>CM061042.1:110172430-110772430 GCA_030762985.1 Adelphocoris suturalis
GACGTGTTTGTCAAGATGGTCCTTCGACTGACGACCATCCTCCAGACCCCGACCCCCAAAGTCATCGAGGACAAGCCTTCTGACCCCGCTGAGATTGTTTCACCGGTAAGCTCAACTTGAAAGTCTGGTCTTCATCAATTCCAATTGGTAGTTTAGAAGGGATTTTTTTTCTTTTTCTTTTTTCACTTTCCTCACTACTTTCCCAACATTCTTTAAGGGTTATTGTTATTCTTTCCCAGTGTACTTTGAAGAGAAGTTGTGTACAATTCACATTAAGAAAATATCTGAAAGATTCTAAGTATTTGGTGGTTTTTCCCAATTTCAACAAACGACTTTTTCGGATGTATATCAACTAGCTATGAACGGTATTTTGATGTACGAAAACGAAATTTTAGTAGGTACGCTTTGCGCTCTGTGATTCTGACCGTTTTTTCGGCGATTTTATCAGTTGGTGTTACGAATATCAATAATAATGAACACTGCTACCCGATTCAGCGTAAAAAACTTAAAAAAAAAAAAAAAAAAAAAACTCAAAATCATGTACAACAAGTGGCAATTGAAAATCTTCACAAACTCGATATTTCACACTTTGCGCTCTATTCGTGCGTGATTGTGCACATTTTTGCGCACTTGAAAGTTCAAGTGATGGGTCATTTTTTCATGAAATTTTGAGTTGAATTCAAATCTGCAATAAAAAATGTGGGTTTCCAATGGAAATAACAAAGTTAGTGTTAATTGCTCATGGTTGCGCAATTGCGTGGTGCGCAAAAATGTCAAGGTTAAATTCCTCGCAAAAAATCATGAGGGATAGGTAGATTTTTTTGGTTTTAGGGAATTTTCGTAGAAAATGAAGCTATTGCAATGAGTCGGAAAATTTTAAAATAAAAGTTGTTGATAAAATTCTTCTTTGAAATCCGTTTTGAGATATTCTGAAACGAATTCTAGAGTTTAACGCTTTTTCGTATGGAAATGTGTGTGTGTGTGTTGTGCGTGTATGTGTGTGTCTCATTCCCCACGATAACTCTTCTTAGGATTGATATAAAAATACCGTTCTTGCGCCAAAAAATCAAGCTTTCCAAACGAAAGGGTGAGTTCGTTGGCCAACACTTTTGAGCACATTAAATTGGCCAACTTTCAAAATATGTAGTAAAACAAAATCACTGAAAATGGCTAAAAACGGCTAAAATTTGTCAGATTTATGTTTTTAAGCAGACTTTCAGCCAACAAAAGTTGATAAACAACAAACTAGAACATTACAAAACTTTGCTCAAAATTATGCAGAAAATTGTACTCAAATTTCATCAATGTTTGCTGAAAAATCTATAAAAACTCCCAAAAGAGCTAAAATTTCCGAATTTTCTTTGAATTGTAGAATAATGTTTTGAACGAGTTTTGCTGCCATAAAATCAGTAGTTAACTATTTCTATGCACTCAAAATGTTCGAAATTAAAAATAGTACAACAAATTTCAAATCAGTGACTCCTAAAACAATATGTTTTATCATATATACGATTAGTTACGAAAATTCGCTCATACGATCATGCTGCATGACTGGAACTTTTAAAGTCGTATATTGACGCAGATAAGCCACTGGGGCATAACTCGTGAGACACCCTGTAAAGCTTTAATTGTAAAAAAGAGTTTCATAAACTAATTGATCCTAATCTTTCTGGTTCGCTTTCCTTCCTCCTATTAAGCTGGTTTAGATGTTTGTCTTTTAAGCTATAATTTATTTATATGTTACTTAAAGGGATATTATATATATATATGTTCAGGGATATTTCGGTCGCATCCGGATCCCTCTTATTCAGGTAACTGATTCGTCAGGTAGATGTAAAAAACAAGAAATCCGTTCCCGATTGATGCTGAGCTGCGATCATCGTTATTAGAAGTTACTTAAAACTAAGAACGGCTTCCATATCTCATTAAAGTCTCCTCTCTCCTCTTGTCATACATTGAGGTCCCAATGTCATCAGCGATTTACGTTGTGTGTACCAGGACACCGGTTAAAAATATCTATATATATTTATTTATTACTTAATTAAATGCATTCAGGACCCTACTATGAAAACCAAGAACGTGATAACAATGTTAATACAATATTTTTTGAAGAAAATTATTTATCGTTGATTCATAGGTTGAGCTTTCGAATGTCAGCAAATTCAACAAATTGAATATCAATGTACCTGTCGCGAATTATGTAGGAACAAAAATGACAATTTGCCTGTCTTGAAGAGTTCAAATGAAGCCTGCAAAATGCTAGAACAATAAAATCCAATGGCAGCTGATTTTTTTTCGAATTACATGAGCACAGTTGAATTCGTATGGGTTTTTGTCGAGTTTTTTCAACAATATTATCGCACATTTGTTGGCATTTATAGTTTATATGCTAATGATACCTTTGCAATCGAAATAGGGGAAAAATTAGGAAAACAAAATTTAACCCCCATTCAATTTGTTGGTCCAGGTTTCAAGATATAGTAATTCCAAATATTGAGGTTTTCTCCCAAACTACCATGTGTTCTAATTTTATTAGATTCTGATCAAAAATCGCAAATTATCCGAGGTCTTGGCGTCACTCTATCTCTCTATTCCAAGGTGTCCAATTTAAGGGTTGAAAAGTTCGGAAATCCGTATTTAGAAAACATTCAATTTATAGGTAATACTTTAAGTTAAACCAAACTACATTCCGGAATGTGATAAGATTGGACACCTAACAACCAACTCCCTATGAATTCCATTAAATATCAATAGTGAATTACTTGCTCCGTTACTGTAATTCGCATTCAATGTCACTACATTTGAACAAACAATAACCGCTTGTACATGTACATGCGATGTGAAATTCGATCCTCCGCTTTTCCCCAGAATCTGATGACTTTTCAAGGATTTAGGGGAAAAACGTTTGACATAGAACTCCTCAAAAAGGATATTCTACCGTTATGCACTAAGATGTAGCATTTTTCGTTATAATTTTATGCTTACCATGTTTCTTGCTCCTAGTTAGATATAGCCTGAAGACACATCTTTAAAGATTCATTTCGATTTATTCGTCTTATTTTATTTTTCTCATGATTTCATTCAATTAGTTTTTTTTTTTTTCGTTTCTTATAGATAAATTGTTTCTACAGTAAATTCGTTGCTCGTGTTTTCCACACGCTCTAGCTTTTCGCTTGACTATTGCTTCTTCTCGGCTGAGAATGCTTTCCGTCGTTCCTTTTACCATTTCGCCCTGGGCAATTTCCTCAGTTGGGAGGCCTGTTCCCAACTTTTCACTACTTTAATACACCTTGTGTCGGAAGTTTCTACCCATCACATCTGCATAATGCATGTAAACCACAATAGCCTTGAAAAACCCTTGGGAGTTCCACTTGGAACTTTCTCGCCGGGTTATGTTCTTTGACATCATCCGTAACTCAATTCGTGAAATCTCTCAGTGTTCATTTTGTATTCATGAGTTTACATTTTCTTGTAGATTGAATGTTCATGTTGCGTCGTGATTGCACCAGTGAAACGACAAGAATATCCTACTGAAACATTCATTCAATGTGTAATTGAAAGTAGGCCAATGTCAATCCATCGGCTTAACTGCTTGGCATTTAACGCCTCTCAAGTTGAGAATTTTGTTTGCATGTCGCTTTTAACAGAAGTGCCAGATTTATGTGGACTAACTTTGGATAAGCGTTTGTTCATTTGTATAATCATGGACGTGAGTTCAAGTAGTAACCTACTTTAGGGGCAGAAAATTGTAGAATAAAGCGTAAAAAGTGAACAGGTGGCCCGCAAATGTGGAAACCCACGGAATTCTTGAGCAACAAAGGTTTGACTCCGGGCTGCTCTCCCACAGATCGAGTGAGGTCAACTTATCGCTGGCAATTTATGAAGTCGTAATAGGCATACCTTACCTACCTACATTTCATTCACCGTGTGGTAGTTTTATTTGCTATTGAGTGAGACATTAAGATGAATAATTTTTAGACTACATTTAGAAGGCATATTAATGCATGGCTTGACCACTGAATATGCACCAAACTACTGCTGTTCCATAAAAATAGGTACATTTGGCAAACATTCATGATGGGGATCCCACCTCTCATTTTGGTTTATTATTTCCAATAATAAGCCTATGTGATCGTATAGCAAAAAATTTTTATAACCCCCCCTCAAACTTTGTCACTTTACGTTTCAAGGTGCGTTGAATCCAAATTTGAAATGTCCGTCCGCCGTCCGGGCCATAAAAGGCCTTAGAATTGACTTAAAAAAATCTGTTCTTTCGCACGTAGACTCCACTTGGGGTCTAGTTGGTCCTAACTTCTCGCCAGCTCGATCGCTCCACACCCATGGGTGCTATGAGCCAAAAATAGGTGAAAAGTGTCTTTTTTTTTGTATATTTCAAGTATAGAAATTGGAGATTTATGAGTGAAAAGAAAATGTTAGCTATTAATTTTATGGAAAAGAAGTATTCTAAATGATACTCTTCTATTCAAAAAGAGATTTTGGATTTTAGGCTGTTTTTGCAATTTTATAGGTTTTTTAAAACAAAATTTAGTGAAGTTCAAGTTTTTAGCATAATTTCGTACATAAATTTTTGAATGTTCTATTTCATAGTTGATAAACTTCATTTGACCAATCTTATGCTAAAAAATATCAATTTGAAGATTCTTAGCCATTTTCAGTGATTTTGTCAGCACATTTTTTTGAAATTTGACCAATTAAATTATATCAATATACAGTATAGGTAACACTTTTATGTGTTGGAAAGATGGCTTGGTAATAAATTGTTGTCAACTATATTAAAAAGCGTAAAATTGTGAGATTCCGCTGCTGTAATGGATTGAACCCATTTGTGAGGTCCGAAGCTCCGAGTTAGATACTAAATAGCGGCGTTTAATAATTATGGACCAGAGATCTACGTAGAAGGGCTGTCTAATACATAATAAACCTTTGTGTAATGATTTGCAGCGTTTTTCACGTTTGTATTTGCAACTAAAATATCTCTATATTGAATTAAATTTCGATACTGAAAGGACGCGCGTTCTTCCCGTTTTATGTAGTATCTTGTAGCCGGGTTCGAAATTTAGTTGGCAGTATCCACATTCCGACTCCCGACGAATCTCCCAAATTTCCCGTGTTTTGTTTTGCCTGGAAAATCTGATGAGAGTGGTTCTGCTTATTGACCGGGCATTCTTCCGGTTAAAACTCCTGGGGCCGAAATGTCTGAAACACTTGAGGGGTTTGAGATGAAAGGTCCTGTGTAGAGTCTCGCCTGGCTCGGACCAACAGAATATTGAGAGAACACTCCTTTTTCTTTGAAGTCTTAAAAATGAAACTTGAGCGATAGATTCGGTCGAATACGGTTGAAAATTTACTGCGGCCGCTCTCAGGAAGGGAGAGTAGAGTGTAAATGATTGCACGTCCGTTTCAATCACCTTTCATTTTTCTCTCGCCCCATTCGCCATAAACCTCGCTGTCTAGTTACAGCCACACTTGAAATGGCGTTCCTACACTTTCAGGCTTTCCCTTCGAATTCGGAATCTGTCATTTCTCTTTTGCGAGGAATTATTCTATTAACGCTGTCGTAGCGTGTAGAGCTCTCGATCTTTCAATCGAACATGATCACTGCTTACTCTAAACGATATACCTAATGTATTGTAAGCGTAATTTGCCTAGTTCCTCCGGCTCAATAAATTAATAAAACCTTTTTTTCCTGAAACATAGTTTAAATAAAGAGTGTGAAATCCTTGATTATTCTCAACTGATTGTTCTGGTTGTTACCCGTTTCTATTTGTATTAATTCAGAATTCTGTTGCGTTGTGAACTACGCCACCTGACTTCCGAAATTCGTATCTAGAAGAGGGAAATACGAGGTTTTATGCAGGTACACGCGTGATCTTCAAACAACTCAGGACTACGCTGCTTAATTTCAGCCGATTTTTCATGAAAAATCACGTTCTTGCTAAAAAAAAAAAAAATCGAGCTTTCCAAATGACAGGATGAGTTCGTTGGCCAACAATTTCTTATCACATTAAATTGGTCAAATTTCAAAAAATTTACTCTGAAAATCATTAACAATGGGTAAAAACGGCCAAAAATCGTTAAACTGCAAAAAAAAAAAAAACCTAAAAATCCAAAATCTGTTTTTAATCATCGAATTTTATTTAGTATGAGTTTGTTTTGCCTTGGAATTGGTTTTTAAAAATTTCATTCTACTGAAATCGCTCAAATTTAAACACAAATTACCATATCGTAGGTAAGATAGGCAATGTAAGAAAATTCGCTCATACGTTCATGTTGCATGACTAGAACTTTTTAAAAATAAAGTGGTGCAATAAATACGTAATTCACAGCGCGCAATGCAGATTAATCAATGTGTCAGTTAGAATTGATGTAGATATGTAATTTAAAAAAAAAAACCACCCATGGTTTTCCAAGAAGTGAACGAATTTAGAAAATAATGGAGAAATCTGTCTTGGAGAAATATTGACAGTACTTAGAGGGGATGTTGCTGAAGAATGAACTGCATATATTATACAAAAACATACAGAATTTTGATGCATCCTCGTTAGTACATCCAGTATATCGTGAGGGACATCCCCTGCGCTATGTGCACTACTTTGAAATAAGTTTCATCATGATTCTAAGGTAGTATATATTGACGTGCAAAATTAAGTACGTTTAAATATTAATGAATTAGTAGGACAATGAGCATCCCGTGTAGAACGTTTGAATTTATGGATCTCAGTGGTAAACCCGCTGTTAATATGTAACCTACAAACGATGTAACATTTATTTTGATCACCGACAACTGGTACTGAAGCCAAATGTAGTCGAGGAACGTAAAATATTCAACAGCCATAACTCAGACGAAAGCTAGCAGCGGCTGCTTACATTCCTCTACGCCAGCCTCGTAAAAACGGAGAACCCCAATGGGAATGAGGAAAGATCTCTGTAGCCGTGCTCGGAATGTTACAGAAAAATTTAACTAGGACATCGAAGAAAGGCTGTAGAAAATTGCTGTCGCCAGTCATTGAGCAAATCGTTTTCTGTTTCCAAGAAGAGCTGAGCAGAAGTGCGGGCTGCGGTTTTGATGGAACGGTCCGTCGCGTATTGAGTCAACAATGATTTCATCCGCAACAATGCTAAATTACAAGTGCATCTGTGTTTACATCTCCGTTAAATCATGCAGTATTGAGTATTGCAAGCACTCATGGTTTGATTCTTGTTTGGAGAAATGACTTGTTAAAGCGAGCTCAAACTAAGTAGGTACCTATATGCTCGATGTCTTGAGGCCACACCGTAGAACTATGCCACTAATGAAACAGTGAACCTAACCTGAAAGTTAAAGCCTACGTTCAGTAGGGTATAAGGAAATTTCTTGTTTCTCAAATTTTACATTCCCCATTTTACATTCCCATCTGCGCAAATGGTCAAAGGAATGACGTTTTGCATAGATTTTTTGGGCCCATCTAAGTTTTGCGGATAGACTGGCAGACTCAAAACTAAAATTCTTTAATGACCCAAAACGTTAAATGCGAGTGGGAATTTTAATTTTGACGCAATAAAAATTGATCGTCTCCCGAAAGTAAAACAATGCTTCGCTATCTTGTTAAACTCGGAAGCAAAAGATGCAAAAACTTTTTTCTTTTTTTTTTGAATTAATTCAAATTTATGTGAATTAAAGAATGAGTGTGAATGAACATTTGTGTGCTCATTCATAATTTTATTAATTACCAAAACCTTGGAATGCATAATTAAATTTGAATTTAATCAAATTTTGTGCTCAAATAATAATGGACTTTCTTTTGTCCCTGTCTTGTGTCTGAACCTCGTGGTCCCATTAATAAATTAGGTATCGTTTTGGGGGTAGTTTTCAAAATTTCGTTAAATTTATTTTACCTAGAAAGAAAGATAAATTGAGCCCTTTGTAAATTAAATAAATGGTAGTAATCTGGTGTGAAGATCATGTAATTTCATCAGTAATTACTTCATTTTGCGCTATTTTAAAAATCCATAAGTTGTCGACTATTATATACAGCGCCACAGCCACAATTTGCACTGTATATCTATAGTTTGAAAGCTACGAAATACCAGCAGATTTACAAGTCAACGTTCTAACCAAACTATTGATTTTCATCGCCCTCTACTTCCTTCTTGTGATGAATGATAGAACATTTAACCTGAATTAGGCTTTAATTCACAAATAATACAACTATTAAGAATCAGAGTAACTTTTGGGAATCTAAGTAGTTGAGCGTCTTACCTGCAAGTAATGATGTTCATAATTGCAACAAGCGATGATAATAATACCACACTTCTAATTGTGATAGTTCTATAAATAGTACTATTTTATTCTTATAGTTCCAGTTGGTACCTATAGTAGAACATTTCGTTGCGTAATTAAAACCTTTCTGGCTTCTGAACTATTCCCAATTTTATAACTCCTCAGGATTTTGATTTTTTCGTTTTTCATGTCCTGAAAAGTCCATGTTCCCAGCATCTTATCTAAAATGAGGCTCGATGATAGGGTGGGTCAGTGCAGCTTTCTTAGGCTTGGAAGGAAACATGGTACTGTGTACAACTGCCCTCTGGCGCAGGGTAGTGCCCACCTTGCTTCTGCGATCCTAACTGGGCAATCCTGCTCGATTAGCGTCAGTCTCTTTGCATGAAGACCTTGGAACTCAGTCTGCAATTAAACTCGGGAATCATAATAAGTGCGACTCTGAAATGGGAGGAGGTCATTCCCTGAGGCACAAAAACCTTTTGAGAACGTGACGCTGGAGAGACAGATAAGGAAGAACTAAAATTCTTCTTTTCCCTCCAAGGATGCGCGTGTGATGTTAAATATTATCCACAAAGTAGTTATTTGTCAAGCATTATACTGTCACGGCTTAATATCATGAGAATTAATTAGCGCCTTCAGGATTTTTTAAGCAAGTTAATTCAAACGAGTTTGGAAGAAAATAAATAAAAACGTATCTCCTAAATACCCAATAAAACAAGGACCTGAACTACTCATAATATTTATCTAACTGCAGATGCTAAAAAAATATTGAAATGTATTAATCTGGATGGACATTTGAATACTGCAACAATCAAAATACATACATACTATAAAAATGACATGATTGAAAATCATCAATATTTCATACTTGTGAACCAATATAAATAAATCACTCAATATAATGTAATGTACTATTACGTAATATTATGAAAATACTCTGTTAAGTGTATTGAATTTACGTATTAGATGCATTTTATATCAAGTTATATAAAATTCAAGGATGTTTTACTTCACACACGTCACTTATTGGTATGTATATATATGTACGTATGTTATAGAAAAGTTTGTAATTGATTAGGTGTTTCATTCTCTTTCTACTTTCCTGATAATCCAAGTGTTCAAAGTTTATTCAGCATGGAAAGGTTTTTTCTTGAACCTATCTTTCAGTAAGCTTATGTAAATGGACAAGAAAATATGGCAGTGCTCCAATGCACCCTTGTTCATTCTTCAGGGATAACGGGTCCTATTACGTCTACCGAACAAATCCTTTTGTTGATTCATTGATACCTGGGGAAAGTAGATTAAATAACACCTACTTCATTTCTCCTCAATATAGTAATAAATCTCTCAATAAATTACTTGAAATTGAAAGGATCCCGAAATGAGCATGTACTCCAAATTTCAGAGTGCCGATGTTTCGGAAGCGATGCTTTCAAGAACAGAAACATCTGGATTTTACTGAATAGGGAAGCTAAGGATTCTACGGGAAGTTGTAGGATTCCATGAAGGTGAGGAACTTGATGCCCCTCTACTCGTGTGAAAGCCTTTCGTTACTTCTCGAAGCAGAGCTCCCTGAGAGAAAGTGCGAATGGGCGGGGTTACCACCTGTGCAGGAATATAGCCCTCTTCCTTCCGCAATAGTTGCCTCAACCATTTTTCGAAATTCTGGAATATACTATCCTAGAGAGTGATTCCCCCGTAACTTGAAATAAAAATTACTCGGAAAAACTACGTAAAACTTTGACGCCATACTTGTTGGTAAACTAAAAGTTTACGCACGCGCAAGCCAGTACCTACACTGCATGCAGATACATCGGTACAAAGATGCCTTCGGGTGTTTGTAACTGTCACTGACACAAAACCTTATTTACATCATCTTCTTACAACCTGGTTACAACATAACTACCTCGTTGGATGGATCCCAGTTAGCTGTTCTTTTATGTTCTCTGTTATAGAAGCGAAAATTTTATCGAATTTCTGTTTGAATAGCCGAGAAAAAATTTCAGAAGTATCTTGGAATAGGTCATCACCACAAGGTGAATTCCATTTTCATCTTCACCCGTATTACACTGTGTATACATTTAGGACTTTTACCAATCTCTTTTGGCAAATGTGCGGATTTCCCACGACTCGTTGGTAAATGTGATACCTACAGAGGCTTTTGCATGCAGAGGCTTGTATACAGAGGAATGGGCGGTATGTTCAGACAATTATAATTCTGAAGCCATGTTTGGAGTACCAATGAAAATGGGTTTGGCTACCTCGAAACCCCCTCGTGATACGATAATGAAACTCGCTTCTGAGGAACAGCAAGAGGAAATACTTGTTGGTAGTGATGCATCTGTCCCATCCACGTCTCAACAAGGTGAAGGTCAGACTTTTGCAACCTATGGGGAACTTGCCCACAGCTGAAACTGAACCTCATGATGCTTTCGATCTGGCATCTGCCACCGAGAGGAAGATGTGTGCTCAAGGGAATCCGCTAATCCGCTAGGAAAGGACTCGAGTCACAGGCGAAAAAAACGAAAAATTTCCCGATCCTGAAGTTGGCCAGAACGTTTGAATCAAAATTCCAGACGTTGACCGTTCTAAAATCGACCCAAAGAATTTAATAGCTGTTGCCCTGAAGAAAGAAGACGATTTCTACCAACTTGGGACATCTTCAGGAAAGTTGAATACGTTGTATTCACGTAGTCAATTCGAAATTTATGCCGAGACCTTCGTATACACTGAAGATGTACCTGATGAAGAAATAAGCCTTCGCACCGCGGTTCGGAATCAATCATTGGTCGGCGGCCAGGGTTTCAAGAAATGCTATTGTTCTAAAAAGTGTTCCACTAAAAAATGCCTCTGGAGGGCAGCAAATATAAAGTGCAACTCGAAGTGCCATAATTCTCTACCTTGTTGCAACAAGTAATTTATTGTAAGTTCCTTGCTGACATTTTACTTAATTTGACTACGTGAAAATAAAGTTTAGAAGTTTAAAATGTTAGCGCATTTACATAGTTGATTTACAAGTTTGCAAAGCGGAAATAAAGTTTTCAAAGTTAGTACCGTTCACCTTTATTTCAGCTTTTACCCAACAATAATGGGAAATGCTAGGATTTTCTGGTAAATCCTAGCATTTACCGTATTTCGGGCTTTTACAGTAACATATACATGTAATTTCTGTCTTCAATCCACTTTTTGCAATTCCAGCATAGATATCCCATCTAGCCTTTCATAGGCTCTGATAATGAACTGGTTAAAATTTTAGCAGTTTCTATGTAAAATCGGCGGAAAAAACAAGACTGTCCAACTCGAAAATAATAAATTAGTTCTTCTCAGACTTCATACGTTGAGTAAATTAATCACTTTTTAATATTGTCGACTTGAAAGTGATTAATTTACGAATTTCGGATTGAATTTGTTAATGTAATATAATATCGGATCTCTATTATATTCACCGAATGTTTTACAAATAAATCAAACTAACGTATGGCAGATACAACGGTACAGTCCCAGTCTTCAAATTAACTGTGGAATTTACGGTTTATGCCAATAGTTACTTGGCCAAAACGATATACTATATTTGTCTTGTTCATTACCAACTGCCATTTATTCGAAAAAGTTTCTGTAGGTGATTTAACATGACTTAATGTTTACTAGGATCATCGGCTTTCAAAACTAGATCTTCATAGAGAAATATTAGTAAAATACTCTCCTACAACATATAATTTAAGTAAGAGGTTGTCTCCACAGAGAGCCATTTCTCCAGACCTTGAATTCTGTCTTTGCGATTATCATCGAGAGTCTCCGTGAAGGAAATTTCGTCTGATCCGCTCACGTCTGACCCAGTGCCCGAAGAGAAGGTCTGGCCGGCTGCCCAGGATGACAGGGGACTGCCCTCGGGACCTAACGTGCGGTCGATGACGCTCACGATCTCAATGGAGTTGTGCTCTGCAGCAACTAGGCCAAAGTCGTATGCAGCATCCGCTTCTACTTCGGCACTTATGTACTGAGAATCCGTATTCGACGGTCGTGAAGCATTTGAGCTTTAAAAAATCTGCTAAAATTGCTGCAACATTAAAAAAAAGAAAAGATCCAGCCTTGCAGCATGATATTATGCCAGAAGTTTCGTAAATTATCATATATTGTATAACGTTAAATTATTTGAAATTTTGGGCACTTTCAGCATAATACAAATTTGCATAAAACCTTGGAATGGAACTGAACTAAATCACATCGCGAACGTTTTAGAATATATTCTACGAAACCATGATATATTTGAATTAATTTGTGCTCTTGATTTAAATCCTAAATACCAATTTTATCACGTTTCGGTTCGGAAGACTGGAGAAACAAAATTGAGATATTTTTAATTTTTGTTGTGAGTAGTAGATTCCAATTAAAACACTTACAATGAGTTATCGCTACTCTGAATGGCTAGAATGCTTGTAGCATACCCAACTTTCAACACTTTCAACAAATCAACTTTACTGTAATGGGCATATAATGTTATTGATTATCGTTGGTTTCCTTAGAAGGTATTGTGGACTATTCATTCTACTTATTTGAAAAACGAAGTTCTCGTTGCCACGTTCAAATGGAGCTTAAGATAATTCTCACGTGGCGTGAGAAGTTTCTTTAATGGGAAACTGCTAAATACCTCGTTAACAAAAAAGTGAAATCTCCTACGAACCCATCTTGGATGAAAGAAAAAACTTCCTGCCGCGTATAACTGTGCGTAGAATCATTTTGAGCGTGGTGAACGAGCTTATTACTTTCTTCTCATGTTCGATTACTCCCCGTTTTAATAAATTTTAGATTTGAAATCAAAATAGTGCTCAGTCATTGTTGATGTATTGGGAATCGGTTATTTTGTTTGTGTAGATACTGTTCTGTAGAGAAGGGGTTATGAATCGATGTGATTGTCATTTTTTTTGTAAGTATGTAGGGTCGTGATCGATAGAGATAGTGAAATTAGTATCCACAACTTCACATCGCAAGATAAAACCATTCTTCTTAATTCCACTCTATTTCTATTAATATTATTCGTTCCAGAATAAATTTTCTATCCATGAAATGGTATAGGTGTGTTCGAGTACTTCGCTGGCGGTGTCATTAAATGAAATATGGTATAGGTACATACTTTGGGGACTGTCTGGAGGCTTCCAATGCACATCTGATAGTAAAGCTTCCTCATTTATTGCAACACAAACGTATTGAATAATTGATAATACAATTATGAGAAACAAGTGAAAAAATGTTAACATTTATTTCACCCAAAGGCTGAATGTTCTGTCCTTTGGTGGTACATACTAATTAAATTGTCCAACGCAATGAATCTTATAGGGATCCCGCTGCGCTAATTCGTAAAAAACCACATTTTTGGTGCCTTTCCCCACATAACAAAATTTATCAAACTCAATTCTCGTGTGCACATGCTCACAACCTATATATGTGACCTTCAACTAGCCAACCCGCTTACTGTCTGATGATTTCATTTTAAAGGACAAGTATGTGACCTTAGCCTCTTGCAAGGAATTTTACGTTCGCGCATGCGCTGGTGGCTTAAAAAAAGCTGTCCTACCTTTGGTTGTGAGGAGGCATATTTTATGATTTTTAACCACATAGTAAGGTGTCCTTTATCACATTGAATTCTTCTTGACTTCTGTGTCAAAACTCAATCTTAGTGACAGAAGTAGAAACATTAAAAACAGTAGGATGCTCGATCTCGACAGTTATCAATGTCATCTCTTACCTTCCGTATCAGAGATTTCTCGCCTTTTAGGAAGGCGTGAGATGCCCTCCTGCATCGAGATGCCCGATTCTAATCTCTGGCTCTCTCCTGAACTTTTTCTCGTTATCCACCATCCATAGCCTTCAGTCCTAAGATGTCTCTTGCATTCGCGACCTCTGACCCTTTGAGTTTCCTACCCGCCTGGGCTCACCTCCTTCCCGATTAAATTCCCCTTTGGAAAGCTAAGCTTCCTTCCCACCTTCGTCCCTTCTCATTATCTAATTTCTAAAGACCTCAGCGCGGGAGAGTTGTTTCTCACAAATTGGTCCGTTGGTGGGATACTTCCTGCGAATTAGTCGCAATTCTCGACCCCCCACTTACAAATTGGTATCCTCCGTTCTCAATTTCCGAGGTAGTTTCATGTTCCTTCTCTAACTCAGCCATATTTATCTTCCTTTTAAAAACGGTTTGCTTGTGCTTTACTTCCAGAAAATAGTGTCCCGTCTTCAATTTACCTACAGCTCATTCTTGCAATTTTTGTAATCTAATAAAGGATCATAGTATTGTGTATTTGTAAACCCAAATATAAAATCAGTACTGATTCAGTTTCGTCAAATACTTCCTTCGGCCGATCAAGGGCTGTTCAGTGCTAGAATCCTCATAGCGGAGGAAGATCACTAGTAAATAATAAGTTCTCATTGTCATTAGACGCGTGTATGTGGGTGACGGAATGCAGTACGGCGATCTGACCAGTTTCAAGGTTCAATGGAAGCTGCGTTCTTTACGTAATGAACTGCGTCACCAGGCACCACCTGTCAAGTTTCTTGTGAAGAAATAACCTTGGAGTACGTAAATGTTACTTGTGTTTCGCATTTTCTTATGATTTTTTCCCTAGACCGCTAGGTTGAGGGGTTTTAGCTATTATACTTCTGGCAGCGTAATATGATATAGACAGTGTCGACCAGTTGGTGTCTTCGGTGTTCCATGCCTGTCTTGCATCCTCTAGATTTTCTTATGATGTACGGTATGATCAGAATGTTCAGATCATCTCTTATCAACGTTTCTTTATTTGGACAGCTCAAATTATTACAAGACTTTATAAAAAATGTCTTTCTGTCCTTAAATGTGTTTTTAAGTTATCTCCAAAATTTCTTCCCAGGAACTAATCATCTCTTATCATATGAAAAACCCCTACTTCTAACCCACCCCGAAAGTCCAATCAAAATCTCAATTCTTCAATTTTTCATAAATAATTTACTTTCCTATTACTCCAATTACTTCTCATACATTCCTTATAATTCGAAATGGTTGTATTGATACGAGCATTTATCATGTTCATTATAGTGATGAAATTTATCACGGGATACAAACTCTAGGTTGTGAGTTGGCGTTTCAAAATGCTGCTTCGTATTTGTAAAATTGGACTCCCTCTTACTGAGTAAGAGATGAAATATAAAAGGCTTTTGAATCCACTAACTCACATCGCTGTTTGTTGTCTTAACTCCAGGTGGTTAAATTTTCGGAAATCTTCGAAAACACGTAGTTCATGAATGTTATTCATTGCATGGAATGGAAATGTATTCCTGCTCAATGGATCGCATGAAATTACTCGGAATGCTCCACTGCTTTACGTTTGTGAATGTCAACATCTGTGTGAATAAAAAACCAAAATCCCTTGTCATGGAACGAATTTTATAATTACCTATTCAAGCTATCTCCATTACACTGGAGTATAGATAATGTTTCATTTTACGGGGGTATACAATCAGTTTCTCAATTCTTGGAGGTTAAATGGTCATGAAGAAATGTCCTGATGTTTCTGTATGGTTCTCATTAAATTTTAATTAATGGTAATCATTTAGTTCTCATTAAATTTTAGCTAATGGTAATCAGCGCACTCCAATAAGAAGTACTGGGTTATTTCTGCAAATATTCATACAATAATATGTCAAATAGATCACTGAAACAAGTACTAAAAAGTATTCACCTTGATTTTCCGGATAAGAACTAGTGAAAGCAGAATTTGATTAAGATAATCTCTCGAGTCAGAAAATATGAAGCAGAAATATATTCGCAATATAACTGAACAAAAGCTCTTCAAACATATTGTGGTGAGCACGGAAGAAAATTACATTATTTGATAATGTAACAAATCATTGGTGACATGGAATGCCTCATTTCCTTGGAATTTACAGTAGCATTTGAATCATGCCCAAGAGTGCAATTCGGGTGAAAGGAAGATAGCTTCTACAGTCTTGCTTTCTTCCTCGGAATCTCGGATCCATACAATGGCCAATAGGTAGATACGAACCAGAGTATGAATATTGAGGTAGGTTAATCATGAGATATGGAGAGGTCACCTTTCAACAAAATGAAACCATTTACAGCACGTACAGATTTCATAGACGTTTTCTCTACAATGTTGGTAATGATCCAAGCACAAAGATCTGCGGTGAAAAGGGTATTCAATATAGAATAAATCGTTGTGTAATAATTTGCACCAGCTGTAGTAATTTTATACTGAGGATGCCGCTTTAATGTCTGTCGCCCCGAACTGAAGAAAACACCGGCTATCTTTCGTATCAGACAACCATGAAACACTTCGCTGATCCCTGAATTCATCCCGCCCGCAGTTGACAGTCCTCTTCAAACTCCTTTCCCGAGGTTGATTACCGCACTTAGGGATTACCTACTCCTCGGCGAGTGACGTTAAGGTTGGCATTCTCCCATTTCTTCTCAGGCCACACATTTTTCATGGCTCAGCTTCTGACTCCAAACACGGTGAAAACATCTTCGTCAGTCAGTCCTAGAAGGACGTCGGCATTTTTGTCGCAGTTCGCCGCGATTTATCCCTCCCCCCCTCCCCTGCTCTTTCAGGAAGGCCTTACATGGCCCCTGATCGCCCACTTCCTTGCGTCACTTCGCGGTTGTTTACCAATCCCCTCAGCATTTCATGCCATACTCTCCATTGTGCCCCTTCCGTGGTAGAATCCTGCTACTTTTGTGTGTACTGCTAGTATTAGCCGTATGGTTCACTGTTATTAATTTTGTCTAACCGTATAACTCTGCTTCTAACCTTTCGAAACCAGCTTTCGAGTAATTTATTTATTTGAGAAAAACAGGGTTATAGCCCAATAGCATAATAGATTATTGAGGACCATGATTGGGCCAATCTTTTAATTCAACCCCGGAAAATTCTTTCTAATCAAATCATAATTTGTCGAGCATGTGCAACTTTCATTTTCTCATGGGTTATTCGTCCGGTCTCGGTCAAATTGGGCGGATCGTTGAAAAATTATGATTTGATTATTCCACGTGAATTTTTTAAATTAGTGTCATTAGAAAGTGCTGCGCATGCGCGTACCTTAGATCTGTTGTGTATAGCATGACTCCTTCAGTTTTCAACCGGTTTTGTTGAATTAAAAGATTGGCCCAATCCCAATAATCTATTTATGTTACGGATAAGAGGAAGGTTTGTGCCATGCCCAACTTTGCAGACTTTTCTATTTTTGATTATTTATTATTGTCATTCATCACGAGCGAGTAATCGATAGAGGTAAGTATAGTGAAAATAGTTTCTAATCGCATGTTACTTGTTTGTATGTCATTGGACAGGTACCACAAGTATATCTTATCCGTTTTCCATTGTATTTTTTGGGATCAGTAGCCAATCAAGTTTTCCCTAAGCTCCCTGAGCACACTCTTCTTCTACTTTCAAGATGATTTATCTCGTGATTCATAGCATTTTCACATTTCCTTCAACTTATGCTCGATTAAATAACATTTAGTAAATCAATGTATTATAAATCCTCACTATTGTCCCTTTGTAGAATTTTCATGGTTATTTCTTATATTCGCTCAATAAAAAGATTTGAGCGTGGGCTTTCCAAAAAGGTGCTTTATGATGGAGTTCTGACCAGTAAAACGGCTCTTAAAATTCATTTGCACGATGACGTCACGACCCTCTTCCGCCTGGGGGAACGCGTGATCTTCCTACCCAATTATTGGCCAAACTAAACGATCTATTGAGTTGAAAATACCTACTAGCGGTTTCAAGTGCGCTGAATAGGAATCTGAGGAAATAAGTGTGAAATACCAAGAGATGGAAGTTTCCCATAAAGTTCCCGTAAGTATTGGGAAACTGAGTTGTTTTTTCAACATTCTCATCAAACATATTTTAAATTTGTATTTATTTATCTCACTTTAGAATTATTCCGAAATTGTTATTCTTAAGATTGTTGTCCATACCTAAATGAGAATGAAAAAAAGTGCAACAGGATATATTATTATTAATAGATAACAATAATAAAACAAAAATATGCGCATTAAGGTCGCACGACTGTTTTAAAATAGTGAATAGATGTGATGATGATGGTGAAGAATTTTGTTGTATATTAATGCATTTCCGATGTGTATTTTGCTCCCATTATAAAGGTCACCCCTTTATAATCTCTCTATAATAGTCTCAGTTCTTTTTCCAAAAATTATCCTATTCTTTTTAATAACCAATTCTTGTACCTACCTATCTGTGTGTGTGTTTCTTATTTCGAAAACGGCAGTAACCATTTCTCTGGCTTTCTTACTCCTGCTATTTCGCTCCGAAAATACTATTTGCACTGATCCTCTTGAGAAACCGTCTTCGGGAGTTTCTCAGTCATCATTTACGACGGAAATTGTTATATGCCGTAACCAAGGAAGGCATTAAAAGCTGTAGAACTTCCTGTACCCGTTGCTGGAGGAATGTGGCTCTTTATATACAATTCATTTGAGATGATTTTATCGAGTGGATTGAAGCACTTAGAAGCACCTTTTCAAAGCTTATTACAATAAATTGCCTTTTGTTTTTTTGCTTTGTTTATTGGTTGCAATGTCACGTATGGGGCCCAATTAATTTCCTTAGATGAGAGGTATCATACGATTTAATTAGCAACCAGATCTGCGGGAAAATGAATGTCAGATGTGCGTTACTTTATTAACCTCCTTCCTTCTTTCCTTAGCGATCCTTAAAAAATGTGGTCAATACTCCTTCTTGGGGCTAGATTTCAACTAATAAGGGCGGTAAAAGTTGCGTTGGAATGTTGAAAAATGTGATGGATCGTAATCAATATTTGGCTTTCACTGTGGAAATTACAGCATATTTCTACATTTTCCGTATTGCATCCTACTAACTTAATATTAATATTTTATTCATCACAAGATCATGATGTAGTGCGTTGTATACGTATGTAATCTGTTGCTTGATATGGAGTTGACGCGATCAATCTTTTCAAGAGGTGCGGCTAGTGTTTCTAATACGCTTCAGTTCAGAGCAGAGCAAGACTTCTTTCTTCGTTGTTTGGTCGCGTATCTAGGTCATTCAGAGCGCACTGGCGAAAAAATGAGGAGGCGCACAAAATGGAAAACACATTTATGATTTTCCTCCCCTGTTAAGAATGTTTCCTTGTCCTCATTTAAAGATTTGAGGACAGAAGGCTAGTCGGTTGCTTCACCTCCACACATGGCTCGAAGGCCGCGCCCACACAACACCTTTTTCTACTTCCATTCATAAGATATCCTCTACGATACGACACAATATCAATCGATAAAGACCATTCGACGTTCGAAAAATCTGGATTCGTGCCAAAGATGAGAAGAAGCCTTGAAAAATATAAGTTTTCCAGTACGAATATTATAGTTATTCTACAGAATTTTATTTCTCGCGTCAGTCAGAAATAGATACATGAAATTAAGATACATTTCAGTAGTTGATATAAACCACTCTTTACCTATTCGTTGTGGTTTCAAGTAATTTATACTTACATAACTTTTGTTATTCCTACCATTCACTCTCCCGGAGCCTAACTTCCACTTCACCGTCACGTGAATATATGTCAATATTATCGTACACTGTGGGATGTTGTTTCTTTTCCATTTATTCAATCTTATAGTTAGGCATCGAACTCGGAAGATGTTAGGTTACTGAAGATATTATGCCGAGTTGATGCAGTGATCCTCGCCTGGGTAGCGCCCTCTCAATATGATGGAAATGCCGTCGTTATCCGCGTTCCTCCCAAAGCCCTCCAAGCCGTTGTTTACCCGGCAGCCCCGAACTCCATGTCGCTCTCACAAGCAAAATGCTGATGGGAGTCTATCGATTTTCCTTTAAACCGAGAATGGCTCGTGAAGCTGTTGGACTGAAACAGTCGCTAGAACGCTTTCCAAGCACATTTGTGGGTTAGGGACCCGACTGAGTTTGTGAAGGAGAGCTTTTCCAGAAATGAATGAGGCCGAGAAAACTTCTTTGCAATCCTCTCAACCCTCCTGTCACCCAAAATGTTCTACTTGCTTTGAAATGGCCCCAGAACACAATACCTCCCGTTGAAACACGTCAAGGTGAATGTATATTAGGTTCTGTCCCTATCCTCGGCGTAACTATGGGACGACGTTAATTTCTTCTGAGGGTGCAGAGGGAATACTTAACCCTCAAAGAATTCTCCCTTCTTTACTTTTGTGACCCTTTTTGTTGGGCTCTACATTCGCTATCCTTATTCATTTCAGTTCGTGTCAGAACATGCTGATTGCTTTATTTTGCTTAGTTGATAGACACTCCTCATTGAAGGCAGCGTTGCAGGAGGTGGTTATAGTCGGTAATTTCGGATTGAGTCCAGCGAATTTTATCAGGTTTCTAAATCTCCCTCGGCCTGTTTGTTGATTGTGCTTCGATACAATACAAATCTTTCATTCAATGTTTCGAATCATTTTACGAATTCCCATATTGTTTAGTATTCAGCTCACCGAGAAATGTTTGAAACGAAGTTAGAACGATTTTTATGAATGGGCCATCAGTAACAATTACTTAATTTATTTAGTCAAGGTCACAATATTACAAACTGGCATATCAAAAACTTGAACAAATACAAGTTTAGCTTCAAAGAATCAGTGAAAAAAGTATGCCAGGTAATAATTTGTGGTGAGGGATAATTGCTTATGTATTATGCTTTATTTCAGCATAATATTTAATCTATAGACTTAATTAAAACGTAATTATCTGATCACCGAAATCCTCCGAATGTTGCGATCATGGCGGATCATCTGGGGAAGCATACTCGTACAATCCATGACCATTTTTAATCAAAATCAGATTGAGGCTTAGTAGGGTAGTTCGTGTAGTGGGTGTTGTCTAGCAAACAAAGCTTCTCTTCTATAGGCTTCGATGAAGCAAATATGAATTGATATCAAAGTTTTTCTGATAATGTGTTAAGATTATGAAAATAATCTTATATTTCCGATAGCAAAAGCTATAGGTTTAGGTGAGTTGGTATGTATGTATGAGTTGAAAATGGACTAAACTGCTGACGTGACCGACCTCGGCAGGATGCCTTGGTGAATTATACCACCAGTTATCACGCCCCTCACTTTTTATTAGTAACAAAAAATACTCTTTTTCGTATTAATTTTAATGTTAGTCTCATGTATGTTATTCGGAACGGAAATTTATGGTTTTCCTTCCGCCCACCGTGCAGCCTCTGTCGGAACTCTTTCTCCTTCGCATGACTTGAACCTATCGCAGTTTTGTCGTTCAGCGGTGTTGATCGAGTTAATTCCCTTACATCACGTGTAGTCACGACAACAACTTCCTAGTCACTTTGCTCGCAAATTATCCCAACATCATCTTCCCTACTTGCTGCTTTCAACTTGAAAACTGCCCAATCGCGTCGCGTGATTTACAATCTCGAGCTCTGAGAAACTTGTTGGTTAGTATTTGGTTGCAGTGTTGTCATTCTCTGTTTGAACGTATTTTACATGCTCAGATGTCATCCATTATTTTAACCAGGTTTTTGAACACTACTGGGTTAATGAGGAAGGGTGTTTGAATTTCCTCTCATCAACATTTAGCTCTATAGCACAGGTCACAATCTCTGGAAGACTTATTTGTACGTTCCGCTGACGATGACGGGTGCAAATGGGGTGGACGTTTTGTGTGAATTTACTTTTGCAGTTTTGGCACCATTTAAAAAATTAATCGCACGAATGTATTGAAAATAAAACAGACATTCACTCATAGTTTTTATTATATCTTTTCATGGTTTTATTATTAGTATTTAAAAAAAAAAAAATTTACAACACTAACAAAAAACAACAAATTCTGGTTTCAGAATTTTCGGAAACGGATTGTTATTAATAATTTTTTAGTTTTGATGATAACGAATGTTTTTGGTTTATTATTTTCAATAATGAACCTTTGTAATCGACCAAGAAGAAAAAATGTAATTTCCCCAGAAAAATTTTTGGTTTATGTTTAAAGATTAAACATGTGTAGAATCTAAAAATCAAATTGAAAAAAATCCGTCTGTCCGTCGTCTGCGGCTTTTCTCCGAAATTGAAAGACCAAACTTCATGAAATGTGTGTTAAAAATCGCATTTGGGATCTAGACGGTCCTAGAAGCTCAGCTTAATTTGTGTCAAGCCTAAAGGGTAGCATTAAAGGGCCTAGTAAAATGTAGATGTTTTAATTAATTGCATTAATTTTCCCTCTGCAGGTGCCTATATCCACGCAGGCATATAAATGTCAACCTTCGGATCTGTAATTTGGAATGGACCTCCTTTGTAATATCAAGAATTCAATATTAGTGCACCCTGATCAGTTGTGGGACCTCTATGCCCAATTTTTTTCTTAATCCAAATAAGACTTATGATCCTGAAGCAACCTGAAATGTAGCTCCGTTTTGGAGATCTGGAGTACAATTTCAAAGTATGGAGGGACTCAGATCAGCTTCGGAACCTCCGAGGCTCGACTTTTTTTTTTTTTTTTTTTAACATTTTTTCTGTGAAGCGTAAAATTGTGGGGTCTTGGAACTTTAAAAGTGTGAACCCTTCTCGGAGGCACGATGCGCCATAATCTGATCATATATTACATACGGGGTTTAATAATTATAGACCAGTGATCTGTGTAGAAGGGCTAATAACACAGAAATGATAAACCATTGTGTAATAATTTGCGGCGTTTTATCTATTTATTTATTTTTGAAAGCGAGTGTAACCTCTTCTCTATTGAAGATATACGTGAAAACCTAAGAATGATAAAATTTGCCTCTTGGCAATATTTTGGGAAAAAGATGAAGCTATTGTTATGCCTCATCATTTTTAATAATATCAAAAATTTTCTACTCGGAAATCCGTTTTGTGACATTCTGTAACGATTCCTGGAGTTTGACACTTCTTCATACGTATAATAGGTATTTATGTACATAGTGCTAGTATACATAAATACCTATATGTATAAATAAGTATGTGTACCTATGAACGAAACTCTTGGACCAATTTAACCCCCCCCTTCACCTTTGATAAATGTCAATAGCCCGTCCTCCGTATATATACGAACCCTTGATGCATGTATGACCCAGCTTCAGAGGGATTCCATTGATTTTCGTAGTGAGAACATTATATGCAGTTTTCCAAATACGTCTTACGTGTTGGCTGGCTGCACGTCCTTCTAACTTAGGAAGTACAATGTCTCATTATTGGCAATGCCCTATTAGGGTAGTCCTTGTTTTTATGTAACCTCCCTTCTTCAGTATATCTTGCGAGCAGTTGTTTCAAGGAAGTCGAGAAAAGTCATGGATTCGCCATTGTTTGTTGTCTTGTTGTCACAAGATAGCGACCGAGTTTCTCAGTAACAAAGTTCCAGTCTTCTGCTATTCACCCTCCTCGTCACCTGTTAAGGAATGCTGTTTTCAAACTGAATCCTCGATGACCTTTTTTACAGCTGATTATCATTTAGTTCTACATTGATTCACAAGAAGTTGAGTGGTCAAGAACAGCTATTGTTATTCGAATCGTTCAGCTGATGGTACACACATGGAAATGTGCCTGTGATTTATTTCGTGTTGTTCAAAGTTTTCATATTTCAATGGATTTTATCTTTATGGATGTTTCAACTACTTTTGATCTAAATTTGAAAGTTAGTAATATTCGCACTTCTAAAGTGTTGATATTACGGTAAATTGAAATTATGTTAACTTAAACAGTAATTACTGTTTCATATCAATGTTTGTCCGTCAGTTCATGCTGCATAGCTGAGGAAATGATTTTGTCTTGAAACTGTGACGTCATACATATCCCCATAAATTGTCATAACTCAAGGAAACTGATGTTATTGAAGGAAAAAAAAGGATAACGATGGAGTCAAAGTCAAATATATAGAGATGGTCCAAGATGGAAGGAGAAGTATGTCCGAAGAAAGAGAAGAGAACATGATGACTACCAATGGATGCGGTGATGCTTTGCACTTGTTGTCTTGATTTATTGATACGATGAGCAAGTTAGTCATCCTAGACCTAAAGACCACTTTTACCTATTTTAGTGGTGTCAGAATTCTTGTATGGAATCCACTTCTGGGGTCCAGATCATGATTTATCTTGTAGCAATTAAATTTTGTATTTTTTTCTACTTTTTTATTGTACCAAGTAATAACTTATTCACAGTAATATTTTGAAAATGCAAATATAAATATTAAAAACTAAGATACATCACTGAGTTTTGCTTATTATGACATCAAAATAATTCACTTCACTGCTTTACAAGTAGGCAATATAAAGTGGTTTGGGACGCTCAAGTCTTCTTGTCATATCACTTGCGTCTAGGAGACGGACAGCTTCCTCGTTGACGTGATATCTTAGCCTGTGGAGGTGACTCACAGCTTGCCGCTTTATAGGACTCCCTTACCGTCTCGACCTGAAGTTCGTGAAGGAGACATTCATTTCGAAAGAACCTACCAAGGTTCATTGTCAATATTTCGTAGTACATTATTCTGGAATCGTTTGGATGATGTCTTGGTTTGATTGAGACGTACAACCCCAAAGCTGGGCTCCATAGGTTCAGACAGGTTCAAGGAGCTGGTTATACAGTGTAAACTTATTTTGGATCGACAGCTTCGACCGTCTCTTCATTAACCAATATATTTTTCTGGATTTGAGTTGGAGTTCGTCCTTCTTTTCCTTAACCTGCGGTCTCCACCTGAGCCTGGCATCGAGCGTCATAACGAGGTATTTAACTACGTTAGCATAAGGAATAACTTTGCCCTTGAGATAAACCGGTACATAGTCAATTCTTTTTTTAGTGAAGTCGACATGTACCGACTTAGTTTCGTTCATTCTAATTCTCCATTAGACATTAACTTGGTGCAGAAAAGTTCCAGCCATGCAGCATGAGACTATTTGAGCAAATTTTTGTATTCTCATACCTTTCAAATTTTGAAATTTGATTAACGAATTTGGGATAATGTCGAGAGAAAACGTTCTACTAAACATTATTCTCTTAAACATACCAATTTAGGAATTTTAATAATGTTTTTAATTGTTTATCTCAAAAATATTGATTTATGGCTAATATGTTGATAAAGTCTTTAATAAGACGGTGATATAATACATTTGAAAAATCGACCTATTGTAGCATTGACTATTTGCACCATAGTAAGGCCAACCTCTTGCATCCCATCGGGCTTGAATTAAAAAGAGATTATCAACTTGACAGTGAATCGCAAAGGGATTTTCAGACATAGAAATAAGGGCTGGAACAATTTATTCGGCAGATTGAAAGTAGGTGTACATCTTTCCTTCTTCAGTTAGATAAGAAACGTGACGGTGAATTGCAAATAGTGAAATTTCTCCCATAGGCATTGGTTTGAAGATATTGAAAGTAAACTTTACACCTCCGAAATTTATTTAAGGTATTTAGGAAAAAATGTATAAATATAGGCGGTATATTTTTGTACACCCTTGTGTAATAATTTACTGTATTTTCTTTTTGTCTATCTATTGAATTAGATATTAGATGCCTATTAGATTGGGTAATGCGAGTTTGATTAAAATCCGTTTTCTTGATAGAATGTAACAAGTATTCATTGTGACTCATGAGTTCTTACAAAGCGAGCGGATCGATGAACCGAGGTCACTGAGTCATTATAGCGCGTAAAATGTTCAGTCATTCAGGAACTTGCTCTATTCTTGCTCTTGCAACGAGACATATATTTCATGTACTGGTATTTTTGGCCCTGTATGTACCTGTTTTTCGTCCGCGCCATGGAAGGCATACGTTTTGGGTCGATATCTCCCCTACGAATTGTATTACGTCAACGGGTGTTCTAAATCGTCACAATATGTAGAAAATATTGTTAGATATTTTACAATTTTAAATTTGTTATTTTAAATCAAATTGTTACCAACTCCCTGAAGATGGCCTAGTTCCTAGGGAGAAACGTTGGAGAAAAATTAATAACTGAACTAAGGACGGATAGGCGTTCTTATTAAAATTTTCTAAAGATTTGAACTTTCCAAATAAAGAAACGTTCTGGGCCTGAAAACTGACTGAATTGAGTTAAATTCACCTAGAAACGGCTCCGTTGTAAGCGGAAATCGTTAGAAAATTGTAAAAAGTTCCAGTCTTGCAGCATGATCGTATGAGCGAATTTTCGTAAATTTTCATATTGTATAATGTAAAACTGTATTGAAATTTGAGCTTTTTGAAAGCATGGAAATTGTGAACTACGTACGAGTATTAATTTTATGGCAAAAAACGTATTCTAAATTATCTTTTTGTATTCAAATATAGGTTTTGAATTTTTAGCTTTTTTGGTAATTTTTGTCGATTTTTTAACAAATTTTAATGAATTGTAAGTACATTTTTCAGCATAATTTTGTACATAAATTTTTTAGTTTTCTATTTTATAGTTAATAAACTTCATCTGAGTAATATTCTGCCAAAAAATATAAATTTAACAATTTTTAGCCGTTTTTAGTAATTTTTTTTTTTAGTACATTTTTTGAAATTCCACCAATTTAATGTGCTCAAAAAGTTCTGGCCAACGAACTCATCCTTTTGTTTGGTAAGCTTAATTTTTTGGCGCAAGTTTGGAATTTTTATCTGAATCCTAAGGAAAGTTATCATCTGGAATGACACACATATATATATAAATAAAAACACAAAAACGGATCGGATTTCGATGAAGAAATTTTTTAAAAATTTCTATTTTAAAATTTTCCGAGCCATTGCAATAGTTAATTTTCTACAAAAATTAGCTGAAAAGGTGTCCGGTCAGTGTCGGTGTAGCAAATTTCAAACTGACCCCCAGCCCAGAACATATTCATGTTAATATTGAAGGATTCAGAATCCACTCCTCATGTGTCGTCTCAACTCATTGTTATATACTTCGTCATCTTGAACATCTGTTTTGAGACTCACGTCACTTCTAACCGTGTCAAGGCCCCACGAGTTCCTTCGAGGCGATAGATTTGTGTCGAGCTATCGAATCATCTTCGCGGATTCGATGCTCCCGAAATCGATTCGTTACGACCGATGTTGATCATTGGTTCCCCCGAGTCCTTTGTTTCAATGTTGAGGCTTTTTTCCGTCCCTGAACTTGAGTGAATTCTCTTTGCTTCGCCAACCCTATTTTTCCTTCCTTGTTTATGACTGCCTTGTTCCTTGTTTCTGTCGCCAGGTCGCGTAGGTCCATTTATGGCTCAACTCTCCTAGATTAAGTGCTACATTTCCCGTTCCCCTTTCAAGAGGTTGCCAGAACCAGTTCATTTGTACTCAGTAGTTGTTTGATTTTGTGTTTACAACCTGCTAACTATCACCGGTCGCTCGATCGAAGGCATGGTTCGATACAAAATGGGGACATCCCGTATATGAATAAATGGGTCAATTGTGTGTCATTGATAATATACCGTCTAGTTCTTTTTTATCGACTATCCCTAACTATTTATTCTGGTAGGTTTCAAGACTCACCCAATTTATGTTCTGTATTTACATATACACCCAAAGCTATGGAACTCGGTATGTATCGTAATTTTTTCTAGAATCATTGTATTCTGGTGAACCTTCTGTGCGAGTCGGTAAAACTCTATGTCCGTTCCTACGGGTGGTGATGTTCCGCATGAAATCTCTTAGGTGATAATTATTAACTATATTTTAAATTTTTTTGTTCCGTGACTCAATCGTCATGATTATTTCTAGCGACCAAGAAGTAGTCGCTAGTGAAATACTGTCTACGAGTTCCCTGAGTTTTCAGACTATCACTGACTCCACAAATGGAATTTTGGTGGGAATGTCTTCAACTCCCAAAATTGTCATATGAGATGGATCCTTCCTGTCGAGTAGTATCATTTTACAAATGAACACGACGAAACTGAGCTAAACCGAAGGCTTCAGCCGAAATGTACGTAGAAGCCGCCTGGCCCGCAATCGATTACACCGTGTGAAAGTGGGATGTCTTATCCAAGTACCATAACAGTATAAGTACCTTCGATTCAGCTGCGTCGACTCACTATATGTACAAGCGAACTCCTTTTTGTTATTGTTATTATTTGAACCAAAGCAACGTGATCATCTGCCTTATCTCCTTCCTAACGTCCGACGGGTGATCTGAGATGTTTTTCCTACCTTTCCTGAGCCTCTGGTTGACCGGTCTCATCTCCTTTCCTCCTTATCCATAGAAGCGTACAACTAGGGTTGTTATTCAGTCAAGGTTCTTTAAAGATTTGACCTCTCACTCGAAGTTTCGAGTTTAAATTCATGTACAAGTCCACCCTCGTTCGCTAGACTCACTTAGCTCCGATTTGAACATTCAATTCACAACATAGTAATTTGTTCGAATTGAAGGTTGCCCTGGTTGCCTTTGAAATTATCGATGAATTAGACTTTCTTTATATCACTGATCAATACAGTAAGGAAGGATTAGGATATCCACTTTAGGCAAGGCTAGAAGTGCATATCTTACTAAACCTCCTCCTTTCTTGAATCGATTGGACTTATTGAAGTGATAGAAGTCGCGCCGCCAACATTGTGGCTTTTCGTAATGAGTCTTCTTTTCGAATCTGAAATACCATCCGACCCATCCCAGCGGAGAGCGAGTCCGTCAAGGTTCCGGAATCATTTTGGTGCGGTCACGGCACCCAACGCATTCCAGCGGCCGAAGGAAAGATCTTGCAAACACCTTAGTAGATTGGGTAATCACCTATCCCTGAGACCCAGCCAACTTTAATGGTAAGGTGGATCTGCAGGAGTTTAACCTCTGTTCCCCTATCATCAGGTTCCCAACCGACTACTTTTTGGGCTCTTCTCAAATCTCCTGTACCGGGGAAAAGGTTCTTCTTACTTTTACTTATATTACCTAAGACTCTTGTATGTTACCTAGCAGTGGTAGTTATCGAATGAATGTCGGTGTAGCAATTTTAAACGGAGCTGATTTCAATTTACGAAACTGGTGTGAAGAGGAGGAGGGGAGGGGTGCTGTGATCGGAATCACCAGTCTTTGCGTTCTCAGTGAATCAGTTAAACCTCTTATGTTTAAAAACAAAAATTTTACAGTCGAATAAACTTGCATTCACGTCATAAAGGTTTCACACATACACGTTATTAGAAACGACCACAAAGAAGGTATGGAGCAGCATGAGCCCATTTTCTTGGTTTGAGGACGTGAGCTAGGCCTAGTTTTACCATTGTAACTCAAAACCTTATTTTCAAAAAAAATGCAACCTACCTATAAAGTTCTGTAGATTAACCGTCGGTATTGAGTTGGTAATGTAATTCTCCCTCTCTTTTTTGTTTTGTAACTATTATTATTTTTTCTTTTTTTTTAAGTATAGGTACGAGCTTCCATTACTAAAGAATTAATTTTTTCAACCTCCCCGCAACGATAAAGCTCTAACATCCACTCAACAATTTTACTCATTTATAGAGTACCTAACTTTCTAATCCATCATGCTACAAAATATATAGTAGTTTCTTCCTTCATAATTTTGCCTGCTTTTTGGAAATTTCTTGTGACCCTTATGGGGTTTTTGGGCCTTCAAGATTAGAACTCTGTGAGAGTGGTTCTTCATGCAGTGTCCCACTGACTCCTTCAATCACGGATGAGACAGAAAGAACATTCGTGGGGAGCGGTGGATGGGACAGTGACGTCACCAAGGCGGATGCATCGATTCGGGAAAAGGGTTTAAAAATAAAACACTGCTCGGCCGAAAGAGGTTTCACGGCGTCTGACAATGGGAAAAAGGGGGGCAGGAAGTCCTAAGTACAGCTGTTATTCTACCTATCCACCAAGGTCAATAGGACGAGGGGAAAGCCAAGCCGGTAGCGCCGATCAGTGAAAAGGTGAAAAACCTTTTGGATCCGGGTCGGAAAAGTTCAGAAGAGCAGCTCAGTGGAAACATTTTATTTAGAACGTTTCAACTCTCGTGACACATGTTGAGTCTCGTATGTTAGTAATTGAGTCTTTGATCAGCAGGTTATATGTGTTGATACAGTGCTCCAGTTCGATCCGCAGAATCCTCGTTCTTGCTTATTAGGTTACCTGACAAGCTCTGCGTATAATAAAATCAAGTTTGATCAAGGATAATAAATTCGAAAAAACATCAGCTAGAGCATTGAAAAAAGCTTCTTTTTCTTCAAAGTCAAACTTGATAATGCTTGTTTTATAGTGGTCTGGCTATACTAGCGATCTGGAACAGGTTGAGTTAGTGTACTACAAAAGGCTGCGGAAGTTCCCGATAAACAATCTCTTGTTTCTGTTGTTATTTGAGGATGAACTACATAGGATTTGGAGATCCCGTTGAATTGGTTCATGTAAGTGACGGTCCCCTTGCGAAACGTTGCCTAGAACAGGGATTCAGTTGCATGAAATTCTCCTAAAATGAAGCACATTATTCATTTTAGCGATTGTTTGCAACATTTTAGACGAATTTAGTTATAGTAGCACGATCCTAAAAAGCTGGTTACTGTACATGTCTATTCAGCAATGAAAATGCAAAAAAATATAGAATTATGTATATTTATATAGTAAAGTTGTGAAATGAATGATATAGATTTGAAAACGTAGTAAAGGAAAGGTTCCGCATCGCAGAAGTTGATTATTGAAATTATGGTTGAGGCGGCTCCAGAACCATCAGCACAAAATGTTCTGATTTGATTGTTAATGCCGCTTTATACTGTCATATGTCAATTCGCCTTTACTTGATTCTACATCTACCAGTTCAATAATAGTTTGTTTCTTGTTTCAGGTAAGACATTGACTCATTTTATACTGACGAAAAAAGGTATTATACTTCATCTCGAAACAATATTTTTCTAAAAAGATTTTTTTAAACGTTATGTGATACAAGTACAATAACTACACAGTTGTTTGGATTGGCGAAACTGAAACTTGTCCGACCACCGAATATGTTTATAATCTTCCTATTATAGAGGTTTATTAATGTTTATATGTGTATAGAATTATCGATACGAAATTTTGGCTGCAAAATTTAAAAACACTAGGAACACACCAGTACCCACACAAACTCATAGTCTCGGAGCCGAGGCCGAAAATAGGTAGTAATTTGAGAAGGTTTGAGATTAGATTTTGAAAATTTAGTCTGCTCTGAGTGAGAAAATCTGCCGTCTCAAACTTTATGGAATACAAAATGGCGGCCTCATAAAGATGGCTTAATTTTCCAATTTTAAAGTTTTTCTCTAATAATTCCTAAAAAGTGCATCCTACAGGAATTGCAATACGCAGCAAAGTTGTAGAGCATGAAAAAAAAAAAAAAAAAAAAAAAACGATTCCATTCAAAAACTCTAAATTATCTCTTGAAATAAGTAAATTACAAACAATTGAAAATCAGGCTAATTTTGGGCCAGTCCTCTCCTCCCCCCGTCTAGACTTTTGCCCTGCAAAACCCCTAGCGACCTAAATATTGGACTGATTCAGGTCTGCCAAAACCCATTCGATTCAGGATTAAATGCTTTCCAAAGTTCGTATCGAGTAAGTTCTAACTGAGACCTTTCCCCATCGACTTACAGCCAAATTTATGAATTTTATGTCATTTTAAAGTTCGCAATAACGGCCTTTCTCTTTGTAATTAAATGGGAGACGGTCTGAGCAAAAACTTGCTCGTTACGAACTTTGGAAAGTATTTAATCCTGAATCGAATGGGGTTTGGCAGACCTGAATCAGACCAATATTGAGGTCGCTAGGGGGTTTTGAAGGGCAAAAGTCTAGACGGGGGAAGGAGAGGACTGGCCCCAAATTATCCCGATTTTCAATTACATGTAATTCGCTTATTTTAATAAGAGATAATTAAGACTTTTTGAATCTTTGAGAATTTGTACAATCTCTCAAAGGCCCATCTAGTTGAAATAAAGCTCTAATTCAGTATAGTAAAATTAAAAAAATAAATAGAAAAATATGGCAAAAAAAAAAAAAAATAATAATAATAAAAAGTCAGTTTTGATCTTTAGAGAGCCTAAGATGTTTCCAGTGTTTGGTTCGAATGTGTTATAGATTCTATTATTAGGCCTCTTACATTTTCATGGTGGGTGCTGCGAGTTTACGTGATTTGACGTATTCATACAACTAGTGAAGATGTTCGTGAGTGTCACCTGCTCTGAATTCAGAATGAAGTTGGAAGCAAGTACCTGACTGGCTGGGTAGTTGGAATTTCTTCCTGGCTCAAATACTTTTCTTGCTCAGTGCATTATTTCACCTACCCAACTGTCAATTTATTGACTGTATGACAGACCGTGGATGTAACAACTAAGAAAATAGAAGTGGATTTTGATTGAGTCTGATGTGTTGAGTTTTTTGTATGGACTGTGGATAACGCATTCGACCTCTCTTAAATTATTCTGGGGTAGAATGTTACACACATTACCTTACATTCCCAACGTGGTTTAATACAATGCAGTTACGGCATCAATTTCAAATGCTTAAATTGTGGTACTTTACAACTCGCACGACGGCTTTCAACACTGTTTGAATTTATTTTTCGTTGGCCTTTTTCTTATTCCAGTTTTATCAAGCTCTGGATTACCCGAGGTTAGATTTTTCGTTAGGAAGGCCCATTTACAGTTAGTATTGTTGTCATTCTGTTCATTTTGCTTGAAGGCAAGTATTTATACCCTAATGTTATTTGATTGTTCTAGTTCTTTCAAAAGTTGAAAACATTGAAAGCCTAGTGAATCGAATGTCTGCCTCAATCTGATTAATGAAATCGGAGAATGGTAGATACGTCATAGAGGCGCTAATGGCGAGTGTGCTTTTCTTTTGTACAGTATATTTGACTGTTGAGCAGACTGTGGTTGTAATACAGATGATTTGTTTCCAAGATGTACCTGCGGGTTTGCCTCCGAATCATGATGTCTCACCCTCACCCCCTTGTGATTTCACCTATGTTGCCGGTTGACCGCAGGTACTTTACTTTTTTTTTAATGAACACCCCATTTTTATCGGGGGAGATTCATTTTAAATATATTTTGGTGGAGGGGGGGAGGAGATTTGAAGAAGAGCGCGTATACCGAAAACCCTCATTTGTTGAGTTTCCAGACTAAGGAAAAGCTATTTAGGGAGAAGTGCAGCAAGTCGACGATTAAGCAGTATAACGCGTACGGGCCAACTTTGTCAGCAGACTCGAAATTGAATTAGACAAGATGGTCGTCATCAGGTTGACATTATTTTTGCTACAAACTCCAGTACTCAAATGGCATACTCAGACACACGTTCAAATTTTTGATAAAAGATAAAGTTTTCATTCAAAATTGCACGTACAAATGGTTACAAATGGCTAAATACATTTAGCTATAGTATTTCCTGTCGTGATTCGACTAATATTTTGTAGATTTCACGAATAAATCTCAAAAGCCGGCCTTCAGAAGTCTCTAACTGGTCGCCGCTTGAAGGTAGCAAGCATTGGTCACAAGAACACCTCCAGCCAAACAGGAGGGATCACCTTTCTGTTATAAATAATGCGTGAGGCCTGGTCGGCTTCATATTCACGACTTGAAAATTGCTCTCTATAATCTACCTACTGTACCTCAACCTCATCCTGTTTTATCATAAGGACGTTGGTACCAGGTCGAAGTCCAAGTGCTCATTGGGACTTCACGTACCGGGCCACTCAATTCAATACTTCGACCGACGCGACGGGTAGAATTACAGTTCGTACTGCCCACAAGTACTCAAGGGACTGCGCGTACTTGGATACTTTCCCTTCTCATTCTGACAGGACGGAGGTACCGCGTTGGGCTCCGTCTGAATTCACTCAGCGGCACTCTGTGTACCAGGGTAAATGCAGCTCCTTCCTTTTCACTTTTCTAGTATCCATAGTTAACTAGGGTTTTTATTAGCCAGGAAGTAGCAGTCAGACTCATTAACGCCTATGGCACACGCTCAAATTCAATTCATAACATTTTCATTACTAGGATTTGTGACAGTTGAATTAGTTAATATTTTACCAAAAATCAGCGATTCAAGTTTGTCTTGCTTCGTTTCTAACGTTTAATGCCCCTTCTTGGAATAACCCCCCCCCCCCCCCCCACATACTTACTATAATCTGCTTTTTACCTTCTTACTAGACCTACTATTTCCGTCTTGTTGTATCCGGATATTCCGATTCCCATAAAATGAATTCTCACAGCTCCGGTCAGTGCGATCGTTTCCATTGATGCGACCTTGGTGGACCGGATAAGGGTTTTTTCCATTGTTTATGAGGTCCAGTCCCGTACTCCAGTGCGTTATCACCTGCTGCCGCTCTTGTAATCGGTTTTGCATATATGCATGATGGGGGGCTCTATGCATAATCGAGGTGAGAGGTTTAAAGGCTTGTTACCGAACAGTCTTATTTTCTGATTCGAGCTTGCTTCAACACTTCATTATGGAATTACTTACATAAAGCAAAGTTATGTAAAGTATCTTATAATATAGATGGATTCTGGCTCATCAGAATGATTTATTCGCTTTAGAAATAAAAAACTTCATTTGTTGCTACTAGGCAAATGGAAAAAACATACTTTGAATAGGACGCTCCTGATCTTCAACTCCTGGTCCTTTCAGGTGGAAATTATGGAGAATGGGAGTGGGAGTATGAAGTGGATTGCATCCTTGCGTGGGCTACCAATAGAGATGCCTACCGAGCAAATTCGAGAAAGGTGTCAAAATAAGGAATTTGTGGCACTTTTCCCACATCATATACCACTCCTGGGCAAGACTGCTATCTGTCTGTTGCTGGATATCTTGTCTTTTATATTTAGGGTTTTCTCTCTCCTCTTCCGCTAATCCCCGAGGACATCTCCGACATGCCTCGAGAATCACAAAATCTTTCGTGGTTGTTGGCAGCAATATCCGACTATTTAATTAAATACTGTGTATAGTTAAATGTAACCTGCTTAAAACCTCCGCTTAGGCGGGACTGCATCGTGAAATAAGCGACTACCATGAGTCCTACGCCAATATCTTCGCTATTACTCCGGCAAGACATTAGTATTGTTTACGTGCATACAATAAAAACCCTAATATCTGAGTACAAGTTTTCGTTTATTCGAGGGCTGAATTTTTCCATTCCAATAACCGATTGTTTTCTGGATGGATCTAGTGTCACTTTTAGTCAGGTCTCGGCTAGTTCATTGTTTATCTGATACGTTGTTGTTGTTCATAATCGTTCTCCCATTCTTTATCTTTTGGAAATGAAGATAGCAACAAAAGAAGTAAAAAAAAATATTTTTGACGGCGACGTACGCTTTGGAGCTGAAGGAAAACTGCGGTTCAATATTTATCAGCTCCCCACCAGAAGAAAATAACTCAACGATTCTACCTATGATATCGGAGGGAGGAATATGACTTACTTTGGAATGTATGCCTTGTCTATTAATCATCAGCTGATATATATCTACCATACTGTACTTATCTGTAGCCAATATTTCTTCTGCGGTGTTAACATTATTTCATTTTCATGGAAATTACAAATCGTGCATTAAAGATGGTCAGAAATATTTAGCATTAGTGCCTAGTCTACCATTTGGAATTAAAGTGATACATTGAAGAGGAAAGATAAGATATTTTATTGAGTTCCTGTTGACTTGTTTGAGACAGTTTGTTTCTGGCAGCACAATTACTGAGAGTAGGTATTAATAGCTGCATAATAATCCTTAACGGGTTATTCCCGAACAATAGATGCATGAATCCCGGGAATTCGCATTGAGGAAATAACCAAATTCTAATAGATTCAGAGAATATATTTTATGGTTTGATTCCTGTTGTCTTGTTTGAGACAGTTTGTTTCTGACAGCACAATTACTGGGAGTATTAATAGCTGAATTATAATCCTTAACGGGTTATTCTCGAACAATAGATGCATGAATCGCGGGAATTCGCACTGAGGAGCCTGACCCCCTAATCGCCGAGACACGTTCAGGAATCACGAAACTCGTGGGGGCAGTCAGACGGTTTCTCTCAGCAGGTGAACGAAAGAGGCGGGTACTACCTCTCCAGCTCAGCAGGATGTGATGAACGCAAACGTGAGGAGGATTCTATTCCAAAGGAAACACCGTTCTCCGCGGATCACGATCTTCTCGGTTAGAGGACAAAATCCAACTTGAGTCCCATGAACAGGTGCACGGTATAATCCAAATGGTACTAGCCTTACACAGCGTTTTCTCGATCTTGTTCCCACGACTTGAAGAGAGTTTTGAGCCAGGATTAAGGCTAATCCCTGATTGTCCCATCCCAGTAATGTTCAAATACAAGTAAGATGTATATGCACCTACTTACGCTTATAATTTCCACAAATTTGTTCACACGAGCGCATGCATGCAGGGTGAAAACTATTTATTGTTGAGTGATGAAAGTGATGTGAGACCATTCTCACCCCAACTCCACGTCCTCCGAAAATTACACAACCCCCCCCCTCCCGGATTTTTTATTTTTTATATTTTTTATTAGACCTTAAAAAACTTGTTATTGACCCACACTTTATATGTCAAAATTAACAAGAAAAACTCCCTCCTATATCAATGCACCTCTCCCTTGCCACTCACTCAGCCCTTAGTGTCCCTTGCTCTGGTATCCCAAAAAACCTGATTACAACGGCTATGAAACGAAATTCTGAAAACGGATTTGTGTTCTGCTGAGTAGGATAAAAGTACTTATTTGGCCACTTTTTGAAAATGTTCAAAATTAGAACAATTTTTTTTTTGGAACAACGAGCAAAACATTTTTTGATTTTTTTAAACTAATTTCCACTAATTCTACGTTCATATTGATGATATGATGATAAATCCGTTTGCGGATTCAAAATATGTCATCCCGTTTTCAAATGAGAAGTAAACCAAATTTCCTTCATCTTGGGGCTGCCACGTGTTAGCAGATTTACCTACTAAACACGTTAAATTTTCCCTTCAAATTCTAGGCATGGTAGTCTGTCACATTCTGCAATTGGAACGTTTCTGAACAGTAGCTGCAACATCCCATGACATAACTGACAATTAGTATTGTGTAATAACCTTGAGCTAATTGTATCGTGAATCTCCAAAATCATACCATGAAGCTGGAAAGTCAGTGTTACTCATTCAACACACAAATGATTTATTTCCGTACAGTGTTAGTACTATTAGTATGCAATTAGAAAGGTATTTCAATTTTCACAGATGGTACCGTTAGTTTGTTTCTATCTTCCTAAGAAGTCAGCCAGTGGTGCAAATACCATTGAGTATTTTCTTGAGTACTTGAGGAAAAGACCTCATGAAAATTCCATGTTGATGATGATCATATGGTCTTCAGAGCTAATGAATAGAATGGGAGGTGGGAGGGGTATCATCACCAGTGCCCACAAAGCGAGTTATTCGCATGAATTTCAACACCGTCGTTCGGTGGAAAAGTCGGAAACCACTTGAAAAGACGTTTTTTCTTCTTTGCTAATTTTATTTGGTTAAAAAGCTTATTTTCAGGAAGTGCTTTAATCTTCAGTACTTGTACATGAGTATACATATGTACAACTTCTTTTTTGGCTGAACGGCTTGTGAGAAACAAAAAATTTGCAAGTCTTCCATTTTCGATATTTATTATTCTAATGAAATTGAAGGATAGTTATTGAGTAGCTACTACCTCAATACCTACCATTTCCTAATGGCAAGTAGCAAGCGTACAAGCAAGAGGCTCCGTTCCTTGACCCCCACCATGGTGGCTTTACCTCCATGGACCCATTATATATCTACCTAGACAGTATTTTGATCTGAAACCATGTTTTCTTTCCTGCACATGCGTACCCTGTAGTTCTCAGAAGGAACTTGTTAGAGTGAGAAGTTGGCAGCATGAGATGTTGTTCGACGTTTCACAAGTTTACAGTTTTTCAACGAGTGGTGAACGATTTTTGTGTGGGATAGAAAATAAGCACGTTTTAACTCACTATTAACGATTGACTGTAAGTGAAAAGCATTAGAAAATATCCTGTGTAACTGATTTGCTTAACACAATTTTATGACGACATCGTGATCAAAATGATGTCTTGTGATTAATTTCTCAACATATTTTTAAATCTGTGGTTAAATATTGATGTTGGGTAAGAGTTGGTAAGGATAATAAAAGTGCATGTAGTATTATAAAATCGCTTTAAATACATCAGAGCTGAGTGAGTGAATGAGTCAAATTTACAGATTTCGCGATCCCCTCAGGGGCAGGAAATCTTTCCAGTTCTGTTTAGCCGAACTCATGTGTCAGGAACAGGAAGTCAGATTCCAGTTTTGACCGAATGTTTTATAAGCATCAAGAAGGAGGTACCGGTTTGGCCTGAGGGTTGCATTCTAATTATTATCAATGTTTGAGGGACTTTCTATTCACTTTCCCAACGATTTCCCATTAATAAAAACCATTAATGATTGAAAATTCTACCGTTCGGAGAAAAACACATTTACTCGGAATGGCAAATTGGCTATGAACCGAGACACGAGATACATAACTTCTGATTGCTACTTTTCTTAAAAATAGCACTGTGGGTGTATGGCTTATGAACAAATTCATTGCCTTTCATCTCTGTTAAGCTCTTCCACGAAAATGGCTGAAGAAACGTCCGCCACTCCATAAAACTGAATAACAAATCACATCTCATGACTGTTCGTCATATGTCCGGGCATAAGTATATAAATATTACCTCTAAAAATTTCGAAATCTAGCAATCAGTACCTGTGTGCACCTAATCTGAGTACCTGTGTGCACCTAATCTGATGATTTGTTAACGTAAAAAAATTGTCGTACCTATTGCGTTTAATATTACACATTGCAATACTTTATTATCTTCAAAAATTACACGCAACAAATACACATTTTCTTAAACTTAATAAAAAACTAATAATCATGGATATGTTTTCGTCCATTTACAAATACACTTTCTGAAGTGTTCCATAAAGTAGAGAAAATTTTTATAATCGTGTTCGGAAAACATCGTACAATGTTGGATTAATTTGAATGGGCTATGTATTGCACCACTTATTCTATCAACAAACTAACATACTTATAATGTCGAGTTTATCTGTATTGCTTACATTCCAAATACAGGAAGTTGTTGAAAAGTACGCGACTTGAAAGGATCGCGCTACTTTCCATTGACTTCATCCATGAGTCCACGAGCGGGTTAACATAGCGGTGCAAGGAGAATTTCGAGCGATGACATTGTAAGAGGCGGTCTTCTGTGGGGGCGGACCACATCCTTCGGATCGATCTTGCCGGGTGCCAAGTACTCCCAGCTCATCCTGTACTCCCTCCTACCCCTTGTCCACCACTACATCCTTCCAGATTTTACTTTCTTTCCCCCCTATGTGGGCCCTCCTTCGAATCGAATCATTCATTTTCTGCCTCGTCTGTATCTCAAAATAATATGTGCAATTCAACTTCGCTCATCGTTCGCTCGCACTGTGTTGGGAATTTTCAATTTAAAAAAATGTAAATAATACCATTTTTTTAGGACAGTCTCGTTCTACTAAACCAGTGGATCACAACTAGTGGGTCGCGTAGAGGTTCCAGGTAGATCGCAACATCCTTAAAAAAATAGATAAATAAATAAAATATAAATGAAAAATAAAAAGTAAACAAATATATATACCTAAAAGTTACTTTTGAAACAGGTGGGTCCTCTGGTTAGATTCCGTTTATGAAGTTTGACAAAAAACTAGAATGTACATTTTACGTGTTGTAGAAACCAAATATATTCTAAGTAGGTATGTATTGGACGTGAAACGAGTTCATCATGTGTTGTGGTCAAAAAACTAACATCCGAATTTCATGCTCACGATGTCCAAGAAAATATATACAAAATTTACACCCCCTTATTAGTACCTACTTTTGCACTATTTTTAATAAGTGTGAAGAGTGAGCTTTGAACAGTGTTAAATTGATACATTCAATTCACCATTTAAAAAAATATTGTAATAACTGCAATTTTCGTATATTTTATATTTGATGTGATTTGGTGTGATGTGATGTGTTTCGTTTTGTTTTGTGATTCGTCGGCGTCTCAATCGAATCAAGAAGCGAAAACCATCGAAATTCAATTCAACTCATCGACTTCGCATTCCTGAGGTGGTTCGTTAAATCACTCTGTGTCTGTAATGATGAATCTCTCCATCAATGTTATTGGCTGAAACTGTCCGTTATGGAAGCTGCTCTACCTTCTACTCCCTTCTCCAATATAAACTGTTAGGTTTACTAGCTAAGGAAGAAACATCCATTTTTCTTGGGTTTCTTTGGCAATTAGTAACACCTCAACAATAGGTAGGTACAGGTACCTTTCAGTTCAAGTTTGTTACTATTGAGACGTGGCGAAATCCTGCAGTGGCAACATTTATCAAATTGGTTATTATTTTTCATTTTTTCCGGGGGTATTTGAATATTTTGTACCCACCTACCCTATTTATTTTATGTACAATTTTTAGTTACTTAAATTCATCGGTTCCTAATCCATGGAATTTTTGATAACACGTTTTCGAATTTGGTGATGGCTATTATGTGCGAAAGCTTTTGGTGGAAGTTTATGTAATTTCGCATCGTGTAAATCTTCATCACCAAATGATTTTATTGAAATAACTCTTGACGAGCTCCTGAATATTGATAAAAATTTTGTGCCCTATGAATATATGATTCTTTCATTCGCTACTGTACGTTCATATTCTCCTGCCATAGGGGAACGGGATTCATACATTCATTTTTATGTTCTATTTTCTCCATATGAATTCCCTTCATAATATTTGCAATATCTTAATATAAAGTAATCGGCCGAATTTCTGATCTCATTTTTGATTTATTTATAAAGAGCCAAAATGTAGTGTACAGCCTACCTATCTTATTAAAAAATTTGTATTTTTTAATGCTTGATTCAGTTTTTTCTTCTCTTTTTTTTTGAAAATAATTGGTGTAAATGAAAAATAATTTATGACACAGGTTAAATTGAGTTGGGTATTTGAAAAACTGAGCAAATTCATCGAATACGCGAGGTACAGCCTACCTGTGCAACGTTAGAGAAACTATGAGTGTATACAGCTGCTCCTTTCTGCTATATATGAATGGAAGAATTACTAAAACATTGTACCAAGCGTCATTTTCACATCATACCATTTTTTCTTGGAACTGTTGTCTGGTAGACCTACATGGGATTTTACATGGACGTATTTTGGCTTTAGGCCTCAGCCTGAGTGCTGAAATTTTTATTTAAAGTAATTTTAATTTTTTTTTAAACCCCAATGTGGGTTACTAAATAATTCGTCTACAACCAATGTTTACGTAAATTTTATTCTCAGTTCATTTCATTAGTATCACAATTATAATTGTCTGGTCAGGATTTTTAGTTTTCCAGAAAACTTGTGGAGAACTTTGTGTGTTAGAAGTCTAATAACCATTGTAGTATCCTCTTGACGACACCGTTATGTGAATTGCCCGAACTTGTGACGTGGACAAAACGAATTCTGGAACACAGTAAACTGTAAATTCCGGCATATTAAGTTTACAATCCTTGTTCGATGAAGTGTCACCAATTTATTTTCATTCGTACCGTGATTCGTTCGTTAATTATTTTCGAAATTATGTTTAAACGTTGAGTTGATTTGTGATTCAAGACTTGTGGATCGAACTTAGGAGATAGGGTTCATTTTATTGCAGAAGCCGTAGGGATCGTCTTATTGCTCGCCGTAAATCTCCCAAACAACCATCTGTTCACCCAAATGCGAAGTTAAGGTAGGTTATTACGAAGGATATTTGGAATCCTTGAAAGGGGAGAAGTGAAGCAGTAAATCAAGGTATCGTTGACCAGGTTAAAACACTCTTGCTAATGTGGTTTATTGGAATTTTCTCATTGCTTCCCGTTCATACTACAGTATAGGTACCTACTATGAATTGCTGATCCTTTTCTGATGATTTGTGTCTTAACAGTTTCAAAAAATGAGATAAATAAGTGAAAACAAACCGTTTTTATCAACATATTACGGAAGCGAAGATGATTGAATTGAATCACTCAAATCAGAAGCTCAAAACTTCTCATTCATATATTTCAGTGCAGAGATGAGCAGCGGCTCTTTTGGAATGATTTAATTCTAAGTAAGAAAGAAAACTCTCTTTATGGAATTGAGGATTCTTAGCTCTGCTAGTCTTATTCATCTCTTTGAAACTTCATCGCAGACTGACATCTGCCCAACACTTTCGCCACGTGATACCTTCCATTGTGTGATTATCTTCTCTGTCTGGAATACTGGATGCCCTTAAGATATCTTTGCTCACATTATGGTACTCAGTATGGGGCTCCGAACATGAGAAGCTCGAGATAGAGCGCAGCACATGACCATATCGATTTTCTATTCTTTTGTTGCCTCTTAGGTGTCTTTTGTTTGCATGATTGTTGCAAGTGATCCAAAAAGACATGTTAGCAATATTGTTTAAGAAACTGTACATACATATTCAAGATTATCAATTAACACTAAAACATATCCCTGACGAGGCCTTGACTGGCGAAAGCGCTCGGAAAAAAATAAACTATGCGGATGTGTCATAATTCCTCCGCTCTAAACTCACATACCTGTATCGCTGGTTGGTAAACTCAACGTAAAAGTATGTATGTATAACCATAAGTAGGGAATATCCATGCGGGGCAGTAATATGTAGGTAATTTAACGAACGGGTCAGTGCTGCTTCAGATGATAGGGTTCTCTAGAGTGTCGGATTACCAATAAGGTGTTCGGCGCTGAAGCTCAAACACACAACCCCCCCCCCCCCCCCCCCCCCCATTTAGAAATTTAGGCCATTTCCAATCATCCGATATCCTTCGTATTGCACTTTTCTGTAATTCTGACAAGCCGAGATCTTTCAGCTGGCGGAACAAAAAAATATTTAAAATTGCTCATTGAGTTATTGAATCGTCTGAGTCAAAAGATGTTCTACTATACGACCAATAATAAATAATTAGTCGATTTTAGCGTCATGTGACGCTCCTTGGTACTCTGAAAATATCCAAACTTCAGCTAACTGCTGGGGTCCAGGAGGTAAGTTATCAATTTCCGATTTCCATATCGTGTTCTATGAGTAACGCTTTTGGCAGTACCAATAAGTGCATTATACGAGAAGTGAACAATGAAGGTGTGGAAAAATAAAACACTTTTTGACTATTTTACTGTCTGTTATGACTCAAAATTATGTTTTAGTGGATTTTTCAAATTTGGGCTTCTCAGATAAAATTTATACTCGTATATCGTTGTACACTTCAGCAATTTCCTTTCATAGTTAAAATTGTACGAATTCTACGAAAATTGTAAGACATCAAAGCTCTGCGTTTCGTAGCAGTCAAACATAATTTTTTCTCTAATTTTCAGTTCAAGATTAAAAAATTTAGTGAAACCCTGAGGTCTTGGGGTCACCGGTTCACTATGAGGTTGCATTTTGTTAGAGTCACAAAAGATTGATTTTCTTTTGAGAATTTCAGTATGTACATAATCGTATCAACCTTTTATCAACGATTTTCACTATTTTTATTAATTGATTTTCTCAGAGGCGCTTATTCAGAACCCAAAAAATGTAATGTGACAAAACATAATTTGGGCATTCCGTTAAAAAATTAGTTAAGTTAAAAAGTTCCAGTCATGCAGCATGATCGTATGAGCGAATTTTCTTGAATTACCTCTCGAATTATAATACGGTGAAGTGTATAGAAATTTAAGAACAAAGAAATTTTAAAAAACCAATTTTATGGTTTTTGGCGATTCAAAAAAGATTTTTGATTTTTAGATTTTTCAGCACTATTGATGGATTTTAAGAACATTCTCCGCATGATGTCGTAGTTGATCATTCAAAAATTTGTTTTGGCTTAAATTCAGCTAAAAAGTAAAAATTTTGACGACGATTTTTGGCCGTATTAAGCCGTTTTTGTGATTTCTCTAGCACATTTTTTGAAATATTACCAATTTAGTGTGCTCAAAAAGAGCTGGCCAACGTACTCATCTTTTTATTTGAAAAGCTTGATTTGTTGGCGCAAGAACGGGATTTTTATCTCAATGTTAAGGAGAGTTATCGTCTGGAATGACACACATTTAGATACATATTAAAAAGCTCTAACTTCAGGAATCGTTTCAGAATGCCTCAGAACGGATTTCGATGAAGAGAATGTTTTTCTGAGCCATTTTTCCACGAAACTTTGATAAAAGAAAATGAAAAATCTCACAAAAAGTACCATTTTTGATCACGAATAAGACAAATTTCCTTCGTTTTGTGGGATTGTTTTTTCTTCGCCCCGTTTATCCCTTCCTACAATCACATTCAAATATTTGTGGAGTCTAACATGAGCACTAAGTTGACTGTTCGCGTTCAGCTTAAATAAACCTTTGATATACCTAATCATTCATTTTATAAGCTTCAATTCGTAGCAGTATCTCTTTTGGCAGTTGGTGAATTGAGAAAAAAGTGCGTTAAAATTGTATGTTCCATACTGCAAACCGAACCGGAGACAGTGTCGAACGAGTTGGTGTCACGAACCGGGAGGGTTAAATCCGACCTCAGTCAACCCCTCGGCGGTTGCGGGTTTTGAGAAGAAAATCTGTTCCCTATGCGGGTCACCGCCGGGGGTTACCGCCATCGCGACTCCATCTGGTCGCGAGTTACCCCAATTTTCCGTTCAACAAGATCTTATTTTCAACGATTTTTCATCTCAATAACTCGCGGGACGCTTCTTCCGTTCGTACCGTGATATTATATCAGTATGGGGCAAAAAGATGGAATTGGATCACAGGGAATCTTCTCATTTCCGACCAGATAGGATGCGATATCTGTCTAGCCGGAGTTGATATGAGTCCACCTCCACGGAAAGTAATTTCCTGTGAATTCCTAGATATTGAGTTTGCACCCAGAAGATATTTTATTTTTTATAACGGTTGCTGTTTTACCATCATCTTAGTTCTTTTATCTTGTCTTTTTAGTTTTAAAGCTTTGATATAATTAATTTAAACGAGGATTTGATGGTGAGAATCAATCTTCCTGTTAATGTTAGAGCAATTAAAGAAGAATTATAACGTTTTGTTATTATGAGTTATCAGTTACATATTTGGTGCTAGGTGTTTAGTAGGTATAGCATAATAGGTTATTAACACGCTTATTAATGCACATATATCTTGCGAAATGTTGACATTCAACTACGTTACATTGAAGGGGAAAAAAATCGTCCTCTCAATTTTGAATTCGTTAATTGAGAATTAAGTATGTAAGTTACCTTTTATTTTCAAGGTGTCAATCAACTTAAGCATTAATCACCATTCCATTAAGCATACCTACCTACTTAGATTTTTAAATGAAAGGAGATGGTTTTTGTTAGATGAATTTGAGCACCGAGCACAACCCCCCGCTACCAGTTTTAAGTCCACGCTAACCAACTGTTTTCTCCTCCCCAGTTGAGAGTTATTTTCCCATTAATGTTTCATATGAGCTGTCCAGCTGTCTTCCTATTCAACATTCTGCACAATACCTCAGTCACTTAAACCTTGATAAGGCGTGTCCTTGACGAGTTGATAGAGATCTTCCTGTATTTGTTGCCAAGCTATTAATCCTCCAGTGGCCGTAAAAGGTTAACGCCATTCCACAGAGGTCATCTGTAGAATCATTTGTCCAATATCTGTTCCTCGAGCTGAGTCATATACTTATCTAGATAGCTTTTTCATCAAAATACTACTGCATCCATGTATATGTAATATTAATTTATGGTGAACCCAGACTGCGAGAGAGCCGACCTAGAATGAGAAGTGCGAACAATTGTTCCTATCTTTGTTTCTTATGACGAGTTGAAGAAACAGTTTTAATTATATATACATGGTGTCTACAGAAACTATGGGACAAACTGGAAGAATCGAGTTTAGAGCTCATTTCTGATCGAAAGCTGTTCCTAGAGATTTCTTTTCAAACGCTTTGTTTTCAAGTTATTCAATTTTTAAAGATTTGTTGGGATTTTTCGGCGTGCACTGTTCGGAAAAAATTTCCTCAAACAGACAGCTTTTGAACGGTATAGTCAATTTCACTTTTACTTTGCTAATTGGGGGAGAAAAGTATGTTCGTATGTTGAAAAACATGGTTTTTTCTACGAAATCGAGGGTTTTAGTGAAAAATGACCCTCTATGAAAATGCGAGTTTGGGGCCGGTTTCTACGTATTTTTTCACGCTGAATCGAATGGTAACACTTGCAAATCTCCCCAACTCCGTTATAACCGAGTTTTACACTTTAACTAACTAGTTTTACCCTTAAAAACACATGAAATTGAGCATAAAAAATAAACTAAAAATGCGTGAGTTAAAGTGTAAAACTCGGTTATAACGGAGTCGGGGAGATTTACAAGTGTTACCATTCGATTCAGCGTGAAAAAGTATGGAGAAATCGGCCCCAAACTCGGGTTTTCATAGAGGGCCATTTTTCACTAAAACCCTCAATTTCGTAGAAAAAAAACCATGTTAACATGCGAACATACTATTCTCCCCCATTTAGCTAAGTAAAAGTAAAATTGACTATACCGTTCAAAAGCTGACAGTTTGAGGAAGTTTTTCCGAAGAGAGCATGCCGAAAAATTCCCAAACCGGTAGCAGAAAACTGGAGGAAAAACGTCGATTTTAAATATTTTTCTAATTTTGTACTCTGGCCTTTTTTTTAACCAATAAAAACTACCTAAAACAACTTTACTTTATATCAGGGTTATAGGAAACTAACTCAACGGTCTTTCCAAAGGTGTTCTTAGTTTTGAGTTAACTTTGATTCTAGGGGGAGTTATGGCCGTTTTAATGTTATAAGGTTCAAAACACGAAAAAAATCTTGAAAATTGAATAACTTGAAAACATAGAGTTCAAAAAGAATCACTAAGAGCAACTTTAGATCAGAAATGAGCTCTAAAATCGATTCCTTGATTGTGTCGAATGATTTCTGTAGACACCCTGTATACTACTTTGTCTTCTATTTGATTCTCACTACATGGGAGATGGGACAAAAGTAAAAATGAATGATTAAGTAATAATTATAAAATTAAGTAATTATTTCGTGAAATTCACTATAATAAAATCAGCATGACACTAAAATGTATAAGCACTTTTGTCGGGGTAGTTGGGTTTCTCAGTTATTCCTGGACGCCACCTAGTGTTGTTCCTTGTACTTGCACACTGTTGCGGAGCATAGGAAGTTCCCATAGATGTACGTCTATTTAATTATATTAATATTGGTAGTCTCTGCGCATCCACTAGCTTGATGTCCTCGTAATCACATTTAAGACAGTTTTCATTTGATTCCTCTCAAATTGAGATGATATTTGAGAGCTGACTTATGGATATGAACTCTGATGGCCATGGTCTTCGAATCTTATTAATTAATTAAATTAAAATAAACTTAGTATTAATTAACTTTACTATAAAATTAATTAATTTTAAAAATAAAATTAGTATTTCATAAACTAAAATCTCGCCATTGATTTTTTCATAGACACAAAGACACCAGGCCTGGTAAATTTTGGTCCCAGCCCGGGAATCGAACTGGGGTCCGCCACTCACCTGATTGGCTTTGGATATAGTCTTAATCTGATTCTATCACCTTTTATAATCTTATGCAATAATAAATTAAAGGTAATTGAGTTGTCTACACGAACTTGATGCAACAACGAAAACTTCATTTTAGTTTTTCGTTGATTGGCTTTCTTATTTATTGAAGAAATGTCCTGACTTCATGAACCGATAGTTGAACGAAATTAAAAATTAATTTCTTCACTAATTTACTATGTTTCGAGCCCCGTATTTCGGCATTTTTCTTAGTTAGCCGTGAACTTTTTTTTCTTAATTATCAGGAATCACCTTGTATTCCCTCAAATTGTATAAAAAGGAACTAACAAATCTAGCTCGTCGTTTCATGAATACCCTATGTACGCTAATTGATGTTATTGCGCTCACATTCATTAGGTGTTACTACTTGCACTCGTGTATCTACTCTTATACATTAATTATGTTTAAAAGTCTAATATACTTATAGCGTGCTTTAAAACGACCAAGTCTGCCCTAGACCTCTTGATAAAAATCTTCCTCCACCGTAGGTTTCGAAGATACGTCCTTGGATAGTAAAACCTAGTCTGGAGATGGGTAGACGACGCCCTTTGCAAAACCCCGTAAAGCTCTAAAATCGAGCTGACCCGCGGTTGACCCGTAGGAATTAACTGCACAGGCGATTGCGTGACTTGTTTATGTATTTAGGGCAGTTACGTTCAGCCCACCGCCACATCTGGCTGTGCAGCCTTTAGTTCTTCCCCTTCCAGCCAACAATAACTTTCTCTTGTTCGGAAAGTTTTCTTCCAATCTCATTACCCAGTGTCGTTTCTTTTAATTCGTGTCCTTGAGTGCTATGAAAAAGTCCTACCGCAGTGCCCTGTTTGCTCTTGTGAAAGGCTTGGAATTTCTCATAAATGAATTCCTTTGGCGTTTGAAGGGCATGAACATCAAAATAAACAGAAAATCTTTTGCTGTTGAGGTGAGAAGTAATCGTAAAAGCTTATAGCCTGTGTAGCTTATTGCCACCGTTGGTTGCTCATATATGACGATTTAGAAAACGACAGAAAAACTCATGTATTTGATTATGAGGTGATGTTTTCACGTTGTTACATATTATTCGTGACCCCCAATGACATTTTGTTATTGTAACAGACGCTCATCAAAGACATTGTACATCTTCTATAATACACTAGCGGTTATTCGTGCATTGCTCGGACCCACATCTACGAGTCATTTTTACCGGGTCATTTTATCCAAATGTACCTTGTCATATTTACCCAGCAGTCTCCATAAGGCTTCAATCAAATTTCAGCAATCAAGTTTCAACTAAGTGTCCCCTCAATGTAACCCTAGTTACTCTAAATAAAACTATTCCCGACCAACATTGCTGCAGTTAATAAGGCGGTTTGAACATCAATTTTTTATATATCCCCTTTTTCGCTCTAAAATGCATATCCCACACCATCAATCTCATAAATACTAGTCAAAAATGAGAATTATATTATTTAAAATAAATTATTGTAATAAAGAAATACAAACAAACTAAAATCCGGCGAAAGTACAAACCCAACTTGTGTCCGACACGACTGCCCTTATGGACCACAAAAGGAAATCGATAAGGTTCTTGTTTACGTGCTGCGCTCTACCTTAAGCTTTTCATGTTCGGAGTCCCATTGAAACATGATCTATATCGTGATTTTATTATCGAAATCACAAACGTTTAAGATTCATAGAATTGTTTCTAATAAATCTATCATGTTTGAGTTACTAATCTGTACCTATGAAGGTAGGTACATAGAATCAAAAATGATGGAGTATTTTAATCTCTCTAATTTTCCTCTGGTGTTCCGGAATGTCGAAAATAACTGAACAGATTCTCCTAATCCGAGGGAATGCCATGGACCCGTTGTTTTCCCCTGGGCATCGCTCCCCCTCCTAAATATGCATGAAGGAGACTCAACTCTACCGCCGAACAATCAGCATTTCTCCGTTTGGTATTTCATTAAATTCTCCGCCATATGTGGGGTAGGTAATTAATTCAGAGAATCGGAATCTGTTTTCGCTCGCCTAATTACCCCGTGACATAATTAAAATTAATGAATGACCTTCACGTTGTGGTAAAAATTTTGCCTCAGTTATCGTTCTAGAAGCTTTTACAGATAATTATCTGAGTCACAAGGCTTATTTGCTACATTCGACCTCACATGAATGTGATTCCGCACCACCCGAACCCTCAGTCCAGAAATCTAGCGAATGAAAAGAGAATGAGTTACATTAGCAGTTTTTAAACCTTGAGTAGGCATAATCATATTTTCCGTTAATACTTCCGTTAGTACTATAATATGACCAGTGAATAATTGAGCATTCATATGCTCAAAACGAAATTACTCGAAATTAAGACGATCTGGTTCTGAACCGTAAAACTAATTGGGCCAATCATGATAGGCAATCATGCAATGCCGAACGTTCCTTCAATCTTCATTTATCACGCTTGGCTTAGCTATACACGAGACGGTAAATTATATTCTTATCAGCTTTGACGAAAGGAACATATGCATCGGCTAGATTTTAACCCTGTAGTTCATCACTTATTTGACAGTTGAGTGGCTCAGTTTTTATCATGTTTACTACAATATAATATAATTCCAATTCATATTTCACTTTTATATGAGCGATAAGGTCTTAATTTTTTCACAATATAATCATTTATTCTAAACATAATGTTTTCAAATTTCAAAAACGGAATGACGGAACATCAATATCTCCGCTTTTTACTCTCTCGATAATTTTCGATTGCTCAAATGAAAGTAATTCTAATTTTAATTATTGTATTAGTAACGGAAAGTAGAAAGAAGTTCTAGAAGTAGAAAAGTAATACTAGCCCCATTTGCACCAATTTTCTTGTCCTTTCAGAATATGGAAGTGACAGTATGCCCTAAATAAATATATACCTATATTTTTTTAAAGCGAAGTAAATTCAAGCTTTTTCACTCTTCTTATTTTTTGTCATTTGGTTACCTGTAATAGTTATCTGTGAGTAGGCACCTATAGATCTAAAAAAAACAACTGCTTGTTCTAGAGAAACGAAAAACAAAAAATGTACATTGGTAGGTAAGGGAGTAGATAAGTTTACCAATCAAAACTTCAAGTAGGTAGGGCAACCAAAACCTGTGTACCTATCATATTTTTAGGTCGCAACGATAAATCTAAGGTTTGGGCAGTCTTAGTAAACATAAACGAAAGAAAATGTGAAAAAATCAACTTGTTACGAGAATGGCATATACATGAAAACGTAGATCTCACTGAAGATCGCGATCCCACCCAACCCCTTCCATGCTCGCTAGATCCAGACTGAAGATGCCACAGAGGGGCAGGCAGTTCGTAAGGACCAAAAAATGATGAAGGGTCCCTAGTGATACCACATACCGATGAGCTGATCACCGGGTTACAACGTTACATTCACTCAATACCCACCAATCCAGGAAACGTAGATCTCAATGAAGATCGCGATCCCAGCCAACCCCTTCCATGCTCGCTAGATCTCAACTGAAGATGCCACAGAGGGACAGGCAATTCGTAAGGACGCAAAAAAAAAAATGATGAAGGGCCCCTAGTAATACCGATGAGCGGATCACCGGGTTACAACGTTGCATTCACTCAATTCGCACCAACCCAGGAAATATACTACCTTTTAGTTCACTGAGGTTGGAATAAAACCTGATCATCTAGTAACGAGGCGGGTAAAACAGAATTTACGGAAGCGGCAGAAAGAAAGGAGGCAGAGGCATTCGGCCTTATCACCATTCCGCGACCGGTCGTTGATAACAAGAAAGGTCGCGCTCGCCCCAGTCATTGACCCCATTCGGGCTCGGGACCGAGAGCCCCGAACCCCCACTTCTCATTGGCTGCTCCACGAGTTTTGTTTCCCGGTGAAATTATATTCGTTGAGATGACGAGATAACTACAAGCATGCATGCCCCAACTCCGGCGATCCGAGGAAATTTAGAGCAGGAAAACGCTATGATGGAATCTTAACCCTCCCGATTTGTGAAACAATACGAGAATGATTGAATGAATCTCGTTGCCGCTTGGAACTCTGGACCTATTGTTCTGTCGAAACCTATTCCCCTTCAAGGCATTGTTCTGTCACAAAGTTTTTCCCACTGCTATCAAGTATTTTGCTGCCCAGTTCATAGTCTTGCTGAATATCGAACTTGAACAAACTTAAATTGAAAATGGGACCAATTTTGACCTCAGGCATTTTAATTTTTCTTTTTTTGGTGTATAATTATTTTGGCATGAGTGTTGCTGGTCGTGAGGGGATTTCTTTTTTTTTCGGTCTTTGGTAATATTGAAAATATTGACTAACTCTTTATCTAATTAACTTAAAGAACAGCGGCGTGCTTTTTTAATTACTGGAGCAGCTTGAATCAAATAGTCTAAATGGAAAACCAGGAGAATGAACTGAATGAGGAGAATATCAGCTCAAAGTTACTGGAGCATGGAATTCCTTAAAGCAAACTTGGTTGTGAGGTTTAGGAAGGCTGGAACACAAAGACAATTTGTTTGTAGTTGATGGCTAGATCAGAATAAGCTTTTGGCCGGTGAGCAGAGGTATTTAATAAGTGATCTCCTCCACTGGATCTCCTCCTTTTCCATGGAGCTCTCTCCCCCCTCCCTATATTCAGCTCCCAGTCAGGCTCTGATCTTTTTTATTGGAGAAACTAACATATTACAAAGGTCGGTACATAGATGTAAAAACCGCAACAAAGTAGATAACTACATAGATGTAAATATATACATTCATGACGTTTTTCTAGAAATTTCGGTTCGTTACATGAATATCATGATTGAAAATATTTTTTTTGAAATTATGTTGATGTACTTATTAGTTTGTTGAGAATGGAGGTGCATATTCCAGACGAAAGCTAGAATTTTTTTCTCTATCTCTCTCTTTTTTTTTTTCCTAACAATGAAATTCCTGCTCCTATTCTACTTTAGTTACGATTTTTCAGCACAGACAAATATATTTACAGCATTCCTTGTATTCCTGTATATGTCTTTCTTACAATATATTTAACTTGACAAAATAGATATTTTAAAAAAAATCTACTTATAACACAGGATTCTGACTCTTAGATGAGCTTCAGGTAAAACGTTGCTACCTATACTTATGATAAACAGTCTTTCCGATCACAAGCATCTATGTTATATACCCTTGGAAGTTGGAATTTTATAGGGAGACTCTCTTGGTCATAAGGAGACGATTGAAATGATGGGCTCTTTCCTGATCAGCTGAGTGATCTAAATTCTCTCCTGTTCACCCTAGGAAGTTGAAATTTGATAGGGTGACTCTTTGGGACAATAAGAGACGATTGAAATGATGGGCTCTTTCCTGATCAGTCGGGGCTTGATTTAGCTACTTTTATGTGGTAATTTGGAATGTAATGCTGCGGAACAACACGGGTCCACTAGTATAGATAGATAAAATTTGACCGATTCATAAACGAATCATAAATGAATGATTCCAAAAATTCATCGAGAGATTGGTTTTTGAATTCTCCCTTTTCTCGCAATGTGGATTGAGAATTATAATTTTGATTGTCTTATTCTTCAATCTTTATGGATTTTTTTGTGTGGGCCATATTTATATAATCTTTATAACATAATTTACCTACTAATAGCCTGACGGGTCTAGGACACTTTCTCTTTTGTTGTGGTATATAATGATAGAGTGTGCTTCTGTTTATTCTCCAATTGCCGTACACATATAGCTGACCTCACAACTTGAATATTCTGCGAAATCTAGTCTAGAGCATCTCTCATCTCTTGTGTATCAGCTGAAACTAAAACAAGTGAAATCGTTCGTTTGGTTTAGTGCCGGTAGCTCGTTGAATCAAACTGCCGCTAACTTCACTTCACATGCAAATTAGGCGGGATTGGCGCGTAGGAGTCAGCGGATTGTTAGTAAACTATCCCAGCTCTCTGTCTGAGTAGTTTTTGATCCTACGTTTCCCCTTAGTAGAGACGTCGTTTCATATAATATGTACGGTATACCCTGTTTGAGTTGTTGTTTTACCCAGTAAATTGTTTACTGCTCATATAAGTAAATTCATTGGCTACTTATAATAAGTAGCAGGTTCACAGGTTGCATGATGATTTACCGGTGTAATTTTTGTTACAGGTATGTACGAGTACTTCTGTCAAATTAGTTGCTCCTCCACGAAGAAACCGGTGATATTCTGATCTGTGATATATTTATTTATTTATGTACATCTAGTCGTACCTTAATTTAACTAAGATGTATTGTATTTATCATTAGGCATATATTTATCAATAGTATTTATGTATTCGTAAGGATCATCTAGTCGTTGTTTAGTTTTTATTACGGGGTATTTTTATCCGCTGTATCCCTTGAGGCAGAGTACGACGATGCCTCGCTTTGCGAGTTATTATTATTTCTCCACCTCCGATCTGCCAGTGGAGTCCGTGATGGCAGTCCGTTTAGTGACGGACGGTCAGCATGGCTCCCCTTAGAATCGTGCCCGTTGCAGTGTCCCTTTGACACCCTTTTTGATCGCCACTAATGACCCTTTCGGTTGAGATGTGGCTTAAATTCTAAAAGAAAAAAATAATAATAGTATTATTAATAATGAAAAAAAGAAAAAGAAATAAAAGTTCACCGTGGTGCGCCTTGGCTAAACATTGGAGGGACATGGAACACGCTCCATTCAAATTTCAGCTTCATAGGTTGGGTAGCAACAAAAGTAGATCCTCTGCTACTTTAATCTCGTTTTTTCGTGACATTGTGTCGTTTTTCACTTTTAGGTTCCGGTAAAAGCAAATCCGCGCTAATAGACATATTCATGTCAAAATTTGTTTTTAATGGGAGAAACAAAATTTGATATCTTGTTTTTCCGATTTCCTATGCGAGAAATGGATGAAAGATTCAGTAGGTAGTGATGGAATCCCTTACTACTTGCTGACTCCCAAAACCTACAATCAGGCTGATAACGGTCGAGCTGTCATTTCATTTTTCTCATTATTGTCCAGGAGAGGCTCCCCACCGAATTTCAATTTCCTTGGGTGAAATGGAAAGAACGGAGCTTGATCAGGATGGAATCTGTAATTTCATTTGGCACTTGTTCTACTAGAGAGAGGCTCGCTGTCAAATTTAAATTTCCTAGGATGAATAGGAGAGAATTTAGCTCACTCAGGTGATCTGGAATGAGCCAATAATTTTAACCGTCTCTTGATGTCCTGATATCTTGATTTTTTTTCCCCGAAACTGTGAAGAAGCAAACCACTCTTCGTAGGAAAGTGCGAAAGGTGTCAAAATTCTCGGTATGGAATCTTCTTTCATTTAAAAACAGTAAACGCATCATTTTTAGACCAATAGGTACTTCTCATTGGTACCAATGGATTTTAATTCGCACTTAATTTCTTATTGTTCAATAATCACAGCCATGCGGTTACAGATAATTTTAACGCATCGAACTATTAGGAACTTTGCTAATCGGCTGACTTTTTAGGTAGCTCGCACATACTTTTTTTCTAGATTCGGTTTTTGGGAGTTCTGAAACGGATTTTTGAGTTGTTCATCTGTTTTACAGTCATTCTACCCAGCTCTTACATAAGTGCGAGGGCAAATGGGTCTTGGAAAACATGATTGCTAAGTCCTTCTGTTGATAAAGTAAAATTAATATGTTCGCGCTCAGCGGCTGATCACTTGCTCAAAGCTCTTACATAACTGCGAGGGCAAATGGGTCTTGGAAAACATGATTGCTAAGTCCTTCTGTTGATAAAGTAAAATTAATATGTTCGCGCTCAGCGGCTGATCACTTGCTCAAAGCTTTGAAACTAAATACGCTAAACATTGATCTACAAAATGCTAGCTTACCGTCAATATCATGGCTGTTCATTGAATAATTTTCCCATAAAATCGGTACATCTTACTCTTTGAGATATTGGGGCTCGCCCCTGGACTCCTCCGAAACGTACGTAAATGATAATTTTTATTACTATTAGCGGAAATAACCCTTAAGATGTAATGCTTTTGTCATACTGTTTAGTGAGTTGTTTATGAAGGCCAGATTTACTTTACTATATACTTGTTGTTTCAAACCTATTAATCATGCTTCAGTTCGGTTTGCTCGTAGATTCTTGACTACGTAACTTTGATTGGCTGAATTTTAAATCTGTAATTATAATATTTCTTCGCGAGTTGCTTCATGGTCTGTCAACAACATGTGCAGTTTCTACTTGAATTCACCCGGTCTAGACGAGCGACATAATTCCCAGCTGTTATTGAATATTACGTGTGTAATCTTGAATGGCGTATCTCTAGAAAAATCCACTCAAAGAGTGGCTGCATGTCCCTGTTAGATCACCTGTTTTTATAGCACCGGTTCCCGAGGCGTGAAGAAACGAATACCGAGTCCCCTGTTCCTTCGGGTGCCCACTCTTCGTGTAGGCGTCCAGTTTGCGTAACTTGTTCGGTATTGGACTCCCCGATCGCGACCCACGCTCTTCTGCCTTCCACGCCCCTCCTGCCGGTAATGATGAGATCTGCTCTAGTGATTCTCGGATATATTACTGTCTATACTCAATCATGATATCAACCCAAGATATGAGGATGGAATATAGTTATTAGGGCTGCCAATGTTGCTGTTCGGGCACTGGATGCTCGCCGAAAGTAATTGAGAAATCATATTTTAGAATCGCCTCACTTTTTATTCTACTCCCCATCCCCAAAATTATTCAAAATTATTGATGAGTAATTAGGCCAATTTAATAGATAATGATATTATTTCATATGTTGACGGTAGGTGCTAATAGATTAAGCGAACCTATTGGTTCCAATTAGAGGTTTGGTAAAAACCTTTCTAATATTTTACTAAACCTCTTCAAAATTCGTTATCAAGAAGGTTATAAGCTCACCTTTCTCGTTACATACCATTATTACTGTTCTTCTTACGCGAGTCACCTACGCTTAGGCGTTTTTGTTCTAATGTATACAATTAACTATAAAAGTTTTAATAACTTTGTGAAGGGTATAATGTATAAGGGTCGTTCTCAAACTAGGGGCAACTTTCGGACACAGAAATTTCAAAAAATAAAAGTCTTCAAAAAAATTTGAAAAAATTCAGGGTGGTTCCTTGGTCAACACTGATTGCAAAAATACATATTACCCAGATCAGCTCTCAAATTTAAGCCTAGTTTTTGGAAAATTTCAAATTCGGTGTCCACGGTAATAGCTGTAGTTGCCATGGTAATTTCATCAGTGTTTTCAACAACAGATAATTATACTAGGAGGTAGGTAATAGCGTAAAAACGGTTTTAATCCAGCAATTTTTTAATTTAAACTCTAATTTAAATAAAATAATAACGATCCCAACTTGAACACAAGATCGTATATATGTAGATAACATTCGTAAAATAGTCAATTACACCTAATTAGTCTTTTAGTTGTTATTTGTAACCTTAGTCTTTTGCCGTAGGATCACATAGGGGTTCGTATTAGCAAAACCTGAACAACAAACCAACAAAATTAAAAAAAGTAATTGACTAAAGAGCGCCCAAGTGGCTTTGCACTATACCAGGCAAATTAGACAAAATGTTGCAAAGTGTTGATGAGATGGTAAGTTCAGTATATATAGGAAGGTATATAGATACCTATATAAATAACTTTTTCGAATAAATAAGCTTACCTAGTCAACAAAAACTATTTTTACAATGTAGAACGGTACCTAGGTACGTGCCGTTTAATGTAAATGTTTAATGTAATGTTTAACGTAAACTATGTAAATAAGGTAGGCAAGTTTAACAAAGTAAGTAGGTATTAACGTACTTTTATGAAGGCTGGAATTGAAATTATAAATTCACCAAATTTAACGACATGTTGTGTCAATGGAAAAAGATGGTGACTACGGAAAAATCTCCTTTAAAGTAAATCTAACTAGTAATTCCACCATCGTTGGACAGGAACCCAACACCGAAACTAAATTATCTGTCCAGCTATGCTTAAATTGTGTAATTATGTACTAGATTTAAAAGAAGTAGGTAGGTACATTTATGACATCACCCAGGGAGACTCTAAGCAAAAATATTGACTGGGAAACCTGAGAGTAGAACCAAAATTATACTCGTAGAATAAAGCTTGAAAGGCAAACAAGGGGGTTTTGAAAGATATTTCTCATTAATTTAATCATTATTTGAAACATATTCAAATAACACAAAATAAAAGTGATAAACTATTATAATAAATATATAAAATTAAGAAGCAATAGTAAGTAAACTAATACTCCTAACATTCAGTACCTAGTAAAAAAGAGGGTACTTAAAGAACCAACGTGACTTGAAAATTCGAAAAAAATGGAAAATTCCGAGTCTACCTAAAGGTGACAGAAGCATTGTTGTTTCACTTTCAGGAGAAAAAAAATTGTTGGTCTCGAAAACCAAAATTTCCACTTGCATTTTACGTTATAGACCATTCTGAATAACTTTGGTTCCGTGTCTATCTTGTGTCCGCAAATCCTTGTAACAACCTTATTTTCCACAGTTTTCATCCAATTTGGATGAAATTTTAAGGGATTATGTGGGCGTAGACAGGGTGTATGTAGTATAGGTGGTCCCCCTATCAGTTTCACCATTCTTGACTCAATACTTCACTTTGCGCATGCGCAAATGTAAAATGAAACTGTCTGGCAGTGCCCGGTGCGGGTTAGGTTGTAGATGGTCCCACATCAGTTTCATTGTTGCCAAACCATTTTTCCTCAGTTTTCTACTTTTGGCCCTCCTATCCCTTTCATTCAAGTCACATAGGTAAAAGCTTTATATCCTTTTTCCGTTGCTGGTACCTTGAATGTTCTTTCAGCTAATCTTCCTCCCTCAGTTCGGGTTCATTTCTTCGCCTCTCTCTTCTCTCGCGTTCTGCATCTCTTTCTCTCTCTCTCTTTTTTTTTTTTAAGTACCTCTTCACGCCAAATGCCTGACTTCCTTCTACCACAAGCCATGTTTTTCCAGTGGAAACAATGTCGAATTTATTTTTTATTTGCGGTTTAGTCAATAGAAAACTACCAACAAGCAAATTGCCACATGTGGAAAGAACCCTCCCATCTGATGGCGAATTAGTATTAAAATGCTTCCCCAAGTTGATGGTCATGCAAAATGTTTTGTTTTACATTTTCCCCTCATACGTATATGCACTTGATGGTGTGGATAAAAACACTGAAAGGTATTATTATTGCTGGGAAAGTTTGAAAATGCAGTGGAATTATATTACCATGTAGCTAATGCAATTACCGTGGATTTTAATAAACCCATGGTAATAGCTCAATTTCAGACATGGTAATTGAAAATCGTTGTTTGAGATCGATTTTCAACCCAATAAATAACTTCAGTAACAAAAACTTAGACGTATTTTGAAAGAGGAGAACGAAAGGAAGAGGATGGAGGAAAAAAAATATGCTAAAAATGTTCTCTAGTCATCAATTAGACACACATGGTAATAGCAAATGAAAAGGTACGCTCCTGACTGCACTCCTTTCGAAGTGGCGGTCCACCAGCAACAGCGTTGGGTGAGGGGAAAGGGTCCTATCCCCACCCTAACAGATCCCAAGCTTCCCAACAGAATGAGATTCAAACCAAAATTTCGGTTGGTTGGGGTCAGAATTGGAGTTTTCAGTTCCAACCATGGTAATATCCCAAAACATTGGGACACTTTTTGGCGATATATTGAAGGGATCGAAAAGTTGATTAGCACATTCTTTCAATCAATTTCGTGATGCTCTACAACCCAACTTTGGAAAACGAAGACCTTTTTGCCACACATAAATCAATATTGTGGGTAAAAGTAACATTGTAGAGCAAAAAATTAATTTGGGACACCCACGGTAATTGCATTTTTGGCCTTTTATGCGCAGAAATATTTGTATAGATGTGCAGGTATGGCACTTGAATTACTTTTTTCCAACACACTGGCCTGCAAGGAATCCCTGGAAAAAAAAAATTCAGGGAAAAAGTTACTGTACGTGAGCAAGGCCTGTAGGACTCAATAATTGCCCCTAGTTTGAGAACGACCCGTAACTGGTTATAATAAATTTGTAAAGGTTTCAAATAATTTTTCAAAGGGCTTAAATGAATTCATAAAAGGTGGAAATTATATAGTAAAGGGTTCAAATAAATGTGTATATTGTATACTTTTTCACTCTCTTTATTTGTCATTATTCCTTACTTAAAATTCATCTTTATGTTGTATGTACAAGTCTGAATTTTTACCGATTACCGCCTCATACTCAAGGTGGGATTTTGGCTTTAATTTTAAATATAATTATATACACAAAAATCATCCTCAAATCAACAAAACTACAAATCAAAATACAAATACAAACCAAATTTACAAATCAAAATAAACTTGAATAAGTTGAAGTCGCCTCCTGGTGATCTTTTAATCAGTATATGTATTATATTTAGCCACGGCAGATAAAATTTTAATAATTTAAGAAAGCCTTGTATTTATACGCTTTAATATTACTTAGGATCCACTAACTTCACCACGACCGAAATATCACCGAATAATTGGATAGTTGTCGATCACCAGTTAGTTCTACACAAGTCTTAATTTGTGATTTGCAATAAGATATCCTTTTTCGAGATGTCAATCGTGGCATAAGGTGGACGGTTAGGTTCAACGATGCTGCTCATATACTCACTCATCATAGAATCTCCATGATGGCAGCGCATACTGCTGAGTAAATGTACTGTTTATGACTCGTCGGCTTATTAATGTGTTCAAATCCTTTTTTTTTTTTTTTTTCTTTTGGAACAGTTGAACATTTTTGTTTTTTGTTACATTTTGAAATCTTGAAAAATACAGCAAATTTTTCATTCCAAAGGCTTTTAAATCGCTTATAGTGTTTTGATATAGTGAGTTGTCCTTTGGTGATGAATGCAGGTGCATTCGTTTAACCATCCAAGCCTTCATTGGCCGTGGTCTGCATGTGAGCAGCATGCTAATTCCTTCTGGACCGCACATACATCGCACCAGCCTGTTGAGTTAGGGTGCAGTTTATCTTGCTGGAATAGGCTTCTGTGTTCTAGCCCCCACAAATACCTCTAACCTCTGATTTACGCCCTGTGCGATTGCCCTTTGCCTAGAGAATCGGCCTGGGGTTTACGTGACCGAAATCGGCACGCGATGGTTCTGCGCCTTTACCGAAGCAGAATCTTCCCTCCTCCTCGATGGTAGCAGTAGACCATCCTTACATAGCTTGTCTTGTTACGGTGTAGAAAGTGATCACCCAGCCTTGAACTTGGTACCATGACTATCACCCCGCTTGTAGCGGCACAATCACTCAAGGAAAAAATCTTTTAGGTCGTCCCTACTTGAGTTACCTTGTTCCTTTTATACATATCTCTAGAAATATTAGAAGAAATTTGTCGTAATGTCAAGAAACCGACTTTTATTTGCAAAACCTGTCGTGTTGTTTGCTAATTATTTACCTGTAATCCGCATTTTAAATCGATATCATTCTGGATTGGATTATCTACTGCTCGGTATGTCGCATGGTCTTCAACCTATTCATATAGTATGAAACTGTAGACGAAATTGGAACGCACATAACTCCAAAACTGTTCATTCAAGTTTTGCAACTTTCCAAGGTTTATGCGTATTACCCTTTAGATAAAATTAATAAAGGTCCAGTGACATAAATTTTTCGTTTTAGGAAAAGAAACATTTCTGCGAAGTTGGTTAGGAAGTACAGGCCCAAGGGCTTACACGCACATTCCCTGAAAAAGACCTAAGTGTAGAAATCCAGTTTGCAAACAAACTACACTGAATTTTGAACTGAACCAGGGATAATTTTAATTTCTCCCTTGTTGGGAAAAACAAAAGATCATGGATATGTCTAGTACCTACTGCTTACCAGTAGGTACCTACTACTCAATTGTATACTAGTTTATAATTGTGATAAATCAGCATTCCTTGACACTACAATGGCTTAGAGGTCATGAGATGTTGTGATAAAATGAGAGCATTCCAAAAAGTGGTGAACGCGATTTTCCTACTATGAAAACTATGGGTTACTCCTCCCTAGTAACTCATTGGTTGTACGTGAAAAATTAATTGAAATTCTACCTAGCCTACACTTACCCCCATATCCATGTCAAAATATTGATCTTAATTGGACTGTAATTCTGTAATGCTTTGGGCGGGACATAGATTTTGACAGTCATATAGACTCGAAACGAAGGAAGTTGTTCAGAAATCTGGGGATAAATAATAAATTTGAAACATTTTAACGACTGTCTTGCAAACAATGTTATAAGCCAGTGCCTGCTTTTAGTTGTGATACAGCAAAATAATTTTCAAACACTCCTACCTAGCTGTTCGAATTCACTGCACATGGCGATCATGCTGATATGCATCTTTTGGAGATAATCCAATTTAAGATTTCCATTTAGAGTGATCAAGTAGTTATCACTGCTCATCCATAAATTAATTCCAGGGTCTCAGAATCGAGTCATCTGATTTCAATGTTGAGGATTGTGCTAATCAGCCTCAATTAAAAATTAAGATGTCAATGCGGGCAATAGATGGCTATATTCTGTTAATTCGAAAATCTTAATTCAAAATGCAAACATCGATGTGCTCAATCAACCAACTGATATAATACCCGTAGGGGCTTGAAGCAAACTTCACTAGCCATCCCAGTTGGCAAACGTTTTTTATAAAGTTAATAATCTAATATGAAGAGAGTGTATCTCATTCAGCAATGTTTTATCATCGTGGCTTGATATTTTCTCTGCTGATTTTAGGAAACATACACACAAAAATTGTCTGGAATGGGGTGTTCAACTTCCGTTAGACACTTTAGGAAAATACTTACTTTAGATATTTACGACTTAAACAATAATAGTTTTTGAAGTTATGTTTTTTGTTTGGCCTCTGTTGGGAGTTCGACCCCCGCTAGTACCATGCCCCACATGTCTCCCACCGATTGCTAAGTATTAACTTCAGATTCCTACTTTCTAACTCACGTCTCATTAATTGTCGAAAAGTATCAAATTGAATCTTGAATAGGTCCGTAGGAGGCGTCAATGGCACATTCGAAATGATGCTAAAACAGCATCCAAATCGTTCTGACACCAATTTCCATAGCGAGTGATGTCTATCTTTAAACGCCTGTCGGTGGTTAGTTCATTTCCATCCAATGACCGGTGATGAAGCGGTTTCCATTTCAAAGCTTTTCAACGAGCTGCAGGCAGCTTGGCTCCATTCACAAAACGGGCCATATTGTTCCCGAGACATCCCATTCGAAGCACAAATCAGTTACGGTTACGTCAGGTTCTCCTTTTGGGAATACGATGCGTTTTTAAAATTTGAGTGTTTCCTGTTTTTGTTATAAATATCGAATTCGTATCCGTTATTAAAACCGCTGAAAATTATTACAAAACGGCTTATTTCAGTATTATATAACTCGTATGATATCTGGTACACCCAGATCAATTGGCTTAATTCCTTACACCCACTGAATAATTGTAATTTACCAGATTTAATAGGAAAACTAGATACATGTTTGAAATGAATGCATTGAGCATGAACTGTTCGAAAAATGAATAAAATGATAGCAGTGTTTTTTTTTTTTCATTGTGGTGATGTTTGCTGATTCATTTTATAGTGTCAAAGGGAACTTTACTATCTTCACGCATTACTCACTTTTCTTATTCACACTCGTGTTGCCGTTCTATTTGTCCGTAATTTTGCCCTGATGAACTCAAGCTATTACCCTTCTTACGACAGTTATCTGAATGCTGATTTGAAACTATATAGCTTTTAATTTTACCTCTTGGGCTTGATTGAAACTGATGCCGTGATTTTTGTTTATTGAAATGTAAACTAACAAATCTCGCTCGTTTTTGCCCAATTTTCGAGATTTATTGGGAATAGTAAACACATTAAATCGACGTTATAAGAAATTAATGTTTGCGCATACGCACAGTCTACTATTAATCCAACGGCAATGCAATTTATAGGGGAACGTCTAGCAGCTGAACCGCACAATCCTTGAAAATTTCATAAAAGTTCCATTCACGCAGCTTGATCGTATGATCGAATTTTCTTAAGTTATCGTATTATATTATGTTGAATTGTTATGAAACTTGAGCTTTTTGAGTGCTAAGAAAATGTGAATTATTATTTTTATGACAAAAAATGTATTCTAAATAGTAATTTGCTATTCAAAAAGAGATTTTGGATTTTTAGGTTTTTTGCAGTTTTTATCGATTTTAAATAGCAAATTTTCATGGAATTTAGGTACATTTTTCAGCATAAATTTGTACATACATTTTTTAATGTTCCGTTTTAAATTTGATAAACTTTATTTGAGCGATATTCTGCTAAACATAACGAATCTAACGATTTTTAGCCTTTTTTTCAGCACATTTCATGGAATTTGACCAATTTAATGTGCTTTAAAACTGCTGGCCAACGAACTCATCCTTTCGTTTGGAAAGCTTGATTTGTTGGCCCAAGAACGGAAATTTGATCTCAATCCTAAGGAGAGGACACACACATATATGAATATATAAATATATACATATGAAAAAGTGTTAAAATCTAGGAATCGTCTCTGAATGTCACAAAATGGATTGCAATAAAGAAATTTTTCGAAAATTTGTATTTTAAATTTTTTTGAGCCATTGCAATAGAGCTTCATTTTCGACGAAAATTCGTTAAGAGCTGGGAATTATCGATGTTTTATTTTATGACTATTGATCTATTTTTATTGAGAATAAATATATGGTGAGAGATAGACTCGAGGGGCAGGCAACGTGATGATCGGTTGTGGGTTGTACCTAAATAGTAGCCTTAAAAACTATTACGCCACTTTCTGCGTGGGTAGGTCTGATCCTAACGTCCTCTGCAAGATTCCAAGCCGGAATGGATCACTTTGGTAATTCTGACTTAATCGTCCATTCCTTTGCCAATAGTTCCAGTATTTCAGGACTACTGCGGGAGATTGGACCCCCCTCTCCTCTCCCTATCCTTCGGAGGCCCTCTTATCGAGCGAAGACGTAAGTCATTGGTCCTCCCGACTAGGTCAGGCTCCTAAAATTGAATCGAAATTCAGGAAATTGGAGGGAAAGGGTGATTCAGGGCTCTATTCCTAGCGTCCCACAACCTCCCTCCGCCCATTTGTGATCCGTCTAACAGACTTTTGGTAAACTGGTCGTCGAACCACGAGTTACGCAGGAACTGGCTCACTGGGTCACAAGCAAAGACGTAACCCACCACAACCGTGGAAAATCGATAACACTGAGGCGATTCAACTGAAAAACTGTAGCGAGAGGAAACACGCCATTCCGCCATTCACTTTTTCGTATTTTATACCGAATTTTTTTCGTTATTATTATTATTATTTTTTTTTTTTTTTCCTACCTCGCTGCTGCTCTTTAGAGGTCGGAACTAAGAATTTCGAATACATTCTCAGTGACTGTGCGCTATCGGGACTCAATCATAGCAAATTATAAGGTGGATGCAAGTTCTATAAATATTGTGCGCTATCATTCATTTCAGCTCATTTCTGTGATATACTGTTCCACATTGATTAATTAAGGAAATAAGAGACTCCGTTCATTTTTACGCTTCTATGTAATATATCGTATCGGGTATTGCACCTCGTTGGAAATCCATCGGTTCATACAGCTTCCTAATTTTTGGTTATTATTTTCAACTATGCATCTTGGTAGTAGGAAAATAACGTTTCTGTCTTGAATTTTACATTTTGTGCCATCGTGGAACCCGCATAAATGGGGAAAACCGTGTCTTGCTTCTCTCATAGTTTTCTATATGCGGTACAACAATGATGAAAGGTAATTAGGCAAACGATGTCGGCATTACATACATTCAACACTCCTAAGTACAGCGGTAAGTTCCTCGTTTTCATTCAACCATTTCCACTGTTCTGCACGCAGCTGTATTTACTCCCTCAATTACTTCTTGGTCAATGTGTGTACATGTTCTGCATGTGCTTCTCATACTTCCCAGTAACAAATCTACCAATATTTTGATGGCATCCGCATTTGTTATCTTGTGAATAGGTACTAATTTATTCCGATATTTTCTTTCTCTATTCACCAATGACTCGTTCGTTGGTCAGCGCTTTCTGAACACTAAGGGCTCAAAATAAAAGTTCTTAAAAATCATTAAAAATTACTGCAACCTTAATAGTTGATTTAAAGAAAAAGTATTACTTAAAAAATATAAATAAATGTATTATGCGTAAAATTAGTAAAATTCACTCGTAGATCATGCATCTCGAACTTTTTCGTTGTTTCCTTTTCGTTACATAAATGCAAGCTACAAAATTATTTAATTCCTCGTTATTCATTCTGAGAAAGGAAGTGAAACGTGCTGCAGAACAGAAAACAGCTGTGTGTTGACTGTCCACTGGTTCGGTATCGCCCATCTATATCTATACTATTTTATAAGAATTAAACTCCATCAATCTGTCTGTCCATGCTATGCACGACCAAACGGCTGAGTGGGGGGAGTCTACGATGGGGGGGGGGGGGGGGTTTGTCCGAAAGGGGGCATAAGTGATTTGAAAAATTTCTACTCCCACCCGAACCATGGGTTGGATGGCGGTTTTTGCTCTGGTTGTTCTTAAAATGTTCGTTGTAGTTCCAATTCGGGTAGTGAACGAAAATGTCGACGAAAACGTTAGTTCTTTAGCTACCGCTCTTCCTTATTCTATCGAAACCTAGTTGCTTTGAACTTTGTATTATTAAAAGACACTTCCAATACAAACCATGTTTCTAACAAAATTATCAATGAACAAAACTATTTACACAAAAACTGAGTCTGCAAACTGGGAAGGTGAACTGGGAAGTACTCTGAATGGGAAGGTGACTTATAATGATGATGTTCAGCAGCATTTTAAAGACACTTCCCTACAGGAAAATAGACGGGGAAAAGGATAGGGCTTCTACGCACATAAAATAATGGCCTATCTTTATTAAATCTAATAAACTTTTCTTGGTTCCACATACTCGTAGTTAAGATTTAATTTGTTTGTAAGTAATTTTCAACAGAAAAAAACGTCTGCCATGTTGGGTGGACAGTATAACTTCCTCACATATTGTAACATGAACGTATAGAATTAGCAGAAGAATTGAAATGTTCTTAAAACTAAACTTTTCGTGATCCCACATAGAAAACGCAGCAAATGATTACACAACAATTTATTTCAATTTTGTTTTGCCCCTTTTATAAGATTTATTTATTTATTCATTTTTTATTTTTTTCCTTTCCCTTGGGATTGTGTAAAAGGAATAGGTTTCTGCCAAGGATCCATCTACCAACAACAAAATACGTAGATTGCGGTATCAATCCATCAAGAGAGAAATTTCGTCGATTCAGGTTAGACTGTGAAGGGGTAATTACTGGGAAATACCGTACAAGGAACGGGAAAGAAAGGTCATGAAGGAATATTTCTTATGATACTCGGGGCCTTGCCCCAAGACAGTGTTTCCACTTTTCTAAAGACCGTAGAATTAAATTAACGTTGAGTGGTTTCCACTAGAGGAGTTTCGGTTTATTCCATTAGCCAAACTGATTTTCTTCTGGTCATTCCATGATTCAAGGAGGGGTACCACTTCTAGTTTCATGCCTTCTTCTACTCTGCGATATCTTCCCTACCATCCATGCTAAGAGTTCCCTTTTCTAAATGGCAATGGAAAACTACAACAACCTCCAAAGTGTAAGAAATAAGATCATGGTTCAGCTCCCAGGTTACATGTTACATCCTTACTTTTCTGTTCTATAATCTAGAATCCTAGGTATTTATTCTGCTTTTTTAAATGCAAAAATGTTTTCATATTTCTCTAATACATTCCCAGTTCCTATACTAAGCACGTCTTACCTTTGATTAAGGATAGGTACATTGTATGTTCAACAAGTGCACCTGGCGGCTGATCCTGATGGAATAAGGACGATTTGGGACTTGAGATAACTTTCCATCACATTTTATTCCACATTGTCGTACATGTATATTACCTTTGTTTTTACTTAAATTATTGGAACTTGGTAGCAATGTTTCCACCCGAGTCGAACACTGTGGCGAATTTGCAATCAAAATCCTCTAAAGGTCATAATTATAACGAGAGGGTGTTCATTGAAAGTTTGAGGAGAGACATCCCTCATTTAAAATTACCACAAGTTGCTAAAAACGAGAAGGGAATTCAACCCTGAAATTCATAGTAAACACGAATGGATCACTGGGTGCCCTTGAACGAATGCCCTGTTTTGTTTTCCTTGCTTAATATTAGGTGGAGATGGGTTGTGGACTCAGAATGGTGTGACTGATATAAAACATCTGACAGATCGGATTAAATCTCACGAATCTAATAAAAAAACATCACAGAACAGCTTTGATTGGCCGAGCTAACATAGCTACACATTTAGATTCAGCTCATCAACTTTATCAAGAAACACAAAGAGCAAGTTGACAGAAATCGATATATACTTTCTGAAATTATAGATTGCATCAAGTTTTGTGGTTTGTGAAGTAGGATTAAGAGGCCACGATGAGAGGCCCATCGGCCTCGGGGCTCGGGGGCTGGGGTCGGGGCTCGGGGGCTGGGGTCGGTTCATTGAACCGAGGAATTTTTCTGGGCTTAGTAAAAAAATCAGCCAAAACTGCCGACATTTTGAGGTTACGTTTGGAAAAAGTTACAGTGTTCAAAGGCACCTCCAAAACCATACAGAATGAGTAACGAAAACATCTCAAATCAATATTTTCAGTAGAATATTGATCATTAAAGAAAAAGTTTATACATAAGTGAGTGGTGGTTATGGGGTTAGACAACATTTCTATTGCTGTTTGAGATATCCGATTTTTAATTGACGTCTGACGTCACACTACTATAATTTCATTAAAATTTAATTTGAGTTCTTTAATATTCTTTCAAAATTATTTCTCCTAATTGGTTCACTGGTGCAATACAATCGAAGCCTCGATAATGTTTAATACTTTTAATAATAGTACAGTCCATTTTAAAAATTGTAGATACTTAGTAAGTAGGTACTTTTTTTCCTTGGGATTGCCTTTAGTAAGGGGAAAGGGATTGTAAGCAATTTTCCAATTTTCCACCCCCTCCCGAATCATGGGCTGTAGGTCACGATGGTATGGTGACTATATCCAGTCGTATCTATACATCCCACTCCGAGCGAGTGAGAAAACCCACCCCTAGCGAGCGAAGTGAGCAACATCCCATACACACGTATGATTTCTACGTGGTTTTTCCTACGTACTCAAGATGGATTATGTGTCTCATAGCATCTATACATCCCACGGAGAGCGAGCGAAGCGAGCAACATCCCTACACATTTCAAATCACCCTTAGTGATCCACCGTTTTCAATCATTCTACATGTCCAACTCAACAGTAAAGACCATCGGATCAATACAGCCATACCAAGCGAGCGAGAAAACTAGGCTAGTGTAATATAACCCTCGATCATCGTCCCGAGGTCAGATACAGACTTCGGCAAGGTGCAGATTCTCACGGGTTTGCTGAGTGAGCTCCGGATCCAGACTGAAGCATGTTCCATGTCATATTCATATAAGGTTTCATCCGAGGGTCTATGGGGACAGGTAGAACCACTCACACGATGTTATAAGCGCTGAGATGTTTTTAACTTTGTTTATTACCTTTTACGGGATATCATTTATAGGTTTTGATTAATTTCTGACCATAATTGTTATTTATTTAAGCCACAATTATCATTTGAAACGTAGTTAATATCACCCGTACTAAACCGTACACGTACACCTTGTGCGCCGGAGGCACCAAAAGTCGCCAACGGAGCTACTACTCACAATTTCCTACAGAGTACAGATGCGTTTTCGCATCTCTTATCGACTGAGAATGAGCGTTCCATGATTCATATTGTTCTCAACCTCCGCATTTGCCGCTGGTCATTTTTGAAATATGTCGAATCACACACATTTGGATCTATTCTGATTTTCAACAGTACATATCGTTTACTCTCATATGTTGTTGATAGTCAGATAGTAACAATTAGTGATACAACAATAATGCATATTGGCCACTGAGCTCCCGAAAAGTTAGTCTCGGGACCCTAGTTTGTGGATTGAATTTACACATTCACATATATCCCGACAATAATTTTGGAAACCTTTCATTATTTCAACCATCCTATTGATGTTTTACCTTTAGTTACTCTGAACAATTGGTTTTGGGAAAACAATGAACTTGGTAATTTCAGATCTACGAATCCCCTCTTCTGCAGGATTTTGAATAGGTGCTTACTCTTGGGTAAACTCCGGTCCTCCCTCGTTGGAAACTTGGAAAACTTGGAAGTTCACAAAAGGTTGGAACATTCGAAAACCATTCGACTTGGTTACTCTTGGTTCAGGGCGGTTGATTTACCTTGGGGTCCCCAGTCCCCCTGCTGTTCCGCTCTGGAGGTCTAGGTCAAGTATTTTATAAGTGTCTCTCGACTTGGCGTAAAAGCAGTACCTGCAGGGAAAGTTGGAAAAGGGAAGAGAGTTTATCCCAGATGTTGGCAATTCCTTCTTTGAACGGAGGAGCCCCTTACAGTTCCCTATTTTTTCCTCTCGTCGACGGCTGATTTCAATCGGTGAAATCCGTTCAGCCGTTTTTAGTAGATTTACTTAGTTGCATCTAGAGAGGAAAGGTTTTCTCCTGTAGATATTTGTCACAGGAACGAATACCTTTTTAGTTGAAAAATAAATCGGGAACCTCTTTGTACGAATTATTTAAATCAATTCATTATAGATAACGAAAATAATATTATTTTAATGAACTTTCTAAATTATAATTATAACTGTTGACTAACAGCTTTCTATTCAATAAAAGTAGTGCTTCAACCTTTTGGGTAGGTACGCAGCTACATAATAAAAATCTCGAGAAAAAATTCTTCAGAATTGATTAGCATAGATTCTAGAATTCGAAAATCGGTGTTTTCCCATCTAAGTGTGTGATGTTTGTTTACTCGATCACTCAAATTTGAATACTAATTCTTTTGTTAAAAAATATTCGTCCTTCTATTCGGGTATGTTCTACTTTTACAAATCTGTCATAGTTTTGGATAGTTATACGAGTATATATGTTATGGATCTACGTGTTATAGATGTTGATAAAGTAAATTATCGAGTGCAGCATTGATTGACGATAACCGAAGTGAAGTGTGCACCGTGTTCCTCTACCAAAATGATCACATTCATTTGTACATGAGCAATTTGAACGTGTTGTTTGTTACAATGGTTATTATTTGTGACCAAATAGATCCATTGAAACCACCAGTGTAATGCGAAAGTAGTATCAGTGGTATATACCACCAAATAAGGGTATTATAAATATGTGGATTTATTCTGCCGCTCCCGCTCATGAACGTAGTTTCCAAATCTTTCGACAAAATTTAGACTCAAAAGAATTTAAGGTATCCATCGGGGGCTGAGTGCACACATCCCCACCCCCTGAAATTCCGTTACATTTGTAGAGAGGCTTCAAAAACTTTCCACATTCTCTTCACTGTTGTTAAACTTCAGAGGCGATCTCTGTCGCCGAGTGGCCTCAGGTGCAGTATGAAGCTATTATTAGCATCGTCAAATTTGTCATATTTTTTGTGACATTTGGGGATTATTACATAAAAGTAACAAAAAAACTGATTTCATATCTCTATTTGTATAATCATGAAAACAGACTGACCAAATAATCATTCATATTGTTCAGTAGAAGCGTTAGAAGCAGTATGAAGCTATTAGCATCGTCAAATTAGTCATCTTTTTTGTGACGTTTGGGGATTATTACATAAAAGTAACAAAAAACTGATTTCATATCTCTATTTGTATAAACACGAAAACTGACTGAACAAATAATCATTCATATTGTTCAGTAGACGTGTTAGGTATATCACCTTGGCTGTATGCTGAACTCATATCAAACCATAGCGTGGTTTTTTTCCTCTCTCTCATTTTCTTGAATCGCGTGTACTCAACACAGCAATTTCCCTTGTGCCTAAATAAAGATATAAAAATATCGAAAAACCGGTAGGCTGTACCGTGGTTACCTTAATCGTGTATTTTGACTCAATTGGTACTTAAGATTCTTACAAATCTGTTCTATACTTAATATAGTGATTAGGAATTTTCGAACATTGTTCTCACACATGATGTAAAACACAATCATAATGTAATTGATATTAATTTTTTCCGGTGTAACCTGAATCTATATCATATATTTGATCTACGACAGTACGTAATCCAAATTCGTAAACTCTGTTTACGTTTACATTTTTCCGCTCAAACATCCATCTTTCGCTGCCGATCAAAGCTGAAGAAAAGAGTGGGTCGGGGAAGATTTCAGTTTCTGAACGGTATGCTTGACAAATGAATATCTTACGGTACACAGGAAGTCAGTAGGTTGAGTTGTTACGCGAGAAAAGTGGTTCCATTGAAAAGGCCGCCTTCACAGAATACGAAGAATAAAAACGTCCTCTGGCTATAATATCCCCTCCGCCTTCAGAGGTGACAAAACTAAGGTAAGACTGATGGCTGGGCGTGCCCAGGGTGGTTCCCATCGCGGAGTAATCGCGCCTAATGGCTCAAACCGTTTTCGGACCGCCCCAATTCTTTTTAGTGTTCTCATTGTTTGAGTTTTATCTACACTATACGATCGATCTTAACAGATTCGTCACTTGTGAAAACCTCTTCTCCGTGCGTTTTTATGAACTTCCATTCTGGGACAGGAAACCCGTTTCTAAAGTCCTATCATACAAAAGTATGTCGGTCGGGTCCATGGAAACTCGCCGATGGCGCAATGCCCGAATCACTCGAAAGTAAAACCAGTCATTTGTGGTTGTGAATCGTAGTAAGTTTATATGAACAATGGGGCTCAGAACTAACAAGGTCCGCCGCTAGGAGTGCTAGGGGGCAAAGAACCTAAGGAACATGGTGGTTTACATGACTTTCCCCTTGTTGCAATACCTTGCGTCACTCCTATTCCTCTCTACAATTCGTTCCTTGCTCTACCAATCTCATAAATACTGGTCAACAATGAGAATTATGTTATTATTTAATAAATAATTATAATAAATAAACACCCAAACAAACAAAAACTAGAAAGAAAGAAAAAAAACGCGTGTTCGTCTCGATTGCCCTTTTAGGTAACAGAAGAAGGGCAAATCAGTAAGGTCTTTGTTTACGTGCTGCGCTCTAACTCGAGCTTCTTATGTTCAGACCCCCATTACGTACCATGTTGAGAAAGCGAGCTTGCTTTGTTTTAGAGCCTTGGAAAACCATAAGCTAATTATAACACCTGTCTAAGGTTCCATTCCCGGTAGAGGTACACTGATCCCGGTAGAGGATTTACTGATCTCAGTGGAAAATACTCCCAATCTAGCGAACACGACGATTAGTGATAAATGGCTCCACGTTTACATGTTTTAGAAATCCACAAGTTTTGAGATTTCATCTTGTAACTCCAACTCTGAATACACTATTTTACTCGAGAGCGTAGCCGTGACGTCATTTCTCCTTCTTGCTGTCTACTGAAAGTTATTTTTGTTACACTAAAAGACAATAAACTCAGTTACTCTTTGCTATTTGATCGATTACCGGCTCCAGAAGTTTATGCCAGGATTGATCTTTCACCATGTCGCCAACCTCAGTAAAGAATTCGAAGAGAATGAATTTCGTCGAATATATTTCAATGTCCGCACCAAAACAGAAGCCGGTTTTGGTCTTCGACGTCGAACAAATAAATTCAAGAATCAAGGAATAGCGGTGGAGAGAAAACAATGAGGTGGAAGAATGGATGGATGCCGGCGTATCGATCAAAATGACTTAGGATAGGTTGGGGTTGATAGGTAAGAAGGTAAAGGAAACCTACCTTTGAACCAACCCTATTCGTTCGAAGAGATTTATGATTTGCTGGGATTGCAGAGGGCTAGACAAACCAGAAATGTGTTTTAAAGCAGAAATAGAAAACTCCAGTTTAGGCGAAGAGGAGGTGGCAGCTCGGAAGAGAGAAAGAAAAAAAGTTTATGCAGATCGCATCTGTCGAAGTCCCGGCTTTCTGAATATCCGGAACAACGAAGTTACTGTCCGTATATTTTGAGTAATATTCTGCTTTTAGACATGCCTGATACTATTTTATCTGTTGGTCATGGATCTAGAGGTAAAGTTTAGGGTACTGATAAGTTTCATTTGATTTTTTATTGCACTTTACTAATGGATGGAGTCTGTATTACTGTATGCATAAATTTATTATACTAGTTGTGACAGAATACCCGGTATTATTCAGAATTAAACTAGCACAGGGTACCTGATGCTGGGCGTCCAGGGCCGAAATTCGCACAGTAAATAACAGAAGAGAGGTGTGACAGCCCCTTCCCATACTTTCGCATAAATGTGCTGCGTTGTGGGAATATCATCCCAATCAAACGGGTGAGGCCACATCCCCAATCTTGGCAGCTCGAAAACGCGAGCAGAAGCGGCGTTCAACCCAACGGTGAGCAAAAGGTAGACGCGCTCTTTCGGAAATGACGGGTACTGTCATGTAAACACTAAACGTTGGCTACAAAGAGAGTTTATTGTCTGGGCCATTCAGACATTTCTCATTACTTTCACTCATTTTCTACTCTTGTAAGTTGCAGTATCGATTCCCGTAATAACGTCTTCAAGAGGAGTTAGGGTCCTCTTGTTTCTACTAATCGAGCATTGCTATTAAATGCTGGTGACACTTCACAATTATGAGTCGAAAACGCGAATACCGCATATATATCTAGTTACATTTTTGGACTGACACTGCAAATTATTACACAAGGGTTTATTATTTCTGTATTGGATAGCCCTTCACGTAGGAAACCTGTCTATAATTATTAAACGAACTCTATTAACATTAGGTATAAAAAAATATCCGCATAGGCAGAAGAGAAATTGAATGTCACACTTTCCTGATATTTAACATGAGCTGGCCCACCAACTGAAAATTAATTATATAAAATAAATCATCTACATACGTTTCAGAAGTCTATCTATTCGTGGCAGTAGTTATAATGAACGGTGTCGTGAAGTGAAATTCAATTGGAATTGCATCAGATGATACGAGCGTCTTCGTTTCAAGATGATTTCTGCTATATTCCACCATTTATGATTTGCTTCCATGTTGTTGATTTGTGATCTTGACTTAGTTCTAGCCCTTAGGGATTGGAAGCGGATGAACGTACAGCGATCCAGGTAGTTTCATCCGACTCTTTGGACTCATGTCTTTAAATTAGATCCAAAAAAACATTACCGTTACCTTGAATAATTTCGAGATCTCGATTTTTCGAAATTTCAACCCTTAATTACAACCTTTTAGGGTTGATCAAAATTCATGCCATGAGTCCATGATGGCACTCCGTTTTGTGACGGATAGCAACACGGCTCCCCTTAGAATTGTCACTTTCATTACCCCCCTTGGACACCTTGTTCAATGCCGCTTATGACTCTTGAGGTTGCGGTGAAGAATATGTGTAGATGTTCATTATTAGCTTAATTTCATGATTTCTGGCGGAAATCGGTGCTCAGAAACGCCATGGTAAAATCAATAAAATTCAATCGGGTTTTCTTCCAACAAAAACTATTCTCCATTTTTAAATCTGACAAAAATGTGGTAGAATCTATTTGCTGGTTGACTCAATATGGTAGTACATCAACGATTAAATGCATCAGGTTTTCGTCTGTGCTATATTGATTAGTTCTAAATTTCAAGTACTCAATCCCAATACAGTGTAGCCAATTGACATCAAAAACTTTCACGTTGACAGGATGATCAAGGTAAGAGGAAATTACTTTTAGAGATTTTTCTAAAGGGAGAAAAAGGGATAACAAACTGGAATGAACTGGGCCGGAGGAAAGAGAAACAATTAAGCCGAATGGAAACAAGGGCTGGGCTGAGCTAGACAAGAAATATTCCCTCCGTGTCGTTTGGTTAATGGCAACAGAGGTACAGAATTTTTTATCCGCCCTTGCAAGCAGCCCGTTGACATTCTGGCTCGCTGAAACGTTAACCAGTGAGCGAAGGAAAAACAGAATTTTTTCCTCTATCGCAATATGCGGTCGATTCAAAGGGCCTGTTCATTGTACCTACCTATCAGTTTTTTTGATCATTTATGTTTCTAACGTCTACCAACAGGGTTTGGCACTTTTACCGGCACGAATTTCCTGGCACACATTATCGCAATTATAATGCGGATGTACATATTGCGAAAAGCACGAATTACTGTAGAATCGGAAAGTCAGACCAACGGAACCGAAGTTATTCAAAGAAAATGAGCGCGGAAATCGCATAAATTTAAATTCATAGTCTTGATATGAAGACACCCCCCCTCCCCCCGAAAATGATCCCCATTTGTTCTCACCTTTGTTGATCCAATACCAGTATTATTATTTGATTAATTTCCCTACAACCCAATGGTATAAGGAAATTCTGTAATTAATTGACTAAGGAGAAAAAAATCTGTGCTTCGCGCCTCGCTCCCCACTCAGTGCTACCATTCAGTGCTTAACAACAAAAATTCAAGAACATAGAACATGCTTTAGCCTGAATTTTTCTTTTGCCTTGTTTTTCTGAATTATTTTTCTGATTTCCTTGTTTCAGTTTAACGTTTAGGAAACGATCAGTGAAGAATTGAACTCATTCAGCCCGTCATTTCACTCGTTTCTTGTTTTTCCAGAGAGGATGCTTATCAAAGTTCAGCTTCCTTGTGGAACCATAGAAGAGCATTTAGCTCATCAGGATTGTGCTCATAATCGCAATCATCCCTTGTTGTTCCAGAGAGACCCCCTATCGAATTTCATGGATAAAGCGTGTTCCAAGCTATATTTTAACAAATCTAAGCATATTCTCTTATTGATCTATTTTGGTTTATTATTTCCAATAATAAGCCTTCATAATCGAAAGGGGGAAAAAACGCTGCAAATTATCACACAATGGTTTATTATTTCTGTGTTAGATATCCTTTCTACGCATATCATTGGTCTATAATTATTAAACCCCTGGTTAGGGGGTTTGAGGGGATGAGTAGAGTTAGGCACGTTTTCTCATCGTTTTATTATTGCTTCCGAGCGCTTTCGCCTTAGTAGGCCTCATCAGGGAGTATATTATTATGTAGTAGGGTAAGACGGCATTTGTACATATTTTGTTTGGTAGTATCAGTTTATGGCACCCATTGCTTGGGGATATGGACTTCTTGCGCTTTTTTGGTTTAAAAGGATTGGTTCATTAGTAGTATTACATGGTAATAACTTGTCCAGGGGGAATTTAAATTAAAAAAGGGAATACTTCGAGAGAGCAAGGCTTTCCTTGTTAATAATTTGACATGGATTGTTTGATTTTCAAGTATAGGACTCCATTAGTCCAGAAATTTCCTCAGGTGGCCCTCAGTGAGGGACCGATGAACTGATTGTATTACTTCCTGTATTTACTTTCCGGGCGAGTAAAAAAGTGATAACTTTCTTCTAACCATCCCTGAAAATTGAAACAAACTCCTGGTTTTGGCATCAGAATATTAAACATGAATAGAGTAAATTCAACTTTGAAAACTCTTCCTCGCCTGACGTGTTGAAGTTCAAATCAATTTGTATATCCTTATCTGAACACACATATATACGAACCGAAGAGATATACTAATTTATAAATTAAATGCTGGTGGTGGCCATGCCTATTTATCCGCGAAATATTGACTTGAACTTTGGTACCTACACAATTTGTACTGTCTTGATTTCAATCATCTTACGTGAAAGTTTTTTTAAAAGTCAGCAAAAGCGAGATAGTTAACAGTTATGGGTATGGGATATTATTTATACCCAGAAGAGTAACTCCTGTGAATGTCATCAAAATCTCGCGAGCCATTTCAGAGAAAAGGCAAAAAAAAGTGCTAAAAATGACGTTTTCCCACCTATTCTGATTTTTTTAACCTCCTAAAAATGATCATTTAAAGCTGATTTTTCTACATTAACTAGGAATAGAAACCCAACCCCGAAATTGGAATTTTTTTCTCTCGAACCGTAAGGTTGTAATCGTGACACGAGTTACATACTCACTCAAACATACATTTTTATGTAACGTATAGATATGGGTTCAGGTTGAACAAAATTCCCATCCTAGCTTGAGTTTCAGAAATTGATTTTCAGGGTGATTTGCAAGACCTTCCTTTCACCCTTCGAGTTACGTAAGGAAAGTAAAAATGTTAATTCCCTTTTTTTTTCTACTTCACCCTTCAGAAATGGAACAACTGACAAGATAAAAGGCCATGTTGAAGGAAAGACTAAAAAGGTGCTTTAAAAAAAGGGCGTTTTTCGCCTATTTTTTTAAGGTTTTTTGCTAATTACCGAACTCAGAGAATTTTCCCAGGTATGAGGGGTATGGGATATCATTTCTTCCCAGATGAGGAGTAACTCCTGCATTTTGGAGAAAAGGCAAAATAGTGCTAAAAACGATGTTTTTCCACCTATTCTGATTTTTTTAATCCCTAAAAATGATCATTTTAAGCTGATTGCTCTTGCTCACTTTCTTGGTCCATTTAGATCTTAAAAAAGAACCGTAACTGGATAATTTCTAAGCTTGAGTTCTAATTAAGTTTCAAATATTTCATGTTGAAGGTATTTCAATTTCCACGGGGAACGATATATTCCTCTCTATTCTATTTCATTTTCGTATTCATTCCCTTAATTAATATAAATGTATTGCATCTCCTTGTTGCAGGTATGTACGCAAATCTCAAACGATAAAAGGTGGAGTACACGCGTATGTATACCCAACTGAGAATACTGGTTACTCATTTTGAAATCTTGTTTCAATTAATTATCTAATAATTAAGTTAGCTAAGCACAAATAAGACACATAACAAAAATAACAAAAACGCTGCAAATTATTTCACAAAGGTTTATTATTTTTTCAATTGAGTATGATCGTAGTTTTAGTTGGCTAGCGTACGTCATAAGGCCACATACGTACATCATACTTCGAGTTGCCACAACCTATACTTCTATAATTATATACGCATGTTTATATTTCTCAATTTGAGCTCCTATCTATTCAAATAGTTATTGCCTTAATAATATCAATATCTAAGTACGTACGAAAAGTCGAGAGGATATGTTATTAAATATGCGTAGGAAAAGCTTTGGTATTAACACACAAATATGACCTTGAAAAAAACATATTCATGCCTCCAACGAACGCCGGCGCCGTACCCACCACAAGCCGCGGCGCCGGCGCCTCCTCTCACTCCAAACCCCCCCCCCCCCCCCCCGCTCCCCCCCTCTCCACCCACCGTGACCCCCTGCCAAGCGTGCCAGGCGCGTCGAAAAAGACACATTTTTGCCCGTTTTTGGCCCATAGCATCTATGCGAGTAAAGCGATCGGGATGGTTAAACGTTAGGACCAACTAGACTCCAAATGGATTCTATGTGCGAAAGAACGCGTTTTTTAAGTCAATTCTTAGGCCTTTTATGGCCCGGACGGCGAACGGCGGACGGCGAACGGCGGACGGACATTTCAAATTTGGATTTTACGTACCTTGAAACGTAAAGTGACAAAGTTTGAGGGGGGGGTTATAAAAATTTTTTGCTACACGATCACATAGGCTTATTATTGGAAATAATAAACCAAAATGATAACAATTTATATAACGGATATGAGTTTATAACGTAAGACCTGTACTTTATCAATGTCAGATTAAATCATTTTGCGAGACAACGATCTCATCAAGAAAAAGTTATCTTCTTTTATGTAGCTATCTTCATTCTATTGTAGAACGTGTTCGTGTTGGCGTTGTAAATCTTTCGTGTCGTTATACGAACCTCAGGGGAATGATGCTCGATTTATTTCCACTGATTTTTGTGATATACAAAATGAACATCCGGGGAAACAATAGCCTAGGGGAATGGCCTACGCCCCACATTTCGATCAAGTTACGCTGATCAAAAGATCAGTCGAGACCCCATCGGCTGCCCATCTAAGGCGGACAATGGCGTCGGATCACATTACTCAGGGAGAACGATGTGTCCGGAACCATCGCAGAAACTGAAGGGGTCCGATGACGAGACTATCGGTTTATTAGAGAAGTCGGATCAACCAGGAACGTGTTCAGTTTCGGCCAATGGGCTGGGAATGAGATGGCGGCTGAAATGCCAATCCAATCGGGACCTGCCCTTGCGGAAGCTAGTTGTGAATGTGTGATGGCTTCCGTCGAGGTAGTTTCAAAAAGTAATATGTTTCCTTCCTATACAGTTCCTTTGAAAACGCTACCGCATTATTTGATTTCTGATTCTATGAAATATACGGAATAATATCACTTCTATGTACACAATCCTTGTCGACAATGTGAAGTTTCTTCCTTTTCGCGCATAGTTATTCTCATAATTACTTAAACGTAGTCGTTATACGTTATCATTGAAATATCTACATGGCCATCAATGTTACAAATTACAAATACATTTAAATACTTTATATTTAAAGGCAATGATTCAGAATTTTGTCTAACCACAGTGCAGTAAAAACATAATTAATGTTTTGTTTGTAATTCATTGATTAGTGATCTTTGATGTTGATATTGAAGAGATCCAATTTCAGTTCATTCCAATGAATAGTCTCTTTAGAGGGGAAAAGTATTCTCCTAATTCGATTAGGTGACGAGAAATCAGGATTTAAGGTTCCTCTGCGCCACCGTTCGCGACTGCCATTTCTACAAACCCTGCAAGACGAATTCTATTATTTTTATGTATCATCGTTGATGAGTATGGGTCACGCTTCCTTCAGCGCATTTCGTTTCTCAGAAAGACTTGTCTATCTATGGGAAGTAGATTTCGTAGTCATATGAGATAGTTTACTTCCATTATATGCCCTATCTTAATAGCACAGTTGATGTGTTATCTCAACACGTAAGTAGTCTGTAAGATTTACGCAACATATTATGGTTAGAGTAGATCTCTTTCTGGAGTGAACACTTTAGAGATGGTAGAGGTTGAGTAAGCGACCCCCAGGCAGATGAGAACCCCTGTTCAGTATCTTACAATCGCAAACGATGGAGTTAGCTTTAAACGTACATAATTATTGGCCAACCCTATTGGGGTCTATTATTTGTCTAAACTATGAAAAATGTGACCCACAGAAATAGAAGACTATGGATTGTCTGTGTGTTAGTGAGCGAATGATGCTTCATCCTAAACTTCCTTCCATTGTTTACTGCTGGGGTTTTAATATCTTTCTCTCTCTCTCTCTCTCTTTCCCCTTTCAGCGTGCACTGTGCATCATTTCTATTCTCCATTTGTGGCTCATCCTGCATGTTGCATCCTCTCCATTTTTCTACTGCTTTCCATATCGTCCCCAGCCACTGTATTTCATGTACGAGTCCTCCAAAACACTCAAAACATTTTACTTTTGTTGCTCTTGGGTATAATAGTTGTTACAAACTAAATCACTCGCGACGAAGTTGTGGAAACCCATTTCACAACGGAAGTTAGTGAAAAACGTTGTCTATTTCCACGAAAAATAAAGAGTTACAATGTTAAATCGATTTCGACGGTTAGGCTATCATCAGTAACAAACAATAACAAACAAACAACAAAAGTTATTGTTTGTTACTGATGATGGCCTAACCGTCGAAATCGATTTAACATAATAACTTATCGATTGTAACTCTTTATTTTTCGTGGGAACAGACAACGTTTTTCACTAACTTCCGTTTTGACAATAGTTGTTACTATAATTTCATACTTTTGATATTTTCTGCCATCACTTTTTCAAATAATTGATTTAATTAAATATTTAATGATAACATAGTTTCAAAACAAGTACTGCGGTATAGATTTTGGGGTATGTTTTAGTCACATCGGTAACCATGAAAGAACAGTCGATATTCTTTCCCGTGTCCCGTGTTTAAAAAATCTCTAAAAATGGCTAAACCCCGCTAAAAATTGATACATTTACAATTTTTATCTGCATTTTAGTCAAAAGAAGTTTATCGACAATGAACTAGAACATTTAAATTTTTTTGTACAGAAGTATGCTGAAAAAGTGCTTTTTCTCTATTTAATTTTTGGTGAAAAATCGATTAAAACTACAAAAAGAAAGGTATAATTCCAAAATCTTTTTTGTCTAGCAGATTATTATTTAGAACTAGTTTTTTGCCGTAAAGTTGGTAGTTAACAATTTATTTGTACTGAAATTGCTCAGTTTTCACAACAATGTGACAATATAATATGATAATTCTTGAAAATTCGCTTATATGATCTTACTGCATGACTGGAACTTTTTAGACTTTTAGATTGAGCCGGATTTGTTCACAGCTAGATTTATAATGCTTGCCTTAAAACAACCGTTGGTAGCGAAAATTTGTACATTAGGCCAGCGGACCCAGTAGCTTAGGCTTTGATCGAATATTCTACCTCACGTCAAAACTTGGTAGGCTGATGAAAGGTATAAGTATATATAGTATAAGTAAGATGTATAGGTTTCAAAATGTATAGTAAACAACGAATATTATATCACTCGTGATATCCACAGAAATTCCAGAGAGAGAATATTCATCAGACATGTATGAATTATTCAATATTGTTCATTCCACGCTCTGGATCCCATCGCGTGGGGCTGACCCTTTTAGGGAATGGCCGACGCTCACTTGCTCGTCTATTTAAGTCAATTAGATTTTTTCGCTCCAGTTCTGCCCATAGAACAGGTTGGCCATTGGAAGACCTCCATTTTACTTACCTACTTATAAATTCCAGCTAATGATATTTTTTGTGGGTTAACAAATGGTGTTGGTAATTTAGGGCTGTTAAATGAATTGTAATTAAATATTATACTTTCCTGTCATTTACAAGGATTTTGATTTATTGAAACTTTTGGCATTGACATGAAATTTTGAAATCGCGGAGTTGTATCAAGGTGATGATGAAGGCCTATGATGCTTGCCATCATATGAACACGAATACAGAGGCTGATTCCCTCGTAACTTGAAATGAAAAATTGCGTGAAACAAGACCGAAAATGGAGTGTAATGTTTTTTATAATGGAGTTTGTTATAAGGTAGTCCGACGTCTTTTGTAATATATTATTTGGGGGTGATTTCACCACACCACCAACTGCTCTTTTTTATTTCAATCAAAGATTTTGTACTTTTTTTTAGTAAACCACATATTTTGACAAGAAAACCCAAATTTCTCCCTTACATACCAACTCTTCTCAACTCTTTACCTCATTTTCAGCTTCAGCATTAAATCGTATTCAAGAACAGATGCTTCTCCTACTTATTTAACTCCATTCAGACTCATTTAATAAATTTAAAAAAAAAGCTGTTAATTCTCTTGAAAATTGGGAATTAAAAGATGTTTAGTAATTAGCCACACTCTCAAATTAATCTTTAAGACCGTTAACTTTCACAATAACTGCTTCATTTAATACTCTTCCTAACAGCATAGTCAATTTCCTTTTACTTTTCCAAATAGGGGAGCAAATTATATTTTAATGTTGAAAAACGTGCGCCGCCCGGCAGGTTTCTAGGTATTCTTTCACGCTGATTCGAATAATAACGCATGTAGATCTCTCCAATCGTCATAAGCGAGTTTTACGTTTCAAGAATTTTCAATTTATTTTAAAACTTATACCTATGTGTTTTTACAGATAAAACTAGTTACATAATCAAAGCGTAAAACTATGTTATAACGAAGTTGGAGAGATCTGCAAGTGTTACCATTCGATTCAGCGTGGAAAAATAGGTAGAAACTGACCCAAAACTCCTAGATTCCTCTTAGACAGCCATGCCGAAAGAAGTGAAAATAAGTTCAAACGAGTAGTCTCGATTGATCATGGAGGATCAGTAAAATTTGTAGATATCATCACATAATGCCATTGTAGTTTTTTTTTGCTTACTACTACGTGAAGTTCAAGAAATCTGTTAGCAATATAAATACTCGTATTTGGCCACAGTAACAATACGTATAACACTGGTTCTGTGATTTTCTCCCTTAGCTCCTTTTCATATCGAGTCGTTGAAGAGATGACTCAAGCTCTGGATAGTGTCTAAAAATAACTGACCAGTCCCCTCCTTCACACAATGTTTATCTTCCGGTTTTTTTCCCTGTCTTGCTGGTTTTACAGCTGAGATTGTGTTGTGTTCCTTTGTCGTCATCGCCTCTGTTAACCTAACTTATTGCTGATGTTTCGTTTCTGTCTTGGGCCTATGAATACTTTAACGAGTCGTCTTCTGTATTTAAGTTAGAAATCTATTCTGTTACTTCAAGCCTATTTCAATTTGAACCATGACATTCTTATTAACTCACGGTCTAATAAATATCCTGGAATGCAGAACCTGTTTGGTTTCTCTTTGCCCTGTAACTGTTTCCTCATCTTACCGCTGCTTTTGCCGAACGCACATTCAATATTTTGGTTTATTATTTTTCGATTAGAATAGACTGCTGTGTTTTTGCGATCGCGATCTGCGGTGGGCAGATCGCAACAAAACTCGATATGTAAGTCAATTGGTCGGTTTTGACTGTTAGGTCATCATCGGCTGCAAACAATAACTCAATTGATGTTTACCAATGTCCAAGAAAGGCAAAATTACATGGAATCGAAATCGAATTTTCCGTAGGGGATCGAAGCTACTACGGAAGTTGATAAACGTGCAAGGAGGTTTTTGCTTTCAGCTTCCTCTGAATAGTCCTGAAGTTGTTTCACCAGCTCCACCTGTAACTTCTCAAACAGATAGCTATCCACGTTTGCACTCATACCTTCTCGACATCCTTTGAATTCCTTAGATTCCTATCAGTCATTCAGAAAGGTATCCGTTCTACTTTCATCCACCCAAAGTGGGCCCTATAAAGGATCTTTGAGAAAGCTTTTTCATCCACCTTTACCGATCTATTCAGCCAAAGGAATATTCCCACTCATTGGCTCTGTGGAGTGACTCGCAATTATAATCATGTTGTACTGTTCTTTAACAATAATAAAAATTCGCTTATTTTATGAAACAAAATGGGTTCAACATGCACCTATATTTAGTTCAGTGTAAAACTTCTTCATGTAAAATATCTGTTTCGCGGGCGAAGATAAATGCTGTAGATGACTCCAGTTTGATATTAGATACATAAAGTGAGGTTATATTGATAGACGTTGTTTTCACACTTGAAGCAACCAGGTTTTACGCAACTCATTTTATGTTCATTTTGCAACTGGCTGCTATTATTATTTACAATATTGTCAACCACGTTTTAAGAGTGTTATAATTAAATATATATTGGTTTATTATTTCCAGTAATAAGCCTTTGTAATTATATAGGGAAAAAAGAACAATGTTTTCTCTCAAACTTTGTCACTTTACGTTTCAAGGTGCGTAGATTCCAAAACTGCAATGTCCGTCTGCTTTCCAGGCATAAAATGCCTTTAACTTGATTTAAAAAAAAACCGTTCTTTCGCTCATGGACTAATTTCACTTGGGGTCTATTTTGTCCTAGAATTTAGCCAGCCGATCGCTTCACATGGATCAATGCTATGAGCTAAAAATGGGCCGAAAACGGGGTTTTCCCCTCATATTTTTCCTCATACTTAGGTTTTTCTATTTCTATTGATTTTCTCGTACAACCAATGTGTTGAGAAATCTACAGTAACCATTCAACTCCCCACATGTTTGTTGACCAAATGATTTGCGTTTAATAATAAAAGTTTATAAATGTTTTGTTCGTTCGAGAAAAACAACACGAGTATTTTTTCTGTCGTAGAAAATAATTATAAATAAGTAAAAAGGCACCATCCAGTTTAAAATACTATATATCCCCAACAAATTTTTGGTACCCCTGGTGGGACACATAAGTACGCACAAAGTAAGAAACTGGAACTGGAATGGAAGGCCTAATGAGAAGAAGGGATATTCTTCGATCGATGGTGATGGACTCAATAAGGAACGTGGAAGAAGCCATAGAGCGAGGCGATGGACCAACCGTTCATCGAAATTTCGGAGTACTAAGAGGGCAGGCAGAAAGAATGACAGAACTTGACAATGATATCACAACGAGAATAACAGAAGGGACGACATCAATGACATCTGAAGAAATGGACAAAGAGCTGCGGGATATAGAGGTGGCATATAGTAGTGTGCTGGATGTGAGGGTACAGTACGATTTATACATACAAAGTACAGCACCACAAGTGAGTGATAATGTAATAAATGATACAAGGCAGAAGAGGAATTTGAAACTTCCGAAAATAGAATTGAAAAAGTTTGACGGCAATATTAAAAATTGGTTGGCATTTTGGTCTCAATTTTCAAAGTTAGATGAGGATGACAGCTTGTCAGCTGTTGACAAGTTTGCCTACTTGCGTGAGGCAATGGTTACAGATTCCCCTGCTGCTGATCTAGTGAATAGTTACGTACCCTCAGAGCAAAGTTATCCTAAAGTAGTACAACATTTAAAAGCTAGATTCGCTAGAGATGGGTTACTGATTGAAACATACATGCGTGAGCTATTATCACTTGTCCTTCAAAATCAGAACGGGCAAAGCTTAGCGATAAGACCACTTTTCGATAAACTTGAAACTCAATTGAGAGCATTAGAATCGCTAGGAATATCATCAAATAAGTTTGCAGCAATGCTGAAACCATTAGTTGAGTCGGCACTTCCGGAAGAGATTCTTAGGGCGTGGGAAAGATCGCGAGCAACCCTTAAAATAGAAGAGGATCATCCGAATCGGGAAGGGGAAGAATTAGATGCACTCCTGAGATTTCTGCGACCAAGCACAGGGCCGACAAACATTCGCAATCTTTTGAAGTCCTTCGACGCTGACTTTTTTTCTTTTTGCGGCGTTTGCTACTCTTTTTGTTTTCTTCTTTTGTGCGTTGACTTCTTGTTTTCTTCTGATTATGATGACGTTTTCCTTTTTTCAAAGACGTCAACACAGGTCTGGACACAGATTTCAGGTCAACATCATACACGCAGCTCACTAATTTGTCCAGTTTTTTCTTCGTGATACCTTTCAGAAGCTGGAGTTGTTGTATAGTTGTTTTTACGCTCTTCGGAAACAGGCACCTCAGGTTTTTTCTCATCAGTCCTAGCCATATTGGTGTTGAACTCCTTGCACTATTATTATGTTCTTTGGTTTTCGAGAGATTCGTTTTGATTATCTAAACTGAAAATTTTTATGTTTCCGTGAACATTCGTTTACCACCAGAGAAATAACTTACTTTGAATTATTGAGTATAGACATAAGAGGGTTGTTTTTGGAGTCACATCGAGTCCCTTCCTTCTGAACGCGACCATTGAGTATCATATCAAAAATTCTCCTAATGAATTCAAGGAAGTGGCTCAACAACTTCAAGGAACATTTTATATGGATAATGTTGTGACAAGTTTAAATAATAAGGAAGAACTCGTGAAATTCATAGACCAATCGAAAAGGCTCATGGAGCTGGGAAAATTCGAGTTAAGACAATGGGCAAGCGGTCCAATATTGATCGGTTCTACAAATTGTGAACCTTTGTCGATTTTAGGTGTTCATTGGGATCGAGTGAATGATGAGTTATTCATTAACCGTAATCCAACCACTGATCTAGGAGGTACTACGCGAAGAACATTATTGTCGATGATACATTCGTATTTTGATCCACTGGGTTTAATCTGTCCCTATACCTTGTGGCCTAGAAGAATGTTACAGGAAGCTTGGTCGACAAATGGTAACTGGGATGATAGTTTGGTACCAGCTTTAGAAAAGAAAGTAACCTCTTGGGTTCAAGGGGCAGAATTGATTCCACAGTGTAGGATAAGAAGGAGACTTACTACTGAAAACTGGAAACTAGCAAGGGTGAGTCTACATGTTTTTTGTGATGCGAGTCAGTTTGCATTTGCAGCTTGCATTTTCGTGAGAGAGGTGGTTAAGGATTCCGTACAAATACAGTTTCTACAGGCTAAGGCTAGAATTGCACCTAAGAAGCAAGCTTTATCTATCCCTAGGTTGGAGCTTATGGCAGCACTAATAGGAGTCAGAATGTGTCGCAATGCTCAACAAGCGTTAGGGTTTTCACATGTTACTACCTTTTTTTGGAGCGATTCGAGGGTAGTATTGCATTGGATAAAAGGAGCTGGGGATTGGTCGGTGTTTGTTAGAAATCGATGTGCGGAGATCAATAGATTGACAAATCCAAACCAATGGTTTCACGTTCCTGGGGCAATGAATCCAGCGGATTTGCCCTCCAGAGGTTGCACAGCAAGAGTTTTGTTGGAGTCGAGATGGTGGGAAGGTCCAAAATGGCTAATGAGGGAAGAGGAGTGGCCGAAGGAGAAGGTAGAGCTTGGCGAGGAAGAACAAAATGAGGTCATTAAGGAAGCCTGTAAGGGAAAAGCTAATGTTTTGGTAGAAGTGTGTCAAAGAAGAGAGTATGGATTACCGGTTTTTTCAAAATTCGTCAGAATCGTCACGACAGTTGTAAGAATGATAAGGTGGAAAACTCATAGGAAAGGAACAAGAACCGAGCTGTTCACAAGTGAGGAGTTGAGGAAGGCAGAAAAACGAATTTTCCGAGTAGTTCAGAATGTTAGTGTGGGAGGAGGAAAGAAATTTACAAAAGAATTGGAAACGTTTTGGGACGCAGACGGATTACTCAGGCTGAAAACAAGGCTATCGTTCAGTGAAGAGCCAGAAGATTTTAAAAATCCTGTTTTACTACCTGGGGGAAGTAGCGTAATTCAGGCATTTGTTCGAGAGCAGCATTTTGCGCTCAACCATGCGGGAGTTCGGACAATGATGTCAATATTACGGGAAAGATTTTGGATCACTGATATACGCAGAGTGCTCAAGCGAGTTATCCGGAGCTGCAAGGAATGTAAAAGGCAAAGTGCTAAACCAATAGAGACCCCCTTTGCACCATTACCTAGAGACAGAGTACGACAGTCAGCAGTTTTTGAGATATCAGGGATTGACTATGCAGGACCTCTGTATTTGAAAGGAGGTGGAAAAGCTTGGATAGTGCTTTTTACGTGTGCTGTGTATCGGGCGGTGCACTTGGAAGCAGTGACTAGTCTATCTACTGAAGGTTTTTTCGAAGCATTGAGGCGATTTATTGCACGCCGAGGACGACCGTCCGTGATATACACTGATAACGGGACGCAGTTTTCAGGCGCAAGTAATGCACTGAATAAAATCGAATGGGAAACGGTGATAACTAGGGCAGCTGTGAGAGCCATTAAATGGAATTTTATTCCTCCAGCCGCACCATGGTGGGGTGGTTTTTGGGAGAGGATGGTCAGGATGGTGAAACAACTGCTGAGACGCAACTTAGGAAGAGCTAACGTGACCTACGAAGAGGCTGTAACAATTCTGTGTGACGTGGAAGCTACAGTTAATGCTAGGCCACTAACTTACGTAGTAGGAGATGAGACAAGGCCGCTCACCCCAACTTTATTCATACAGGGAGTTCAGGCTGCAGGTGTTCAAGATTTGGACCAACTTTTGAAACACAGTTTGAATAGTCGCCTGAAATATCTTCTGAAACTGAGAGAGGGACTGAGGGAAAGATTCAGAAATGAATATCTGGCCTTGCTAATAAATCGTGGGAATCGCCGGCCTATAGAAATAAAATCAGGAGATGTAGTGTTAGTAGGAGCTGAGGGCAAGAAGCGTCAAGATTGGCCTTTGGGACTGGTGCTTGAAGTAAAACCTGGTGCGGATGGGCATGGTCGGGTCGCGAAACTGCGGGTGATGGGGGGACGAGAAATTGTTCGTCCCATTCATGGTCTGATTCCTATGGAGGTGGATGCAGAAGGAGAGACATGGCCAGGGAATGATGGAACAGGAGACATCAAGGAGACCCAGAAGTCCACCGAAGCTCAAGTCCAGACAACTAGGATAGGAAGAAGGGTTCAGAAGCCAGTACGATTCCAGTCGTGAATTTTTGGGGGGGGACTGTTGAGAAATCTACAGTAACCATTCAACTCCCCACATGTTTGTTGACCAAATGATTTGCGTTTAATAATAAAAGTTTATAAATGTTTTGTTCGTTCGAGAAAAACAACACGAGTATTTTTTCTGTCGTAGAAAATAATTATAAATAAGTAAAAAGGCACCATCCAGTTTAAAATACTATATATCCCCAACACAATGCGTTACTAGCGAAGTGTAACTCCCTTAGTTTTCATAGCAGGAAAATCGTTCGCCAATTCTTGGAATGCTCTCATTTTATCACCAAGCCCTAAGCCATTGTAGTGTCAAGGAAAGCTGATTTATTACGCTAAATCATAAACTAATATTGCTAAGTAACCATAATGTATGGTTGTATTGTTATATATAATTATATATATTTATAAATATATATATATATATATATATATATATATATATATATATATATATATATATATATATATATATATATATAAGCAAAAATTAAGAGACGATTGAAATGATTGGCTCATTCCTACTCAGCTGAGTGGGCTAAATTGTCCCCTGTTCATCTTAGGAAGTTGAGATTTGATAGGAAAACTCTCTCGGACGCTAAGACGATTGAAATTATTGGCTTTTTCCCAATTATCTGAGTGAGCTAAATTCTCTCCTGTTACCTCTAGGAAGTTGAAATTTGATAGGGATACTTTCTGGGACACTAAGAGACGATTGCGATTATTGGGTCTTTCCTAATCAGCTGAGTGAGCTAAAATCTCTCGTATTCATCCTAGGAAGTTGAAATTAGATATGGAGGCTCTCTGGGACACTAAGAGACGATTGAATTGATTAGATCTTTTCTGATCAGCATGTAGTGTTGTTTTCTTTTGTTAGGTGAACTCGGTCAGTTATATTTCAATATTGCACCTTGGGCCCAGTTTGGTAGGTAATTTTTTTTTTTTTTTTTTTTTTTTTTTTTTTTTTTTTTTTTTTTTTTTTTTGGACCAGTGTTCTGCGGTGAAGGGCTATCTAATACAGATTTACTATATGCGGGGTTTAATAATAACTAATTCATAGATATCATCCTAAAGAATTGAAAGAAACCACCCAAGTTGCTGCAACTTCATTGGTTTGCTCTCCTCCCTAAGGGCTAGAACTTTAACAGGGAAAAAATCAACATGGGATAATCGCAACAGGTGAAGCCCAATAAACTATGACGATCGTATCAGCGGATATAATTCCAAAGGAATTCAGAATATTATAACTTTTGTCACCTATAAATGGAGCTGAGAAGCGCGGGTAGGTGATTTATTTTAAATCATTAATTTTCGGTAGGTCGGTCAGCTTGTGTTAAATGCAAAAGACTAGTAAAATGTAGGTGTTTTTAATTTAAATTCTCCTCGGTAGGCATCTATTATGCCTCTGCAGATATTTTGATAATGAATAATAGACTTCGCTCAATTAAAGGGCTAATACATAAATAGTTAACCTTTGTGTAATATTTAGCAGCATTTTTTCCCCCTTAGGAAGCATATTATTTATACAGAGTGGATCACCGAAGACTGTCAACACTTTGGGAATCGGTTCCTTAGATCATTTGCTATAAAAAATCTCTTAGCAATTTTTCAAAAAATGCTTATTTTTCTAGTTTTTACACTTTCGGATTTTCTCTAGTTTTTCTTAAATATTGATAGTAATAGTAGTAGTACCTAATAAATAGTTTCCATGATATGAAACAGCATGTAGAAATAATTTCTGGAAGACGTTTGAATCGTCCATATTGGAAGAGGTCAGTGCCGCTCCCCTCCAAAGACTGACCGACCGAAGCTTACGCCAGCCTCAACTGCCACCGTACGTGGCTCTTTCCCTTCATTTATTATTTTTCAAGATTCTTCCTTCCTATCGTTGAAAATAAAATTACATATTTCAGTCCTTAATGAATTCTTTGATGATATCTAACATTAGCAAGTCATTGAAAATCAGCCGGATTCTTTTTCTGGTTGGACTGTTCTTTCTTGTCTGCTTCGAAAGTTACATTTCATTATATCTGTGAAGTTTGTTACTAAACAGTAAAAGTTTTCTGGTTAGTTAATTAACCACACAGTGAGGTGGGTCTGGTTAGAAGCGACTTTTGTTACCGCCGACGTTCAACATTCTAACTTGGCCGAAAACTTGTTGAGAGAACTTTGGTACTAAATTCGATGCAGTCTTCCGTTCTCGTTACCTTCTTTTGGCCTGTGAATGAGTTCTAATTCGTCGCAGTTAGAAACGCAGGTTGGTGGGATGACGCAGCGCTGGAAAAACCTGCTCGCAGTTCCTTAGCGCAGATTGGAACGCAGGTTCAGTCACTTGGTGGTGAGTCACTTCCATGAACGGCATATTCTCAATATGAAGAAAATACTCTCATACACATGGGTGCTTCTTATTAATGATTCCTATCGATTATTTTCAATAATTATCTTCAATTTCACTATCCTATTTGTTTAGGTACTTATCAACATTTTCCATTGATCAACACAATTTTCATTACCAAGTTAATGTAGATACTGCATTATATTTTAAACATAATGTAAACAACAAATTTACAGAAATATAGTATATTTTGATAGTACAAGTGTAGTATAGTTTTACAATGTTTGAAAACTTACCACTGTTTAAATCTCATTCCCTTCCGATTTTTCGTTTTTCACTTCGCTCAGAATGTAGGTAATCAGAGTGGCTGATATCTTACTATACTTTTCCATTCGGAATAGCTTCAATAACTTATTCTACATTATCGCAGCAATAGTCAACACTTCTCACCGACTCAAGGCCGGGACACACATATCCGCACCGTGTCCGCACCGCATGACGGCCGTGTGTCGGACAACACACGGAGAAGAAGTTATAAGAAGGGAGTTTACCAGGAAGTCCCTACCTATCCGCACCGTCTCCGCTCCGCGTCAGTGCTCCGCGTCCGCACCGTGTCAGACTAGTTTGGTTTAGTTTTACACGGACGCGGTGCGGAGACCTCGACGATGGATAATGAATTATCCCCTCTCCCACCAGTCAATTTGTCTTCAACACGCCCTCCCGATGTTTTTAGGCATTCCTTCTTACTTGGATTACATATTTACATAGAATTGGTGACAATTTCAAGCTGAGGGAAGAAATTATATTACAGTGGAACCTGGATAATTCGTACTTCTTTAATTCGAATTCTTCTTTAATTCGAATATTTCTCTTGGTCCCTAGCATTTTGTATGTAAACAATGCTAAAAAATCGTGGATAATTCGAAATTTATTTTGGATAATTCGAATTTCCGGCGTGCTAATTAGGGTATAAATTTTAAGCTTTGGCTAATTGTGAATCCACGATTTTGTCTCCAATCTTCGTGTTCTTCCTCCAGTGCGAGTGCTATCACTCCTAACTCACTATTTGAAAAACGTCTCAACATGACCAGCGTCTTGTCTGCTCAGAGTGCAAACCGAATTGTGATAGACCTCCGTAGCACGGCCAACACTCGGAACCGTGTGGCCTCCCACCTCCGTCTCCGACACTCGGACGAGTTGCGGAGAGGGTGCGGTGCGGACACGGTGCGGATATGTGTGTCCCGGCCTTCACGCCGTGACTCGAAGCTGCGGTAAGTCAAAAATCACCGCGACTCTTCCTGCGTCACCTCACTAACCAGTGTTTCTATTTGCGCCGGGCCTTAATTGAAAACACATAAAACCATACTTTTTTGAAAGAATATAGCAAGAACAAAACGTCGTGGTCGTTTGAGCCAATTTTATATATTTGAGAGGGTCGTCTAAAAAAGATGTTGAAACCGTCAATCAGTCGGCGATTAGCTCGGCTCAGGCATAAATTGAGTACATACCTTAGTCGTTCCAAAACGGAAGTTAGTGAAAAAACGTTGTCTATTTCTACGAAAAATAAAGAGTTACAATGTTAAATCGATTTCGACGGTTAGGCCATCATCAGTAACAAACAACTGTTATTTATTTATGCACTGTTATTTTATTTTATTTTTGTTATAACAGTTATTGTTCGTTACTGATGATGGCCTAACCGTCGAAAAAGATTTAATATTGTAACTCTTTATTTTTTTTGGAAATAGGCAACGTTTTTTCACTAACTTCCGTTTCGAAATGGGTTTCGACAACTTCGTCGAGAGTTCGTACCTTACTCGTTGTAGTTGTTTGTTTGTTTATTGTAACGACAGAAATCAGCGCTCTGCAGCTCACAAGGATTCAATCTGGAGCTGGTACTGTTGTGGAGTAGGTATATGTACGTATTTCCTACAATCATGTTAGTCTTACCGTTTTGAAGTGGTTGCAAAAATCGCGAATCCGTAATCGCATTGCCTTTTGGATAGCGCGAATACCTTGGAAATATCGGTTGTAAAGAGTTGGAGGTAAGTAGGCAATTTCTGCGTATAGAACTAATATATTACCTTGTAGATAACCACCTTTTAACACATAGGCCCTTCTCAAGCGAAAACTTGTCGTTCAGGTGGTCTCATTCATTTATTTTAAAAATGTTGCAACCCTTAAAAAATGTTACCCCTTGGGTTTAATTAAAGGTGATGCTGAGATTACATGCCCATTTTCCCGCCGATGCTTGTTGTTGGCCAAATTTCATAAACTTTGGTTTTGTGTGGTTTGTAGGTAAGCTTCGGGCTTTTCTTTCATTATTAATTTTTTTATCGACTTTGGAATTTGCGTACATTAAAACGAAAACGCTGCAAATTATTACACGAAGGTTATTATTTCTGTATTAAATAGCCCTTCAACTCAAGTCGCTGGTCTATAGAAAATTACATCAAACTGAGTCTATGGTGCATTATCGAACTGGACGATTTTACCTACAAAAAAAGTAATTAACTTAAATTCTAATAATTTCTAAAAAAAAATTTCTAATAATGTTCATGTTCTTGTTAATTAGGTAGAGATTTCCCACGACCTTATATGCAGGAGAGTTTTGAACAAGACTCAGGCAATTGCAATGAACTCGTTTAACCTCCCCCCCCCCTCCTTCCATTTATTATATGTATAGGAGTATAGTAAAAATTGCCTGTTATTTTTTATATCTGTGTAACGGCTCTGTACTTAATTTCAGAGAAAGCTAATTAGTTACAAAATTACTTTCTTTTGCAACTGTGCTTTTTTGTTTTTGTGTATATTATTTGTATTTTAAACTTCTAAAGGTACGTATGATTACTCTTGTCCTTGGAATCAAAAATGCATATTGGCATTGATCACTGGTGGAAACGAGCCATATCTAAGATGATTGTCTGATATGTCCCAACTCACTTACTCGGTTGCCAAATACCGCCTTCTCTTGGATCAACGTTTTATTGTTTCTAACATACATCATGTAGTCATACATAGGTACATATCGGTACCTTCAAGTAAAATAAATTTTTCTTTTAGCGAATTTTCTTAGAAAATGAAGCTATTGCAATGGCTCTAAAAATTTAAAAATAAAAATTTTCAAAAATTTTCTTCATCGAAATCTGTTTTGAGGCATTCTGAAATGATTCCTGGATTTTAACGCTTTTTTATATGTATATATATATATATATATGTATATATATATATATATATGTATGCGTCATTCCAGACGATAACTCTCGATAGAATTGAGATAAAAACTTCGTTCTTTCACCGAAAAATCAAGCATTTCAAAAGAAAGGATGAGTTCGTTGGACAACAATTTTTGAGCACATTAAATTGGTCAAATTTCGAAAAATGTACCCAAAAAATCACTAAAAATGGCTAAAAACGGCCAAAAATCGTTAAATTTCTATTTTTTTGTAGAATTTTTGTCAAAACTATATTTTCAACGATTAACTAGGATATTAAAAATTTTTGCTCAAAATTATGATGCAAAACGTACTTAAATGTCATTAAAATTTGCTAAAATATCTATAAAAACTGCAAAAAAAAATAAAAATCAAAAATCCCTTCTGAATCTGTGGAATTTTATTTAGAATAAGTTTTTTTGCCATAAAATTGATTTTTGACCATTTCTGTCAACTAAAATTGCTCCAATTTCAATGCAATTTAACATACTATAGTACGATAGATAGTTTATGAAAATTCGCTCATACGATCATGCTGCATGACTGGAACTTTTTCAATATATTCCTCCGACTTCCCGTGTTACTAGAGGAAATAGCGAATCAGCTCACCAAAACGCATTGATAAGAGAGCGTAACGTGATTAGAATCGAACGTGCGTTGCTAACTTTTAAATGATTCCCAATTTTGAGTAAATTTCTACTGATTACATATTCAAATCCGGATCTCTTTGAGTCAAGTAGAGAAAGCGGGAGGATAAAAATAGTAACGATGGTATTTTTGATTTGAAAATGTTCCAACAGATTAAAATAGCCTGCTCCTTCTAAGTTCCTCTTATCAGGGCATATTTTCGTTCCCAATTTTTAATAATTTATTTACCTTTGATATAGAAACATATATAAATAACCTCCTTCAAAACGTATTCTTTTGACGTTCATACGGTACCAAGGTGTACCAAGGTGTTTTCATCATCTCGCCTATTAAAATGTTTTTCAGTAATCACTCTACAACGTGGGTGTACACCTAAATTATAATTTATTTGTTCCATATATTGCGTTCTTGTAAATAAATTATAATTTCGCAAATGTTTTATTGGCACCTTTCAGCCGACTGATTGAGGTAGACTATGATTAGCATTCCCGCTACTCCCTATAAGATCGTAACGCGCGACGGGCGCACGTCCTGCTTCTTTTGTAGCAAACGGTGCCGGAGGGAGCATTCCAGATTTGTCTCACATTCTTCTCAAAACCTTTCCTACCGCTTATATTAACTCACTGTAGTTCCCTACATCTGAAAAAATCCCTTTCGCTTAAAAAATATTTTACCATTTTCCGGATAGTATATCAATACTTTTACGGATATGTACAATACGGATTATATACAATACTACAAATGAATTTACTTTCAACAACTCAGCATCGACCATTATTTTTAATGATTCCTAAATTATTTATTTATTGTCAATTGGTTGGCAGAACTTCCTCTTCTGGGAAATTTCAGGACTTAATATTAGAAACCAAATTTCTGCTGTAACGAATATAGGTACAATAATTTTTACTCGACCGGGGTAAGAAACTGTTCCACTAACTAACTGTGGTTTTGGTTTTCTATGTGACTAAGGTCATGCTGCTTGGTAGTGTGGTAATGGTGACATTGAAATGATCTAGCCGCCGTTATTCCGGCGATATGGAGGCCCTTCAATTAGTTTCCATTGAAGCAGTGCTATTCCTATTTTCCTCCGCTTCCAATATGTGGTTGTAATTCCAGTTGTTAGGTTTTTTTTTTTTTTTTTTTTTTTTTTTTTTTTTTTTTTTTTTTTTTTAACCACTAAGTATTCATAAATGACTGCATGTTTGCAAATAAATTATGATGGTTGCAATTATTCATCTTGCAAGAACTCCACGAGGATGAAGCCGCTTGATACACCTATGACATTATGCTAGTAGTCCCCAAGTCGTGCCGTAGCGGTTTGTTTTGTTCATTGGTTGTCATTTCACTCCGGTAGCAGTTAGATACAAGTTAACTTCAACTTGAGTAACTCCCGCTGCAGTATTCGTCTGATTTCAGTCAAATGATCAATTCCCATAATTTGTCCTCTATGTCAAGATCTCTTTGAATTCGAGTTGGACAACCAACAGGATTAGAATCAGACCCAACCAACTCATGGAGGATCTTATAACCATTTGGGGGACTTACCCATATTCAGCTGTTTTTCCATGTACATATATTCATTACACCTGTACTATATTCATTGACTCGCTTAATGTACGAAAGAATACAGCGAACGATTGTAAGTCTCCATAGACTTGGCTGAAATTAGGTGTGCGTAGTAACGTCAATTTCATTATTATTGCGCTACATTATCTTCTCGATGTGAAGGTCGAGATATCGTGTTATGAGTCACGATGGTACTTGAGAGTGAATCAGCTTCCACCCAGAGCTCTGTAATCATGCGGATGGGCCTCGCTGATGAGCTTCACGCAAAACTGACCCTCCTTTCGAGGAATCTAATCATGACCGGAGCGGAGAGACGCCCAACTCTTTTATTTCGCGGGCCGCTGATTATATCAAGGGAATACGGATAAGAAATTGTTCTGTCCTACGGTTCCATTTTTTTGTGGATTATGAATTTTACTCCATTTTGCAAGGGAATATATATTATTTATAGAAATATGTTTTTCTATCACAAATTTTTCCCCGAAATCCACAGTTCCACTAAAATTTTACGTTACTGATCACCTGAACAATTTTAGTTTCTGTGTTTGCTTGTGTGTCTGAAAGAAACCATTCATTTTCCACTATGCATTGAATTGTTACCCGGTAAAGTGGTGCCACATTGTTTAATTTGAAGTTCTTTCAACAAACCTAATGTGCACACTTTTCATCCAATCTTCCCTCAGGAGTTGTGCGGGTTTAGGGTTGATGCCGTTTGATGTCCATTGTTGCTGGTTGCTAAATTAAGGGTAATCTCTGCGCTGGTATACAAAGGTATGATTCTTGTAACAAGCACAACCTCTACAGCTTGCTCACCTATGACGAAATTCTCGAGTGTTGTGTCGATTGGAGTCTAGTTGGTCCCTTCAGAATTTCATTGTTCCCGGATCAAAGGTAGTATCTTCGCAGCGCGCATGCGCTAAAATCAAATTCTTATGAGAGAATCATTGAAATTCCCTGGAATTGTTGAGGTTTTGGTCGTGTTGTTCATGTTTTAATTTTTTCCCTGATCATTTGTAGATATCTCCAGTAAATGCGTAAATACGTAAAACAGTATAATATATTTGATAATACGAGAATTACAATCTTATACCTTCTTGTTTCCCTCTGCCCTCACTTTTCCATCTCGTCTATACCCGCGAAGTTTTTTTTTCTTCTCCTTTTTTCTTTTTTTTCTTTCACAAACGGCAGGTAAAGATCATTGAAGAAATATCTGTGCCCTTATTTGTTAGAAATGAATAGATATAGTAGAAAGAAAGGGGAATAAACAGTAAATTATTATAATAAACAGTAGAAGTAAAGGGAATTTTTGGTCCTATTTTCATGCAATAATGGTTATTACTGTGCCAGGGGATAAATAATATATTCTTCAGTGCACGGTCGGGTCATGCTCAGCCTGTTCGAATTTTGGTTCCTCATAAAACTTGAACTAAGGACAACTTTTTCCCATTGCAATCAAAATGAAGAATAATTATTGAATAATATGACAAAGTAAATTGATGGAATTCCTTGAATTTATGTATTTTAGTTATTTATTATTTTGTTTTTTACGACTTTATTGGGATTGGTGACATTTTACTCCTACTACCCCTTATGTAGGAAGGTAAACAAATACCATCCAATTTTACTGACAAGTTCTTTGTGGCCTAGTTTTGGAATGTATTAAATTTTATTCAATTTTCGAGAAAAACTTTACGTTTTGAAAATTGTGCAACGCAGTTGTTGTGTAAAAAAGAAAAATTATGGTTAATTACTCGGTTGTTCATAAAATCCCATTTTAAATCTCGGAAATTTCTCTAAATATTCCTGTTTTGTGGTTGGTTTGTACATTTAAAATTTCTCCTGTACTGAATTTTAATTGGAAAGCCTCGCACTAGATGCGTTTTCTTGCTTACCTTCGGTTTAAGTGCTCGCCTTCCTACACTCTATGCGATAGATCTGATGGTTTCGTGCCTTCGTAATAATGCCGTTCCTTTTCCATCTCGAATGTAATAAATCATCATCTAGGCGGCAACGCGTTTTGTTGATGACTCGTCACGCTAATGGTTTGACCGTCATATCCCATCAGAGCTTATCGACCAATGGGATCGTTCCGAAGAGCCTGACACGAAAAAGTGGTCCAAGATTAGCTATTTATCACTTTTCATCGATGCATTTTATGGCAAAATGTAACTGCATGGTGTGAGCATTTTCTTATGAGTATTAAAATGCTTGTATTACTCAAAGATTAGAACTCTGCAATAGATATCCCTTCTGCACAATTGGATTGTATATATATATATATATATATATATATATATATATATATATATATATATATATATATATATATATATATATATATATATATATATATATATATAGTTTTGATGAAAAATATTTATATATTATATATTATATATTTATATATATTAATAATCCGAATTGAAAAAGTTCAACCTACCCCTGCATACCAAAGTAGCTTTGCGGTTCACCATCGTGTTGATGACTATAACACAAACGGAAAATTACCCTTTCATTCCGAGTAGTTGGGATAAATTTTGGTCCAATAGTTTCAGAGGAAAGCTTCGTGGCGCACCGAGGATGGACAGTTTTTTTTTTTTTTTTTTTCGATTTTCGGAATCTATGATTCTTGAAACGTACCTAAGCCAACAAATTTTGAGGAGGATTCGAAAATTTTTTCCTGGTTGATTTCATTATTGAAGATAATGATTCAAAATTGATTAGGTTATTTGATGTTTGATCACCCTTGTTATTATATTGGGTGTGGCTGTCGCAAAGCTTCTCTCTAGATATCTGTTTATTAATATCTATCTTAGATATGTGAATTATGATAGTTTGGTTCTGATAGTGTTGACCGATTATGATGACCGCGTGGACGTAGTATTTTGACCCTGCAGGTACAGTATATATTATTTTTCATCCCTAATATCTACCGGTTCATGAAGCTATTTACGAATTATCGGTCAGGAGTTTATTGATTTCCAACATCTACGTCGTGTTCGGTTTAGCAAATTCAATATAGTTGTAGCTACCATGAATACGTCAGTGGAAGTGTCGTTCGTTCATAGCTGAAGTACTAAGTTTGTTATCCTCTCTAAGGCTTAAGTGTTGGTTCCATCAAAACTAGAATAGAGGGCAGAGGGCCAATTAACGATCCTTCAGCGTCCCTTTGTAGCCCCTGACTCTCGAATGGAAAGTTGAGTGTAATTAAACAGCGGCGAACCCGGTGGCAATCAGGGTGAGACGACCGGAGAAATGATCTTGAACGTGTGCAATTTTCTGCTCACCAGCCAAATCTAGTCAGAATGCACTTGAGCACGAAGATGACTCATACAGTACTTGGCCTACGATGTTTTGGATATAGTACATACAAATTTAAGGTAAATGGTGTATGCGCTCATACTTTCTATGTTTTGAATTAGATGCAAATTTAATCCTGGGAATTTTGACACTATCGCACTCTCCTACAATGAGTTGTTCTTTTTCTGTGATATTTCAAAAATTTCATAAAATTACTTCGTCACAGTCTAGAAGGAGTTGTGAAGTGGTAATAATAATTTAAAAAAAAAAAAAAAAAAAAAAAAAAAAAAAAAATGAAAAATTAATGAAACAAACAATCTACTCAACGTAGGAGAGCTCAGTTGTTGTCATAGTTTTCATCTTTATTTATAAATAATAATAATAATAATGAATAACTTTTCGAACCAATGCACACACGTGTTGATAAAATCGGTTTTAATATAATTTTAAATTTCACCCTTTGTGAATGCGTCAATTTTGATCAGTATGTTCATACATTACACTTTTTCTGGTGAGAAAGTAGGTCACGAAATAATGCCCTCAATGTTCCAACATATTATGAAACGTACCTAGACCCAATAATTTTGTAATTGATGAATATTTCGTTATATTAATGGATTACGTTATTGGAAATAATAAACGAAAGAGAATAGAATAGAGAAATAAATGGAATAATGGTTAAGGGTTTTAGCTAAAACTTGCACGATATGAACTTTGGGAAGTATTTAACCCTGAGAGGAATGAGTTTTGGCAGACGGAAATCAGACCGATATGAACGCCGCTAGGTGATTTTGAAGTCTAGACGGGGGGAGGAGAGGACTGACCAAAAATTAGCCTAATTTTCAATTGTTTGTAATGTTCCTATTTTGGGAGATAATTCATAGTTTTTGGGTCGAATTGCTTTGGTTTATTATGCTCTACAACTTTGCTGCGTATAACAATTTCTGTAGGATGTATGATTCAGGAATTATTAGAGAAAAACTTCAAGTTGAGTAAATTAAGCCATTATTATGTGGCCGCCATTTTGTATTCCACCAATTTTGAGGTGGCTGACAAAGATTTTTCCACTCGGAATGGACTATATTTTTAAAATTTTATCAAACCTTGTCCTTAAATTACTACAAATTTTCGGCCTTGGCCCCTGACTATAACGAACGTTATGGAATGATACCCTCGGTTCACTGGGGCTAGGTTTGGTTATTTTATAATTCTGTGAAGGAGCGAAGAGGTGAAGAGGTGGCCAACGCGTCGAGAGGTATTGACCAACCGCTTTGTGCGTCACTATGCAGGCTTCATCGACGGTTTTTTCTTCATTTCACTCACCGTGCTCATCCCTTTGTTTATATAATGGATCTGTAGATACCTACGTTTATACCGTTTAATCTTCGTTACATTAATCATTAATACAAATCTAGCATCATTGTTAGCCTTAGGTATCGGAGAGCGTTGGAGGTGCATTGCGTGTGCTTGCTTCAGTATCATTGGTGTCATTTGTCTATAAAAATCAGTGTTTGTCTTCGTACTCTGCAATTTATTATTGTTGGATTGCTGATTAGTATACATCCCTGAATATACTGAAATTGACGAAGTATTTGGGTGCCTTCAAACTCAATTTTAGCACGGACACTTTAGGTGTCATTAATTGTGATATTAAAACGTTAGCCCATGCTTCGGCTCTCCCCATTGTACATTTGCCAAGCTGGATTACGTTCAACAATTTCCTAAAAAATGTGAAACTCTTGTCCCGTTTAACGTTGTTTTTAAAAGTACCTTTCTATTACATTGTTCGGTGAAAGGTTTTAATGGAATTTATATCAATGGTGTAGGTAATGTGAAATAATTTTTCTTTTTCGGGAATTCTTCAGGGAGATTAGAATTCAAAAGTGTAAAATAATTACTTAGGTTTTTTTTTAAATATATAAAAACCTCATTACTTTAAATTCGATTTTTATCAAAAAAAGAAAAGTATAAGTAAGTAGATATTTTAGACTTTTGAATTTTAATCTGCCTGAAGAATCCCCAGTTCCTGGGTAGAAACAAAACAATTTAAGGATAGAAGGCCTTTTTCATAAAGCCTGGTAATATGAAATGTTACTTCAACAATTTCATGTACATTTCGGTGCCCAAAATGTATTGAAACTGATGAAGTAATCGAGTGCCTCAATAATAATCGTTTTATGTAGTCATTTCCCTTAATATTATATTTTTCATTTTTAGTTGGTCCTAGTATGATGAACGAAGTAACAATTCACCCTTCGACACTTTTCATATATTCACATTGATTGTGTCTTTTAAAAGGGCTCACCGTTCGTACATAAGCTTCTCTATAGATACAGGTACGCCGATGCATTACCTAGACATCAGTGATTCATTATAGAGAAAGCTCTCACTCTATTGGCCCTCCTGGGACAGGAGATCGGGCTGTTCTGGCTGATGTGTTTCTAAGCTGAATGGAATTTCTTGCTAAGCCCGACTGTCTTTCAAGATTTATCGACAGATTTATAGAAAGTCGGGTGATATTTGGAGCTTTCACTTAATATTCGAGTCTTCAAGGAAGTTTCGTATATCCCTACCTGCCATTTATTGATTTTAATTGTACATGGTAGTGTGCAATTTACTGCATAATTGTCATTTCATACTTCAAGTTTCACTTCTATCAGTCAGGGCCTACTTCTAATATTCGATCGTGGAAGTTTCTGCTAAGTAAACAGCTCTCTGTAATTTGTTTCCCACACAGTGAAGCCTCTTGAAACCTTTTCACACGCGATCTTCTCTAATAAACTGTAACGAACTTAATTTCCCTTGTACGTCTGGATTGCTCTATATCATTGGAAAATACCGTTTTAGTTCGCTTTTTTTTCCTTCAATTATCTGTAATTTTGATCTCCTTTCTTTCATCTTACTAACTTGTGAGAGGGTGAAGATGTTAACAATGATTGTGTATAATTTAGCTGAAAGCTCACAATGAACTCCAAATATCCCTTAGCAAGCAGAAACCTAGATTGCAAGATATACAGATTCAAATACGAGCTTGTATCCTCTTTCAAAATATAATAATTGATCTAATGTTGTTAAGGGGGCGCCGTAAGGCCCCTGAAAGCACACCGATTAGCAACTTTCCAACCAAAACAGCAAGGAAGGTGAGTGACTCGAACTTAGTGATACCTAGCGGTAGACGAGTGGAACTCTGTCCGATCCAGAAAATGTCTCAAAGCTCCCTCCAAATTCAAAACACGACCAAACGGCTTATTCAATTTTTCTTAGCCAATAATTGACCTATTTCAATGATTATTGCTGCGTTCGATCTATTTTCGAAACCTCTAGGTCTCACAAACCTCAAATTTCGAAAGCAAAATTGTTAAAAAGTTTGAAAATTTTAGAATTTGAAAATTTCAGGGGAACGATCCTATGGGGAATTTCAAAACTAGTAGATTGCCGCAAGGGTCATCACAATCGCTCCACTATTGACCGAGAAAAGTTGAAAAAACCACATATATACCATCTCTCGCCCCCGTAACGTAGTAATATTGGGAATAACACGATAGAACTGTCTTGGGTACAACCACGCATGTCACAACAACAACATAAATAAATTTAATGCGAGATTTTACACTACTAACCCATCTTTTCGATTTACATGGTACTTGACTGTTCATGTCTTGAACCATGAGAAATCATGCTTTGGACAAATTAGTTTATGAAACCTTCATTTCAATCGGTTCCATGTTTTTCAGGGAAAGCTCAAAATATCAATGGATTTACTTTTTAGAAAATTTTCGTAGAAAATGAAGCTATTGCATTTGCTCCAAAATTTTCAAAAATCAATATTTTCCAAATGAAGGGATGAGTTCGTTGGCCAGTACTTTTGTACATTGGTAAATTTTCTAAAATATGCGGAAAATATCACTAAAAACGGCTGATAGTTGTTGATGAAAATTATTTTTAAGCAGGATATTGCTTTTATAAAGTTTATTAACCATAGAATAGAATGTACAAAATTACGTAGAGAAATGTACTTACTTGAATTTCAACAAAATTTGCTAAAAAAATCAATAAAAACTGAAAAAAGCTAAAAATCCAAAATCTACTTTTGAATAGCAGATTATTATTTAGAATACGTTTTTTGCCATAAAATTGGTAGTTAATTATAAAATTTCGAAAAATGTAACATTGTACAATACTATTATTTAGGAAAAATTTTCTCATTCGATCATGCTGCTTGACTGGAACATGTATCCTATTTTGATTGTATCACTCCAATCTTGAGATATTATATGTTCGCAATGCTTTGCTGTTTAGTAAAGTAGACACCCTACATGAGTTGCTCAAGTTGATTATTATTATTCTACTCGAGATCAGCTGCGACTCCAGAATACGTTTTGACATGTATTCCTATATGAGTCCCATATTCTTATTACTCTTCATACACACACACACAGCCAACATATTCTACCCACAAACACCGACTAGTTTCTTAAAATATCCACTCTTCAGAAGCAGTTGAGAGACAGGTGGACAAGGTTCCTCAATCAGCCATTAGAGTGGGTAGGAGTTGACACCTCTTCTGTTCCAAGCCAGGAAAGTCACCTGTTACAGGTTGGTCCGGTTTTTTTTTTTTTGTTTTTTTTTTTTTTTTATTTATTTTATTTTTTTTTAAATCTACCATTAAAGTTCAAAATGAAAAAAATATATAAACGAAATGGGGAAGACGCCCAGGTTTACCCAACGCTGAAGGGAGAGTGGGCCGCTGAGGTGCACAACTCGAGTAACTCCGTGGCACTTTTCCCGCACCACACTCCACGCCACGGTCGCGGCCGTGACCTTGATATTATTGGTTGCCACTCCAGACATCTTTGATCATTCTAACTCTATCATAAAATACTTATACTAGCGTCTAATCGTTATGCCCCCTCGCCTTTTTTGGGGTAGGTAAAACTTTTGGTTCAGTTGGGAATTTCATGGGACTCCCCCTCACTATTTTTGTCTAGCCACACGCCTGAGTAGGGTACTATCACTTCTCAGAAACCATTCGAACACCTAGCAACTGGGAGAAATAGGCTTTTGAACAGGAACCGAATTCCTAGCACTACTACATATATCACAGTTATCATCTCTTGATTGAGGTTTCTCTCATGTCCCAAGACAAAGCCTCTGACCTTGTGAGAAGTCGTAACGAAAGGCGTGCGCCCAAGCCCCTCAGCTCCTGCACCGCCACGCTTCGGCGGTCACCCCAGTTCAGCTGACGGGTGAATCACTCACTCTCTTCCAGCTCCTGGACCTCCTGCCAACTCTAGGTACCGACCGTTCCTAAAATCCGAGCGGTGAAAACGATTCTGCACTCTTTGATCCTGTGAGTCACCGACGGTGTCTCGTGGTTTCCTGCCGACTCTGCGAAGGTGACTTCTGAGTCACTAGTCGTAATTACTGTTGGTCACAGTTATTGCGAAACACTAATTTTTTTCTTATACATCCCAAAGCACAATCTTTGTAGGTTCTTCCTGGTCTTGTTGATCCAACTCACACTTGAATCAAGTCGGTACATTCTGCTGTAAATCTGTGATATGTAAATCTCTAGTAAGTCCTATACGTCGACCAGAGATGAGCTGCGTTCCGGGGGCGAATTCTGCTGGAGAAAAGGGAACTACCTATGTTATTGCGTACGATATTTTTTCTAAATGTTTTCCCTCACGAGTGTCTCTATTTCCCTCTGTTCCTCTGTGGCCCTCAAACTCAAACTTTTATGTTTTTTATTGAAATGATGCGTAAATTGCATTCCTGCTTCTACAGTAGATACAGTAGATCTTGCCGAAATTTGAGGAGGGAAAAACATCACTCTCCTTGTTTAGCGTAGGTATTTCGTGGGGCACGGCGTTCCCGGAAGTTCATGGGAAGGGAAAGAACATCTCTCGCTCCTTTATTCTAAGAATCACTTACCAGTGGATCAATAATAAAAGAACTAAAAACATTAACTTTCTAGGAATGACTTTTGCTCCACACTATTCACGCGTATAGTCACGGATAAATTGTTGTTACAACATGCAATGACAAAATTTTCGGAACTCAAACCTAAGAAAAAATGTGCTTCTTGATTTTAGTCTACAAATAATGGATACCTGCTTAGTTACGAAATTCTCTTGTCATGTGACAAATATTCAGTTTAGAATGCTCTTCAATTTTCTTTATAAGTATACTCAGCGACATTGTAAACAATCTCCCGAACTTGCCGCCGAAGTGTTTTCCCGAAGTGAGAGGACGAAGAACGTCCTATTTTAGGAGTGTTGTTCAAAACGGACAGATGAAGATAAATATAACTACCGAAATAAAAGAATGAAAATGTCGAAATAACGAAGGATGAATTAATCACGGGTAGTAGAAAACAGTTGTCTGGAAATTATACGAAAACTCGAAATACTCGGTCACCTGTCACGCATTCTCCGATAGCGTGCAGCCAACCCTGAAATGCGAAATTTCTCTTCGCGGTAATTTTACCTAACAGAGTTGTCTTCCAAAAGTTTCTTCATCGAGTAGTTCACATTTCTACCCCATAGGGCGCTCCCTCGGAAAGCAGACCATCTCTGGTCGACCTTAGTCGTACAGCGTTGCTTTATGACAAATTAATATATTTTTCAAATGATGTTTAGTGTTTTAGAAAATTTTCAATGTAAATACTGGTATTATAATGCCTCCAAGGTACTGAAATAAGCATTTCCAAGCCGCAGTTGTAAAATATTCTAGAATAGGTATCATTCAGAAAGATCGTGCCATACATTTGAAAGTTTCCGCTTTTATTGGGGAAATGGACTTTCTGAATTTTACTTCGTAATTTTGTAGTATATTATTCGTAAAATCTCGTCGATAAATCTGCAACACCAGGAGATATTTTCATGTTTTGAGCAACACCCCTCATCATCTTTCCTGGTGTTGCTGATTTATCGGTGAGCTGACGTAGGATTTATTTATTTATTATATAACATAACGACAACGTACACAATCTAGTAGTGTACGTTGTCGTTATGTTCGCTCGTGTTCTTTCGTTATCTAGCAAAATTATGATAAGCTCCCCCCCCCCCCCCCACGAAGCCAAAACTTGGATTATTTTTTATTATTGTTATTATTCAAGTATTTCGTCATAACGTAGCATTATGTAATGCATTTTTTCAGATATCACCCAGGGGTCTTAACTAAACATCAATTTTCAGCTTTTCGTTACGCTTTGTGTGACGCAAAGTGCAATGATTTCCCACTGGGGGGGGGGGGGGGGGGGGGGGGGGGCAGAATTATCAAAAAGTAACAAAAAAATTAGTAAAATAGTCACCTACGGTGCATTATTTAAATAATTTAAATTTCTAATCATCATCGTCTTGTTTCCCCCCTGACAACGAATTTTATTCTCACTTAAGCACAAAGGTCATAGTTGATCCAACTCTGATGAAATTCGTAATACCTTGAGACAGTAGGTACTCTCCAATTTTTAGTTAATTATCACGGTCGAGTGTAGATAATGCCATGGGTAAGGGTAAGGTCATTGCTCCCGTGCAAGAGCAATAACAAGAATTGAGAGCGGTGTCCGACGTAATGAATACAGCCAACTCTAGGGGGTCGAAGATAACGGCGAACGAGCCAACCTTATGAAATAACGACGTCCAAGAAAGGATTGATTAGGCTGGTGAGCTAACTGGGTCAACCTACCGTAATATCAGCTATTTCTGGAAAGATTCAAGATAATATTATTTATATCAATATTGTCTGTTTCTTAAATTTTTATGTAACACAAAAGGCTTTTGTTGTTTTGTGTGTGCGCTTCCTCTTTATCATCTTCTTATCATTATTATATATCATCCGCGTCTCCCAAGATCGTATGGGCATGTCCTCAAATCGTTGTGCTACTAATTGTGGTGGATTTGGTATGCACATTAACGATTCTTCTATGCTGGTATTAACGATTCACTGGTCGTCGCCGAGGGGTTTAATCACAAGTTTTTTGGGACAGTTGAAAGTGAAACGAAAGTAAAGTACTTCCTCTGATATGTGAGCATCGTGAATTGACAATGATGAGTACCCATTTGTCCGAAAATGTTTCTTTTACTGTTTTTAATTGAAAATTTTGACACTATCCTTACTTTTCCACGATTGGTTTTTTTTTTTTTTTTTTTTTTAATTATTATTATTATGACATCACCTAGCGTGACCTAGGCAAGGGATTTCCCCCAGGCCGGAGAGGTGCGATGACGTAGCTTATTGCCAAAACTTATAGAATGAACGCTACGTATCGTCTGTGGTTGGTGTATGGATTCTTCAAATTTCGCCATATTTCATTTAAAAATGTAAAACAAACATACGGGTATCCCTCATTGGGAGAAATGAGTGTTATTTTAATCATTTTGAGAATTGGGAGTTTCGTAAGGGCCGGTATTATTATACGTGTACTATCTTTTGGCTCCAGTCATTACAGCATTGGATGTAATTATTTAATCTCACCTTTGAAATCAGGTACGATATTTACTTCACAAAATTGATACAGCTGTCATGTAACGTTTTAAGCCATAAATTGTGTACGCATATTAGCATTTTACACAACGCAAAACGAGTTACCAATCGAGTCTTCTTTTTTTCGAAGATTATTATTTACAACTAGTTTTAACTGGTAGTTATAGATTTATTTGCACTTTAATAGCTCAAATTTCATAACAATGTAGCAATATATTATACGATAATTTACGAAAATTCGCTCATACGATCGTGCTGCATGACTGGAACTGGTTTTTTTTATCACGATTGTGTTAGGTTGATACTATTTTTGTTATCCTAAATACCTTATACTGAACAGTTTAATTTGATTTCAGGTGAGTAATACCGTACAGCAGTGATGGAGTGGTAGTTAAAATCGACGTGAGTAAATAAATTTTGGCACCTCTTCCTGCGATTAATCCCTTTTAGCGATATTGTTGAAAAGTAGAGCTTTAGCAATCGGACGGTTCGGTTAATTTCGAAATTAACGTTGCTCTCTCGTTTATCCCAATTTTGTAAGTATCAATTTATTTTGTTGATAGTGCTACACTTGCTGTTTCTACGTGTTGATATGATCAATTTCACTAGCTGCAAGTAAAGCCATTTTCAATATTGGTATTGCCAGTATTCTTGTAATATGATGTTTCAGTATGGTATTCGTGGACTAAACGTTCCAAATATGATCATATGAAAACACAAAATACATTTACCTACCTATTGGTGTGTACTGAATGATCGAGATTTGAAAGAAATGGCTTGAAAAATTGCTGCTAAACATCTGTTATGTATTTCAGCAAAGTTTACCCTCATCGGTAACTACCCTCAACGGTAATATCGGTTGGTTATTCTACTACACCTAAATATTGATGGATTTTGAGCTTCAAATAAACTGACATCTATCTATATGAGCAGGTTCAAACAGATTTGTGCTACTCAGAGTAACATTAACCCAAAAATAATCCCAACAACAATTTTCCACTACTTGTAATCATAGCGTTGGTCAGGGACCAACATTAATGCAAATTCTGAGTGTAGACTAGACTGTTTAGTCCGCAGCAGAATCAACTTTTTATTTGGACGTGACTGGAACCTGAAATGGCAGAGAGCGAAGACCTCTAAATCCCATTAAATACGGCGGGTGGTGAGTTAGTTGGTTATATTACACCTCTAATCTCATTTTATGCGGTCTAGTGACTTTTGCGTGTTTTTTCTTTTAATAATTTCATTTTTTTTATTTGTTTAGTATGCAATTTACATTCTCAAATATTCAGAAGTTTTAGATGGAGTTTCGTAGAATTCCGTTTGTTTCGTGCAAACTTCAGTAAATTTTACAGATTGAAAGTTTTCGAATTTTTACATTACTGGTTATCTTAATCCAACTACAATAATTTTGATCTCAATTAGTGTTCCGAAATTATTGTATGAGTCTTGAAGTTTCTTTATTCAATTGGGTGTCACAGCACTGCACTTCGTGAAAGGTGTCCTGTCTGACCCTTTCATAAGTGACAAAAGTAATACCTCAAACCAAGTCATGCAGCATGATCGTAAGAGCGAATTTTCATAAAATATCCTATTATATTTGGTTAAGTTTTTCTGAAATGACAGAACTTTGATTGCAAAGAAATAGTTAGCCCACAAATGTTAAAGGGGGGGAAAAAACGTTCTAAATGATAAAGAGATTTCGGATTTTTTTTAGCTTTTTTGTAGTTTTAGCGAATATTTGTTGAAAATGAAGATATTGCGATGGCCTCAAAACATTTAAAATTGAAATTGTCGAAAATTCTTTATCGAAATCCGTTTTGAGGCATTCTGAATCCTATAGTTTAGCGCTTTTTCATATTAGATTATGGGTGTGTGTGCGCGCGCGCGCGCGTGTGTGTGTGTGTGTCATTCCTGACGATAACTCTACTTAAGATTGAGATAAAAATTCCGTTCTTGCGCCAAAAAAGTCAAGATTTCCAAACGAAAGGAATGAGTTTGTTGGCCAACACTTTCTGGGTACATTAAATTGGTCAAATGTCAAAAAAATTATACTTGAAAAAGAAAAAAAAAAACAAAAAAAAAAAAAAAAAAAAAAAACGCTGCAAATTATTTCACAAAGGTTTATTATTTTTTCAATGGAGTATGATCGTAGTTTTAGTTGGCTAGCGTACGTCATAAGGCCCGTCCAGACTCCTCGGCGTGTCCTACTTCGAGTTGCCACAACCTATACTTCTATAATTATATACGCATGTTTATATTTCTCGATTTGAGCTCCTATCTATTCAAATAGTTATTGCCTTAATAATATCATTATCTAAGTACGTACGAAAAGTCGAGAGGATATGTTATTAAATATGCGTAGGAAAAGCTTTGGTATCAACACAAGAATATGACCTTGAAAAAAACTTATTCATGCCTCGAAGGAACGCCGGCGCCGTACCCACCACAAGGTGCCGCGTCGCCGGCGCCTCCTCTCACACCCCCCCGCTCACCCACCTCTCCACCCACCGTGACCCCCTGCCAAGCGTGCCAGGCGTGCGCGCGTCGAAAAAGACACTTTTTTTACCTGTTTTTGGCCCATAGCATCTATGCGAGTAAAGCGATCGGGATGATTAAACGTTAGGACCAACTAGACCCAAAATGGAGTCTATGTGCGAAAGAACGGGTTTTTTAAGTCAATTCTTAGGCCTTTTATGGGCCGGACGGCGAACGGCGGACGGCGGACGGACATTTCAAATTTGGATTCTACGCACCTTGAAACGTAAAGTGACAAAGTTTGAGGGGGGGTTATACAAATTTTTTGCTACACGATCACATAGGCTTATTATTGGAAATAATAAACCAAAAACACTGAAACTGGTTTAAATCTGCTAAAAATCCATAAATTTATATTTTTTAAGCAAAATTTTAGTCATTAAAAGTTGATCAACAACGAACTACAATACTATAATATTCATGCATAAATGAAATGCTTGAATTGCATCCCATTGCTGAAAAATCGTTTAAATAACTGAAAAATTGCTAAAAAATCCAATATCTATTTTTGATTGTAGAATATTTAGTAGAATATCATTTAGTTCGAGTTTATTTGCCATATAGTCGGTGGGTAACAATTTTTTGCCCTCAAAGAGCTTACATTTCAAAACAACATAACATAGTACAACATACTATAATCTATAAAAAAAATTCTTATTCAGTCATGCTGCATGACTGAATTAACGGATTCTGAATGATGGATTCGTTTCAGAATGCCTCAAAACGGAATAAAGTCAAGAAAATTTTCATAAATTTTATTCATACATTTTTTGACCCATTTTAATAGTTTCCTTTTCCTCAGAAATTCGCTAAATGACTCCACTATGTGAGGTGTGACTTATTTTAAATGATTGTGGAGTTGAATTTATAAACATCAATGACATTCTATTACTCTCTCTGTCGATGGAAGGCAGTATACGCCTCCTCTGTACTTACTGATTCAAATGAATGAGCAGTGCTTGTACGCATGAGATCAAGCACAGCCCTTTCAGACATTCCGACAGGTGGTTCATTTGATTAAGGGCCGGTTTATCAATTACCTACATTAACTGCTGGATAGCTATACCAAGTATAGCGCTATACTCTAGATAAAGAATGTGAGTCGTTAATGCAGAATTACCTAGCGGGTAAAATTATCTCTCAGATAAACACTGTCTCGCAGGTAGCGCCGTTAGCATCCTCATCGATATCCGTAGGAAACAAATACGGACTCATGGAGCTACATTTTCTTCATAGATCTACTATTAAAAAGTTTCAGTCATGCAGCACAATCGTATTAGCGAATTTTCGTAGAATATCCTATTACCTATAAATTATGGTTCATTGCTTTGAAATGTGAGCACTTCGAGTGCAAAGAAATTGTTAATTACCAATTTTATCGCAAAACAACTCGTTCTAAATAATATTCTGCAATTCAAATTAAATTTTGGATTTTTCCAGTTCTTGTGTTTCTTATCGGTTTTTCAGCAAATATTGATGAAATTCAAGTACATTTTTTACCATAATTTTGTGCATACTTTTTTAATGGTCTAGTTCATCGTTAATAAACATGTTTTGACTAAAATTCTGCTTAAAAATCTACATTTAACGATTTGTGAGCATATTTTATGAAATTTGACCAATTTTATTTGCTCAGAAAGTGTTGGCCAACGAACTTATCCTTTCATTTGGAAAGCTTGATTTTTTGGCGCAAGAATGGATTTTTAATCTTGATAACTCTCCTTTAGGAGTTATCGTCTGGAATGAAACACACACACATATATAAATTTATATATAATAAACTTTTTTTTTTCAATCTAGGTATTGTTTTAGAATGTCACCAAACGGATTTTAATGAAGAAAATTAAAAAAAAAAAAAAAAAAAATTTGTATATATTGGAGTCATTGCAATAGCGTCATTGTATACGAAAATTCGCTTTAAAAAAAGGGTCTGTCGTTATTTTCGCAATAGTGTCCATCTTATAATCAAGCTCGGCAAATAAGAAACCACCACCGTTTTGCCGTTTGCTTCATGCCTAGAGAGAGAGATTTCATCATGACTCAATTTCATCTTCGATCTTCGTTAGAATGGTATCTCAGTCCAGCGGAAACATCAATAAAAATATTCTCTCGTCCCATTTTAGTAGGGTCATTCCATGTCAATTCAACACACCCAATTTACCTCACCATATTAGATTTTACTCAAATTTGGTATACTCATAGTAGGTGTTGAGACTAAGAAAAATACCAAATTTTAAATTTTTATCTCAAACCGTTTCTTAAATATGGCTATGTAAAACTTACAAAATCTCGCCAAAAAACCATGCACGGATTTTATACCATTCGCTCTAGGAACTGTCCTGATTGAGCTAGAGAGCTGGGAGAGGTATCATTTTGCAGCTTTTTTTTATGCTCTTTCCAGTGATATATACAACAGGACATAGGTTCTAATAGAAAATGTTTTGTCAAAATACAAATAAAATTTTGATTTAATTTTTTTCCAAAAAGTACATCATTTAAAAATTTCAAAATATTCCTATAAATACTTAGTACCGTTGTAAACAATGTGACAAAATATAAATATGGGATGATGATGGGTTCATGGTTAAAAAAAAATATTCCTGACACTAGTTTTCCACTAATAGCCCGGTTTTGACTAAATAATAAACATATGTACTTTTACCAAAGAGGTAGGCTATTTAATTAAATATATGAAGGTAAAAAAATATCAGAAATATTAATTCAAAATACTATCTTGTTAAAACAAAACCAATAGCCATAGATATATTCTAATAAAAATTAAGTTAATTAGGTTGCTTACTTTAATTTTATACAATTTAAACTACGTTAATCGCCTATTAATTAGTAAAACAAAAATCTTGAACATTTCTATAACAATAAATTTGAAAAAGGTATGAAAATAGTCTAAATAGTTATGTAATAATTCTGGTACAAACAGATTAATCAAAATTTACATAATATTATACATATTTATGATGATGAGTAGGTATACGAGTAGGTAAGTAAATGTAACACAATTGGTGCAGTACTAACGATAATGTTTAAACAACTATCTAGATTAACACTAACCTGAGGAAAAATTAAGTTTTGAGTTGACAGCAGTTTCCCTAAACATTATCTCAGTTTACGGAATTACATTTTGTAAAAGCCAGTTGGGTTTGTCTAAGATCGCTTTCAGCTAGAGTGTATGTTCTCCCAGTCGGTGTTATTGGATTTACTTTTGTTAGAACATCCACAACTGACACCCACAGGACATCCGTGAGTTTAGGATGATAGGAGAATGATGTAGCTGGCTCACACAGACGAAGAAAAGTTATTTTCACAAGATAGTATTTTTGTTTTTTACAAGTTAGGTTACAAGATAGTATTTTGAATTGATATTTCTGATATTTTTTTACTTTTATACATAGTATACCATTATATATTTAATTAAATAGCCTACCTTAGTCAAAAATTAGTGGAAAACTAGTGTCAGGAATATTTTTTTTTAACAGTGAACCCATTATCATCCCATATTTATATTTTGTCACATTTTTTACATTGTATACATTTATATATTTAATTAAATAGCCTACCTCTTTGGTAAAAGTACATATGTTCATTATTTAGTCAAAACCGGACTATTAGTGGAAAACTAGTGTCAGGAATATTTTTTTTTAACAATGAACCCATCATCATCCCATATTTATATTTTGTCACATTGTTTACAACAGTACTAAGTATTTATAGGAATATTTTGAAAATTTTAAATTATGTAGGTACTTTTTGGAAAAAAATTAAATCAAAATTTTATTTGTATTTTGACAAAAATTTTTCTATTAGAACCTATGTCCTGTTGTATATCACTGGAAAGAGCATAAAAAAATCTGCAAAATGATACCTCTCCCAGCTCTCTAGCTCAATCAGGACAGTTACTAGAGCGAATGGTATAAAATCCGTGCATGGTTTTTTGGCGAGATTTTGTAAGTTTTACATAGCCATATTTAAGAAACGGTTTGAGATAAAAATTTAAAATTTGGTATTTTTCTTAGTCTCAACACCTACTATGAATGTACCAAATTTGAGCAAAATCTAAAATGGTGAGGTAAAATTTATATTTAAAGTGTGTTGATTTGGCATGGAATGACCCAGTAGGTGATCTACATGGGGTCTTACTGTATACGATCTTCTTTCCCGTTCAAAGAATTCCGCAACGATAGAACCTTCGTCGTCGCTGCTATTTGAAGACAAATACCAAAACATATCCATTGGAAGGTACGAAAATAAAGGAAGGACCAGGAACCCACCACCCTGCAACCCGGAAATGGGTAGATTTCCGGTTCATTTTTCGGGTTTTTCGGTCTTCGGGTCCGATTTCCCTGATTTTTTTTTCAACTTCTCCAAATAAAAATTGAAAGTAAAATCTCAATTTTGTTTAATTCACACATTTCTAAAGCTGTGGTTTTTCTAAGTTTTCATCTGGGATGCTGACTTGTCAAAACACTTTTCCCGACTTTAGGCGTTCGACAAGACCTTTTCTTTTTACTTTCCTTACTTTTTATCATACTAACTTTGGGGGGAGGGTAGTTTTTGAGAAAAAGGTTTTACAGGAAGCTCCCACTTCCATGTGTGATTTTCTGTTCTTTTTCTCTTTTGTATCCATGATGAACATGTATAAATATTATTATTCCATGGTGGGTATGTATAAGTATTGTTATTCCATGAGTTTGACATGAATATGGCATCAGCTGAGGGCAAGCATCCCTCACGTTCTTACTGAGCGGGTCAGTTTTGTTTTGACCGGGACCGGACGCACATTATTTGGAAAAGCGTCTCACTAGTTTCCTTGTTTTTTTTTTTTCCACCTGAAATTTTCAGGATATGTTTGTCAGAATATGTTACACAATAAAAAATCCTTGCCAAACAGAAAATCCATTTTATTTGTATTTTAGCGAATTTTTGAAGAAAATTAAGCTATTGCTCTCGCCTCAAAATTTGTAGAATGTGAATTTTTGAAAAAAAATTATGCAGAAATCCGTTTCAGGCTATTCTGAATCATATTCTGAAGTTTAACGCATTTTTTTATGTATGTATATATGTATATATGTATGTATGTATGTATGTATGTATGTATGTATGTATGTGTCATTCCAGACGATAACTGTCCGTAGAATTGTGCTAGAAACTTCAAACAAATTTTAAAATGTTAAGGGCACAAAACGAAAGTTCAAGTTCGTTGGCCAGCTTGATCGGATTACATCTTCGGGTTGAAATTTTCAAAAATGTAGTCAAAAATTTCAAAATAGCCTGTTTTTTGCGATTTGTCGTGCGAAATAATTTTTTCAGCATACTAACATGTGGTATATTCGGAATCAGCGTAAAATTTCCTATAAGAATATGTACCAAGTTTTCAAAAATTTCAAAGTTGAAAAATCAGTCAAAAATCGAAATAATGCCGTTCGCTGGTTGTAAAAATCGGTAATATTCTTCAAAAATTCGCTCATGGGGTCATGCTGCATGACTGGACTTTTTTTTGTGTTCCGGGCCTCCTCCAAATAATTGAAGTATGAAACCTTAACCGACGCGACATTTGAGTAATAGTAATCTGTATGAATTCGGTGAAATACTGAATGATTTCTTTCTGATGCGATTTATCTTATCATCAATAGCATTCCAATCATTGATAAATCATGTAATGCAGCCCGGTTTTCCTTTGCTTCTTAGGAGCAGCAGAACTAAGCCATTTATGTGCGGAATTTTGGTTGATTCGTATTTGCTTGTTAACATTTTGACGTCATTTTATCCGAGTTCACACTAATTTCGTTTTGAAGGACTCCCCTTTTTTCTTAGTTAGCATATCAAATCCATTAGAATGACGAAATCACATCGCTTTGCTAATGGAGCGGATGGAGTGGTCAAACCCGTCCTTGTCTCTGGAACATCCGCGTAGGAAGTGATCACTTGCACTTCTCGATAGTTTGCATACCTCAATGAAACCAAAAGCTGGGCGATGCTCCTAAAGCTAACTGCTCCTTTGGAAATCGAAATCGATACAGGGCAGATACAAATAATGTAGAAAAAAATCACATTTTGTTAAGGAGAGAAAAATAGGTAATGTAGACAATTATTTAATTAAAAATTCGGCTAGTTTCTACGAATATTTTTCACGCTGAATCAAACGTAACAGTAACAGTAACACACCGTAACAGTAACACTTGCAGATCTCCCCCAACTCCGTTATAACCTACCTTGATCCGTCCGACATGCTGGACAGATCTGGATCTGCGGATCTGACTTGGGATATCCGTCGGATCACCCCATGTATGAACAATTCAGCACTCTCGATTGATGTGCTGTCGAATATTCTCACGGATCGATCCGCACTTGAGTGGTCTACGACAAACCTGTGATCGGCGAATCTAATCCGCCGAAAAAATACGCTCGTGTATGGCTGGCTGTTGACTTGAAATTTTTTATATAGATTTCTTAGACACCCAGAATTCGCTGTAGTTTTTGGTGGCACCACCGCGACGGCGCCAAATGGTGGCGCTAAGGCGTCACTTCCATGTTGAAATAAACATTTTTGAAGCTATCGACTTGAAATTATGTTGGTGGACTCCTTAGATACCCTGCATTGGGGATACATATACTTAAGTAGTTAAGACCTAGTACTATATATATCTTGACAAACAGTTTTCTAACTTCTTGAGGAACCTGGTTAGCGGACCAAATAGTTTTATAGGTATGTAACGAAGCATATACCTAGGACTTAGGAAGGGTGAAGGAAGAGGAAATTGGTCCATTTAAATGTGGAGTCATGTGTAACAAATTCATAGCATTCCAACGAGAGGTGAAAGATTTTCGTGAGATGGGAAATCAGGAAGTTATATTCTCCCTAGCAATAATAGCAACGAGGTGATATTTTTATAAGATCTTCTATAAAAGCTTTAAAATCTGTCCTTGACGACAATTCGACGTAGTCGTCACTGACGTCTCAGTCTTTGTTATATCATAAAAATCGAGTTCGGTATCGTTTTAAATAGTTACGCCTCACAGAATCGACTGAAACCACTATAAAAACATTAAAAGTTGTTTTTGAGGATAATTCGACGTCATAGTCTACGTCACTGACGTCAGTCATTGGTAAATCATCAGAAATCGAGTTTGGTAGCGAAATTTCGTACATTACCTCAAACATCATTGAGGAACTTGGTCAGCAGACCCACTAGTTTTAAATATCTAAGGATAGTGTAACCCAGGTTTCGCTTGAATGGTTTCTTGAAAAGGTTGTCGGATTCGGTAACAAAATACTATTAGGGGACAAGATAGGTAGGATATAGGTCCCGTGATCTGAGCGTATTTTGATTTTCTCTCAGTCCTTGGCCAGTGGACTGTCCTTGTTTTTGTACATATCTTATGGTCAGCTCATGTGGGACTCAGTGTGGGCACTTGGCTATACACCCCGGATCGAATGTGGGCTGCTCCCACGTCTTCGAATTCCCCGGCTCTGCAGCGCAAATCAATTCGTACCTCCATGTTAATATTCGTTGTTGACACAATTTATGAATCATTCGTATAAGTTCATCCTGAATGAGAGGGAGAAAAAATTGGAGTTTCAATGTTGAATTTTCCCAACCTACATCTACATGTTTTTATATCCAAATGATACGGCAAAAATATTATTTTGGCTAGAAAATGTTTGTTTATATTTTTCAGCAGAATTTTAGTCAAAAGAAGTTTATCAACAATGAACATGCAACATAAATTATTCACAAATTATGCTGAGAAATTTATTCAAAGTTCATTGATATTTGCCTAAAAATCGATAAAAACTGCAAAAAGGTAAGCTACGAATTTCTTTGAATTGCTAAATATTTTTAAAATAATAATAGTTTCTGTAGTGGTAGCCATCTCAAGATGAGTGTGTGTGGGTTGAGGGGTGGAAGATATTGCAGTCCTCTTCCATTATCAGGTTTTATTTATCGTAGAACGAGTTTTGCCTGGTGAGGCTTCATCAGGTACTAAAAAGAAACGAATAAACAACTACGAAGGATTTCGTCAGACTAGGTTTATGTTGCAATACATTAACGTTAACATTATTATAGAACTGACTGTTGGGGAAGTAGTTAATATGTACCAGTAGGGTTATAGAAATTGCTTGTCATTGTTCCCCTGCACTAACTCGGTGCAAGTGTTCATCCTCCATCCTCAATCAATACTGTAAGTAATGAAGGTTCGTATTAATTAGATAGTAAGGTTGGGGGAGTTTTTTATACAGTATAATTTAGTTGTGACTAGGTCTTACCCCTGGAGTGGTGAGTTTAGCTTGGAAGTTTCCCAGAACTATTACGGTGATCACTGTGCTACTAATACCAGTAGAGCAAATATCTCTATGTTGAATTTATGCAGAAAATTTTTCATTTAAGTAAACCAAAAAAATAATAAAATAAAATAAATAAAGGGGAAAAATTGAAAAAATGCGAGTAAATGTGTGTTTGTAATTTGGAGTTAAATAATCAGGGAGGATTGACTTCAGAATCATCAAATTTGGGAACAGTTTCAATATGGATACTAATATGATGGCTATTAGTTATGATAAGATTATGGATCCTATTGAATATGGATACTGAGTGTAGGGTTTCAGGCAATTTTTTTAAAATCAGATTCTATGCAACTTGCAAAGAAGTTAGTATCTTGTGGGGTAACAAGGTATTTGTACAATATTGTTATTTTTAATTCCTAGTTAATATTCTTATTTATAGGTGTACATAGAATTAAAAGTAACAATATCTGTGTGCCTATCAAAATTTGAATTATTCATCCATTGAATGAAATTAAATACAGATCATATCATTATGCAGGAGGAACACCCTGGTCTGCCTTTATGTGAAATGTAAAAACCAAGTCTTGAGTTGGGGGAAGTTCTTCCAGTGACGTACTGCTCTTAGGATCTTTTTAGGGGTGCTCAAGCCCAGATATGGCTTCCAGGACTTTTGCACCTTCTTAGCTGACCCATTTTCCTGCTTCATATTTTATTCCGTGGAAATATTTCGTTCACAAGTAGGAAAAAAAACCAAGTTCATTTCTAAAACTGAACTTGATTACTTTCCCATATTATTGTAATTTTTTAGGATTTGTGCAGATTAACCCTTACACTCTCCCGTATTGGTTTCAAACTGCAGTGCAGTTGGAGGTTAGACTCAATGATTATCATAAAGTTATTTATTAGTTCAATCATTTATGAGTTCAACTTTCGATACTGCGGATGCATAAATACTTTGAATGCTAGAGGCAAAATGCTGAAACTACTTGGCCAAAATCGATTAAATTTTCTCCAAGACTTTGAAGGGCCAATATTGGCGTGCGCCCAAACTCGCTCAAAATTTTGAGGGTAAATGGAGGATGTTCTGGAAGCCATTGCACATGAATTAATCGGAATGGAATGTGCAATAGATATTGCGCAGGAGCAAACCTCAAATAAAATGCCGGATTAATTGACTCGGTGCTTTTTGACCAATGGATCATTGCACCGTTAGTGAACTTTAGATAATGCGTAGATAATAATAATTACGAATTATTCTTGCGTTTGAATTCAGGCCAACTAATTATGTATTTCTGAATTAGAAATAGTGAGGAAGCATACTGCCCACCCAACATAACAAACTTTTTCCATACCAATTACGTACTTTCCCCTTGACCTTTCAGGATGTTGACGAAGTAAAATATTTGTTATTTCTGGCTTCTTGGGTGGCAAGTTAGTGGATGTTTTCATTTCATGCGTTGCATAACTGTGTATCGATCTTTGTCGCATAATTTTGTTTAGTGAATATTTGGAAGTGGGATCGAGGAAAGAATAACTTCGTCTCTATTAACTCCATGTTCTGTTCCATTCAGTGGAACTGAATCATGACTAAGAGGGTCAAATTTTATAAAAAATGTGTTTTGTCGTGAATGGTTTCGTGATTTCGTTCGAAATTTAGGGATTAAGAAAAAAGGAGAAAAAGTTATATAATTCCCTTAGATAGTTTTATTGGAGATCAGATGAAATTCAGCTTCATTCATGCATAAATGGTGCTAGCTTTACGTTACGCAGAAGAGTTTCTCTTTTTGGTATGCGCTTGCAGAATTTTTCTCACCTGCCTTTATCTTTCAAGGTGTCATTGATGTTTTCCCTTGTAAAACTATGAACTTCGCTGTTTTTATGGTATTGTAGTTCTTTTAGTGTCTCCCATAGCTAATTATCAGTGGTAAAGGAGTTATTTGGTTGCAATTTGTGTCCGCCTTATAAGTAACTTATTTGAATTTCATCAAAATTGTTGGAGTTTATGATAAACTCCGATTACAACCGTTTGAAATTGTCTTTTTTTATTTGGTTTCTCACGTCAATTAAGTTTTTTCTGATTTTGTTGGTAGTTGGTTGACTGAAATATAGAGAAACCAACCCCTGAAAAATGAAATTTTCCTAGGTCTTTCCTGCCGTAACGCTACGATTCATTAAGATCTATATAGCTTTGTATTTATTGATTTTTTTTTTTTTTTTTTTTTTTTTTTTTTTGATCAATTTCTGAGTCATATCATGTATCGGCGTTCAGCTTATACTATCTTGCACCTCTAAGGTAGTGACTGAGCGCAATTAAAACTACATGAATAGTTTAGATAACCCTTTATTAGTGGCTATTTACACTTTTGATTAATTTATGTGATGATGTACAATACCGTTGAACGCAATTTGAAGAGAATGAGATCGGATCAGTAGAAATTGGCGTAGCGAACAACACGGGTGAGAGGTTGATCATTGTAGGAGTAGATGGGTCCCTGGATCGGCTGCACTTCAGTGTACTGAACGCTAGCAACGTACTTGGTGGGGGCTGGTGCAGCGCTGTTCACCTCTTCTGCTTTGTACTGCGCTTTGTTATCTGTGAACACAAGACACAATTAAAGAATCTGTTAAAATTTGGTGTAAAAATATGCTCGAAAAGAAAAAAAAAATTTTTTTTTCACCCTCTGAAACCAACCTAATCTACACACCTAATCTAGCTTTCCCAATCTGCTATTAAAGTGAAATGGCGTCATCATCACTCATGCCCATGCCAGAAATCTGGTCTCGAATAATTTCCCAACTAAATGTAACTTATTTTTTTATTTTTTATTTATTTATTTATTTTTTTTTTATTTATTTTTTTTTCAGAACCCCAGGGTTATTTTCTAGTAAAACGGGATAAAACGATTCTAATTTAATCAAGACCAACTTTTGAAGTGGAACTTGTCGTTTATATTGGCCTTGATCTGTTAAAAAACGTTACAAACACATGTCATGATAGTCAATTAACAATAATTGTTAGCTAGGGCCAGCAATTTCCTCGGTTTCAGGCCCACAAAAATTGTGGTTCATTAGTTGGAAACTTGGAAGGTCTTGATTTATCACATAGTTTTTCATTGCTTTAATTTCCGATTATATAGTCTCCCCACCCCATAAAATCCTCTATTCCATTTTCAGATGCGTTTATCAATATTGATTACAGTTTTAATTTTATCCCCACCATATAATATTTATAATCTCTACTTGAGCCGAGATTCTAAATTTTAAAACGTGAACTTCTTTTGACCATTGGGTACTGGACAGACGAGGAAGTATGGTGATAATGGTGAGGAATCAGTGTGATGAGCTATGTAAACTTTGAGGCTAAATCATTTTATCATCGTAACTGGTAACTTTTTTCTTTCTTGTGTTTTGTTATTGCAAGTGACGTGATTTTTGGGCAAAACCACTCCTGAAAAATGTCTAAGATAAGAAAAACTTCATTATGACTATTGAACATGCCTCTTTATTTTAGGGGCCAGGCCTATCGTCCTCTCACTTTTTTTGCTGACTTGGACTTATTGGTTAGAGGAAGAAAGGTTCTGACTGTACTAAAAGAGTGGTCGTACTCTATTTTGTGCACATTATTCAACGGAAATATTTAGGAAAATAGACCAAGAACGTCTATTTTAATGGATCTGAAGCGGTAATAGAATAATAGAAAGTGAATTCCGTTCGAAAATTACTTTGGTGTTTCGTGAGTTTTCTCCAGGCTATTTATCGATTACCTATCCCTTTACTCTCTCCAAGGGATAGAGAAAGGAATGAGGCTACTCTGATTAATGTCCGCCTTGGGGCTGGACCGCCCTCTTCAGGATTTGGGTCGGATGCCCAGAAAAGGGACAGGGTCGTGTTGCCCTTCAGAAAGGGAACAAGGTCTCATCGGATAGAGCTTGGGTTTCTCTTCCACCCTTGAAAGTAATCAGTGGTTTTCTTTTCTCTGTCCCTCCTCCTCTTCACACGTTTAGCAATCACTTCTTCTTAGGGCGTTGGCTTCGTTAGCTAATCGGGCACACCTTTGGCTAGACGCACTTGGCCCTTCCTAAACCAAACCTTTTACCTCCAAATTATTCAGCCAAATCCATTACCATTACTTAGTTCTAATCGTCTGGAGACCTGAGGTTTTTCCGATTAGGAGCTGGTGAACCCTTTCAAATTCTATCACCACCGTCAATTTCACTCAAGCGTTTATCTGAATCACTTGTGTAGTATTCCCCTTAACATCAATTACAACTTTACGATGAACATCAATATACGGGTGAAGATGAAAAGAGTTCTTGAAATAATTGACGTTCCCCATAATATTTGTTCAAACGGCAATAAAAGGTTATGGTTATGTTTAGTTTTGTTAACTATTCAATGAACCCTTTCTGGATATTCGAATTCGGATCAAAATTTCTGCACTAATTGTCGCCTAAACTTCAAGAGTGGAATCTTCAGTGATATATGTACGCTTGAAAGAAATTAAGAATTTAACTAATAATAAGACTAAAAGCATAAATACCTTGAGGATCAAAACTGCTGGTATATTGAGCGATAACCATGGATGTGAAAAATATACTTCTACTCTTTATTTTGGCATCAACCTCACTCTCTTAATATGAGTAGTTGTCTTTCCACGATTTTTCAAAGTTTCGCACACTGGAGATGTCAAAGCACCTCTCCCGTTTGGGCGGTACAACTCTGTCAGTTCTCCTCAGAACAATCTGGAACGGCAGTGGCAATAGTGAAATCCTCAAGGTGGAGTCGGGAGATTCAAATGGGTTTTCTAAAGTTGAAACGTGACGTGTCCGGAGGGGTTCGTGACGTACGTGACACCTCAATTCGGAATGACTGTCTATCCGTCTATTTATCATTTTCCACCCTCTTTACCCGGTAGGAATGATTGTTTCAAATATACTTGATCGTTGCGCTCAACTCTTATAAGGGATCATCTGGTACTACACAAAGGTAATACTGTCTGAAACACTGTTTTTGTGATGGGTATGTAACACAATTGAAACGTCTTTGCTAAAAATAACAATTACGCCCTATTGAAACAATGAACTCTGTTATATACTCTCAGCCCTGTCCAGTAGTTCAATACTACTCTTCTGTATAAGAGATGATTCAAGAGCTCATCCCAGTATGCATGACTTTGTCAACCTACGAATTTATTTGTTTAATTGATTGCACGCTTTCATTCTGAAACGTGTTGGCATTTTTGGTGTGCAAGTCTTTCTTGTTCTTGTATGGTTAAAATTTAATTGAAGGAAATTTTTTTTTTTAATTCTCAGAACACATACATTTTGGGGTAAATTTTTCTAGGGAATTCGATGCACGCATTCCCAAGTGCAGTTTGTTCATCGTCAAACTACATAACGGACCACCACCGCCTATGTGCATCACCATAGCAATGCAAATGAATAAATTTTGTTAGCTTTGTAGTCTTCATTATATCCCGCTGTCATTTGCTTTTTATATGTATATTTGGACTTCAGGCAATAGGGAAGACGCAATGTTGTTAACGGATTATACTTGGCTGAGATGCTATACTTTGTGATTATTCCTGAACTGTTGGCCGGCTCATGCAAATTCAGTCCTAGCAACCTTCATTATTTATTTCGTGCCGTCACCCTTGTTGATAATTAGCCCAACGAAGTAGATTAGAGATCTTTGACGAAGCCACTAGTGGAATTATCAAGCAAGAGTTGAAAAGGTCGCGGGAGCTGCGTTCTGAATCAGTAATGAACTGGTGGTTAAAGTAACGATCCGACAGAAACATTGAGTTCATTGCAACCATTAGTTCCAAGATCCTTCCGATTTCTGAGCAAATTATTATTAATAAACTATTTTACCCGAACTTTTTTAAATACATCAATGTAGGCACTGATTGATAGATTTAGTCCCTTAAGAAACTCACTCATGTTTCGCTATCAAAAGAAAGGGAGTTGAATTCGAACTTGTCAAGCATAAAACGAAGGGTTACTTACTAATTCAATCCCAATCGATGCATTTATGAACCCTGCGTGTGCCTAATTGTGATGTGGAGTAAATATTACTGGAAGCTGCAAATTTTTAGGGTTTTGTTGGGTACACTACATCAACTTGATAACGATTATGCACAATACAATACCTACATGGCTCACAACTCGTTTTGTTTTCAGTTTTGTGGTGGTCATTACTTTCAACTGCACACGAATGAATTTTGAAATTGATGTTACCTGCTTGGGCTGGGAAGGAAGATACGAGCCTGAGTTTGCCGTTGGCATCAACCTTGGCCAACCTGATCTCTGGGTAAGCAGCTTCCTGGCGTTGAGGCTGAGAGGGGGCGATGTTCAGCTGAGCAGGTTTAGGGGACTGAGCCAAGATCGCGGAGGGTCCTGCAGGCTTGGGCGCAGCAGCTTCTTGCCTGTTGTAATAATTAAAAAAGAGTAAAACAGGCAGCGGTTCTTTTCCCCAAAAATCTTGGCGCACACATCATTAATCGAATCGAGCATTCATAAAAAGTGAACATTTTATGTGAGACTTAGATTTTAGAAACAACACAGACGCAATACTATTGAGCGTGGTAATTCCAAATTCGGTAGCTGAATTTAGCAAATTGAAATTTTTGTTTCATTCGTTCATTGAATATTGTTGATGATGTATTTGTTTTGGCATACTAAATAGATGAAAAGATGTTATTATTTTTCGTGTGTTATTGAGATTAGGTACCTAATTTATAAGTAAATTTATTTCATAACTATTTTTTGAAGTATTTTCCTTGAAGACGTTATCTTCGAATGAGGGCAACACTCCCCCTGTTTGATGATCTCAATTTTCTGGTTAAATTAGAGATTATGAAACTTGAGTTGTCCATGTTAATTTGTGTAGGTACTTCATGAGAAGTATAGTTAGGATAATCTGAAGAATGCTTTTGTGACTAGGTCTACAATAGTATTATCGAACCTGGCGTACTGAGATGCGGGTGCAGCAGGGTGAGCCAAAATTCTGGCAGGTGCTGAGGGGTTGTATTCAGCAGGCGTAGCTTCGGACTCTGTTTCTTGCTTCAGAGGAGCCGTCGTGTATTCCACGCGTTGGAGACGGCCATCAGGCAACACGATGTGGTACAGCCCGGAGTCCGAGCCTTCCTCTTGCCTCAGTTGCGACATGATCTCTTCAACCTGTAAACATTGCTTTGTATTTATTGATGAATTCTATAGCTTGGTAACTTTACCATTGACCAATGGTTATTGGATTCCAGTTCAACATTTTAACTAGTCACTAATATCCCTAATTTCTGAGCTGTGTTCGTTTTACAAAATTAGTAGCATTGTCACGCTCAACTACTTCGATATTTACTTAGTCACAATGAACCTATTGAATTTAATTTAATTTCCCTTATATATATTCACAACCTTCATTAGCTCTTCGGTGTGTTATCTATCTATGTTAAACTATGACATGGAAAGATCCCTAGATTACCGAATTTGGACATCGATTCTTTCTAAGACGGTGATTTAATTTGACTCTGGGCTCAGCTTCTGCTTTCAGATTCCATTTCTTCGTGTTGTGTCCCTTCTCTCTCCCATCCCTTTGAGTTTGAGTCAGCGTCAATCAACTTCCCGTCCGTAGAGAGAATCGCTAAAGTGGTCTTTACAAACGGCGCTGGATAACTCCTTCCGACATTTCTTTCTCATTCCTCATTCCCCAACATCTTCTATTACAAGAATTATGTTTATTCACATTCCTCGCTGGCAAAAATGGAATGTGGAATTAACTTAATTGTAAGTTAAGTCCAAACCTCCAGTTTGAATGTGAAACTGGTGGTTTCACATTCAAATAATCACACGAAATTAAACACGTGTTAAGTCGTCACATAAGTTTCATTAATCACAGATTGGAAAGTAGAAATTGAAATAACACGCACTCAATTGTTTGAAATGGTGGTGAGGGGTTGTTTGATCTGATGATGGAAAAATATAAGCATAAGATTGAATATTTAAGTGTACATTTGGATCGCAGAAATCAAATATGATTGTTCCCTACCTTCGGATTGGAAAGTTTTACTTATCGCGGGAGAAAAATACTTTATAAACAAACCCTTTCCCAATTCCTTTACGATAATTTGCCGGAATGTTTTATTCAAAACGATTTCCGTCTCTTGGAATACTTTTGTGTTTGGACTTTTGTGTTTTGGTGAAGATTCATCTTCACCAGTCCCATGCAAGTTTCATCATGATTTGTATGCCTCCCGGAAAGAATTCGTTTACCATATTTCAGAAATAGTGTTATTTATAGGTAAATACTTCATGAATATATCTTCACAAACACCGGGAAACGGCGAGAACTGTTGCTATTCTGGAAGTCATTGATGTAATTTGTTACTTATTGTAATATCGATAGATAAACTTTATACAATCTCGTAACGTGAACAATAAATATCAAGAACTCATGTTATGGCCATGATGCTATCCACCATTCGTATTTATTCAAAACCTTCTCAATTCGTTGAGCCATTCATGATGGATGAACTATCTAGGATATATTAGCCCTTTCTTAGACATGTGACAGTAAATACCATTCTTTAATTTATTATTGCCGTGAAAAGCCATAGGCATTAATTTCTTCTTTTTTTCAATGTTTCGTTTTAGTGTAAATTTCAATAGCGGGAATCTCCTTATTTTAATGAATTCATACCATGGAGGTTGATGAACAAGAGTTATCGTGATGCAAATAAAACACCGTGCAATGTATTTTCTAACGGTGAATGTTTTTTCCAACCGTGCTTTCAAAAACGCTCGTACTTTCTCTCTTTAGGGAGAAGAGCTAGATGAGCATTGAAAATGTCTCAGTAATTTCATAGTTTTTTATTGTTTTAGATAAAATAACAATTAGAAAACATAAAATAATTATTGACACACAATTACTGAATTTGCTGTGAGCCAGCCTCGACGATGCCCAATTCTTCCACGAATATGAATTCACTGGTAGGTAATTTTCTGTAATGGTGCGCGTCTACAATTACTGTAACCAAGATAAACTTTTCAAACAACTGACAACAAACCAAGCGGCATTGTTTACTATATCCATTTATAACATGAATAAATATAAAACTACGACATGAATAGAAGAACAAGTATGAAAGAAATGCGTGATAGCGTGAAGAGCTTTCCAACGAGTGGAGAACGATTTTTGTCCGGTGAAAAATAAAGAAGTTTCATTTCCCCAGCAACGGCTTTTTGGTTGAACGTGAAAATCAAAAGAAAACAACACCTAACTTGTTTATAGGTTGCGTGACGTTTTTTCTTTGCGTAACAGAATTTTCGTCGACTAATACATTTTCATTGTCATGCAGCGTGGTCGTATGAGCGAATTTTCGTAAATCATTATATTATATTCTGTTAAATCGTTTTGAAAATTAGGAAGTTTTAGTGAAAGAACTTGTTAACTATCAATTGTATTGCAAACAACTTTTTCCAATTAATATTCTGTGATTCAAATAATATTTCAGGTGTTTTTTTTTTTCTGCAGCTTTTGTCGATTTTTCAGAAAATGATAATGAAATTTTGGTAAGTTTTTCAGCATAAATTTGTGCGGATATTTTTTGATGTTCTGGTTCATCTTTTATAATCTGCTTTTGACTAGAACGCTGCAAAAAATATATAAATAATTAATAATACAAAATTTAACTATTTTTAAGCACATTTTTGGAATTTGAGCATTTTTGAAGCATCCTGAAACCAATCCAAGAATTTAATTATTAAACTCTCGGATTCGTTTCAGGATGCTTCAAAACGGATTTTAATTATGAACAATTTCCAAAATTGTTATTTGAAATTTTTGGAGCCTTTGCAATATTTTCGTTCTCTCCGAAAATTCCCTGAAAATCTGGAAAAAGGAAGGAGTGTCAAAGAACACCCTTTTAGCTGCTTCGCAAGTAAAAAATATTTTCAGAAGATTTTTTGTTGAAACGTCGCTGAAGGATCGACTAAAGAGAGTTTTATGGCTTTATAACTACTCGTTTGGAATTTCCAAGAGCTGGTTAAATGGGTTATAGGATTGAGTCGCGTTCTAAGAATTGAAAGAGTTATTACCGTCTGAGATATTGGCCGATTGGTCTATTGACAGTTCGTATATCTGTACTTGGAATTTCATCATACCTGGTCTGGTGTAATGTGCTGTTTCAACTGTGGAGCTGGTGGCAGTACGAAGTAAACCCCTCTAGGGTTATCTGCAGGCGCTTTCTGAAAAAGCGGTGCCTCCCCCAGAACGATGGACACCAGAGCGGCGAGAGCTAGGACGGTTTTCATGGCTGTTGGTATTGTCTGTCAGCGAACTGAATGTCCTGACAGGTCACCAGCAGCTAGTATTTATATACGTGGATGGTTTACCTGTACGAGGGTGGGATCTGAAGTGTCGCCGCCTTGGCCCAGTCCTGCAGTGTCATCACAGTCCATCAGTATTCCTCTCTTCAAGTTACCTCGTCTCCGTTTTAGGCCTATCGCCTCATGTTGTGAATTTCATATTCTAACCTGTTGAGCAAGCCATCAATATTCAACTTCTACATTGTTAATCTCATCAATATTTGGAAAAACAATTCGTCGTATTCCCTACTTTGGCATATTAAACAGTCACTTGTACTGTTACTTTTTAATCGAATGATTTTATGTTCTTTGTTATGTATGAAAATCCAACTAATCATGATTTGTCCCTTGGTAATTCTACTGCAACGTCTGCCTGAGAAGTTGATAGGCAGATGACTTTTTGACAGCAAAAGAATGGACTGTCAATGCTGAGGCCACGAATTCAATGACAAAAACAAATATTACAAATTACGTAAAAAATACAAACTTATCATCATGATGATTATTATTATTGTTATCATTTAATTATTTTTTATTTATTTATATTCATTTAAATAAGATCATTAAGAGGAATTAATGATTCATTAAGATATTAAGGTATAAGAAAAATCATCCTCGGAACTATCATGGGGAAATATTCGCTATTTGATGCATCATGTTTTTGGAGTTGTATTCATGATGATTTGTTTATTCACAAAATCCGCTTCAAGTTTGTTAATTGCACATTAATATCTTTCAAGAACAGAATCTAGCTCAGATCCAACATTTGGTAGGTACATCCTCTGGATCCATTTTTCGTCTCCCACCTTTGCTCTTGTGTGGTGAGATGATATTTTGAAACAACAAAGACGATATTTCGGATAATAGCAATGTTTATTGAAGTATTATATTTTACGATCTGAGTCTGTTATTTCCCTTTGATCGTAAAACCTACTCATAGAGCCGTAATAATGCTTCTAAACATTATCCAAGAAGAATATCAGAAGGTACACTCCATGAACTTTTGTGTTGACAACGATAATGTACACAAATTCTCGTAAAAATTTACAAAAAGTTTTGTAAAAAATAAAGCTGTTGCAATGGGCCAAAAAAAAAATTTAAATTAAGTTTTTTGAAAAAATTCTCCATGGAAATCCGTTTTGAAGGCATTCTGAAACGATTCCTGAAGTTTACGTTTTTTCTTATGATATATATGTGTGTGTGTCAGTCCAGACGATAACTCTCCGTAGGATTGAGATAAAAAATCTGTTCTTTAACCAAAAAAAGCATTCCAAAAGAACATTTCGTTAGGCAGCACTTGTGGGCTTCATTAAACTGGTCAAATTTCAAAAAATGTGTTGAAAAATCACTAAAAATGTATAAAATACACAGGTTAAAAATATAAAGAAAATACGGGCGAGCCCAATTACAAGAATATACGTAATAAACGTTGAACAGAAAAAATTTGAAGAAAAAAAAATTGGTAAGTAATTGAAAAAACATGGAATTTTATAAGGAATAAGTAATAGTTGTGTATGCTACTTGAGTAAAAGAGATGGGAGATGATTCAATTATTGATTGTAGTGTGGACAATGAATGGATGAACTAGCCGAAATCAGGGTTTAATGAAATTAAAAGTTTGCCGAGCGGGGAAGTCTCTGGCTTGTTCATAAAATAGTTTGTGGTACAAGATGGTACTTTAAACACCAGAGACGAGGCATAAGAAAAATGATTTTTTCCAATAGAGCGGGGCAGTTAGTTTTGTCATTTAAGAGATCATGCAGCATTGTGATGTCAGATAGGCAACATCTTCTGCGCAATGGCGACAGCTTACAGGTAATGAGCAATGAATTGTAGTTTACTTCACATTATGGACTTCCCTGCTTGAAGGCTATGTATCTCAGAAACTTGTTTTGATCCCGTTCAAGATTCTACATCTAGGTAGTATAGAAAGGAGACCATATCACACAAGGATACTCAAGCTTCGGGAGAACTAATGCTTTGTAAGGCAAAGTTATGGTGCTGACGTCTGACAAATCCCTCGTATATAGTTTCAGGAACTCAAGAGCTCTGAAGGCTCCGTTGTAAATGTGGCCGATATGTCCCGAGAACGACAACCTAGAATCCAACAGTAAACCCAAGTCGGTCACTTCACTGACCCTCATCAGAGGAGCTCCACACAACGTATATCCATGATCGAAAACAGAGGCTGAACGACTAAACGACATAATTGAGGACTTGGAAGGGTTCAGGAAAATACTATTTTTCGTCGCACCAACGCTCAAGGCCCAAGATTGCTCGCTGTAACAAACTATAGGTCTGGGGAGAATCAATATGACAGAATATTTTTGAGTCATCAGCAAACAAAAGACTTTGTACACCAGGCCCTAGTTAACTGACGACACTGTTGATTGCTAACAGAAAGCATACAGGGCCAATATGACCTCCCCGCGGAACTCCCGAGGTAGCCACAAAAGGCGAGGACATGACATTCTTCACACGTATCACAAGTTGTCTCTTCTTAAGATATGAGGAAATCCAGCGTAGAAAAGGTCCATTGCCTCCAAGAGATTCTAATACAGTGGTTAATCGTTGATGGGAGAGCTTTTTAAAAGCTATAGCAAAGTCTGTTGAAACTAGATCAGTCTGGAGTCCTTGGCTGAAACCCCGCAATGCTAATTCCGGAAGCAGCATTAGATTGGTAACGGTGGATCTACCACGAAGAAATCCACGTTGTTTCTCTCTAAGAAAAGATGAGAACTCACGCGTTAGTTGATTTACTTCCAGTTTCTCAAATACTTTAGGCTTTGCAGACAAGGAGCATACCGGACGGTGAGTTCGCAATGGAGCTCCTGTCACTGTTCTTGAGATTGGAGTCACGTAGGCCGATTTTCATGTAGTTTTCGATGTTTTCGTATAGTTGCTGTATCGAATGGATTGACCCCATTCAAAGTTCAATCTATCATCCTCACCAATTATTGACTATGTATCAATTTTGTACGTTCATTTGCGAACTTTGTACATTCATTTGTTTAGTTCCAACAACATCCTGGTCAGCGGACGCATTAGTGTAAATGTTTGGATCCATTACTGTATGTTGTAACAGTGTTAAGAAATTGAATTCGTTATTATCGAATTTCATCTTCAATTCGGGCAATTGAAATAGCTTAAACATTTAAAAAAAATTATATGTTCAAAAATTTTCATTATTGATAGCGGTTTTGGATCAAACTGAAACGATTCCCGTATGTCAACATTTTTCATTCATTTTTACACCTTTATAACAATAAACGAAGCAATGGACTCAAGATATTCTACTTTTACGAGCTACAAGTAGAGAAGAGGCCTGTACTTCGATTTTTTATACATTTCTTCCTCAGTAAACAGTGTTGGACACCTGTTAAAGACTACCTATAGTGAAGTAAAAATCCTTGGATATTAATACAATTTTTTCAAATGGATCTTACAACCTTTCAAAACCAACAAAAAGTCGAATATACCCTTTACTGCCCCTTGAAACGTACCCCTATGTACATAGGGACAGGGGGCTCTGTACCAGGGGATTTTTCAAAGTAATCCATAGTTAGGGTTTATCTCTAGGTAAAGTAGGGTATTTTTCATTTGTAGTGTCCTGAAGTAGATAGGTAAGCACCTGATTACTATACCAATAACTATTTTTGCTTCCACACTACAGAAGGTTTGGGTCTAAATGCATGAATTAAGGAAGTTTCAGGTACCTAAATGTTTGTTGCCGAATAATTTGAACTTATTTATTAAATTTTAATTAATATATGACAGTAAGTGGTCTTACTGCCGACACAGCTTTGCGGGGAAAAAAAAAAAAACAAGAAAAATACAACAATTAGGCGGTTTTGAAACATGAAATGTGAATAAATAATAAATGAATAAAGCGAAGCAAATTCTTGAAAAAAATGATTAATTGATAATTATAAACTTACCATGTCTGTCAAGCGAGTGGAACAGGATCAGTTATACTCCACTTTCTAATAAACTAATATAAGCCAAATAACAGATAAATCACCCATGTAAGCCTCAAACGCAGAAACTCCTTGGGCGAATCGTTTTGATGTGTGGTATTGTGCTGAAAACGTGTGTCACAATTGGAGGACTCTGTCAATAAATCAAGAGGTTTTACAACGAGAAATCAAAATGAATTGAAAATCCCCTCACTGACCTGATCAAAGCATTTAGGCAACGTGAAAACAATAAGTCTTACTGTGTTGAGAGCCTGACACTAGTGAACGTAGCGCGATTGTGACGCCGTCCACCAGTCTAGTATTGGTGCTTTTGGCCGGGGGTGGAACCCAGCAACGCGATTTCCAACCAACCCTACTCATATCCACCCGTGCAGTTCTAATTCCACACCCTGGACTACCTGAGATGGCTCCCACGCTTCGTCTTACTGCAGCTGAACAGTAAACTTGTTACCATGTCGCTGCCCCAGCCAAACCTTCTACATTGATAGTTGCAATCCAAGTCAATGGGAAAAGGTCTCAGATAAAATATGCTCGAAGCTCAATACAAACTTTGGAAACTATTTAATCTGGAGTAGAATTAGCTTTGGTAGACTGAAATCAGACCAATATTAACGCCACTAGGTGATTTTGAAGGGTTACATTCTTGACGGGGAGAGGAGTGGACTGGGCCAAAATTAGCCTGATTTTCAATTGATGAAATTCGCTTATTTTGAGAGATAATTCTGAGTTTTGTGATCGAATCGTTGTTTTTTCATTCTCCACAACTTTGCTACGTTTAAAGATTTCTGTAGGACGTACGGCTTAGGTAAGTGGGCAAATTGAGCCATCTTTATGAATGAGGCCCCCATCTTGTATTCCACCGATTTTGAGATGGCAGATCAAGATTCTCTCACTCAGAATGGACTAAATTTTCAAAATCTAATCTCATAACTTCTCCGCACATTACTACCTATTTTCGGACCTTGATCCTGGACTGCAAGGGAAGAAACTCCCTTCTATGATGCCAACATTCTCTCACTCTCAGTGACAAGCTCTTATATACCCACAGTTTCTGCGTAGGGCAGTGAGTCACTACAGGAGTGTTCCTCATACACCTGCATGTACGTTTGTCTTGCGTACACTCAAAGCAGTGGCCCTAGCAATGTGAGATTCAATCTGTAAGGAGGAGCTGTCCCGCGCTGAACTGGCCTTTCCCCCGAATAACATCCAACTATGGTGGTTTTGACCCCAGCCAAGGGTGACAATACCGTCACTAGGGTCTATCACGTCTTCCTGGACATAAGAAAAAGAAGTGGATGGACTTCATCTGAAAATTTATATTATAGAATCTTGGAGTCCATTAGGCTTAACACCGTAAATAGAAACATCGAGCTGGGTTATCTCTAAATCATTTATTTTCTATCAAAACCATTTAGTATTGAACAAGAATTTTTTAATACGAGATAAATTTTCGCTGAATAAATGTAGCTGGTAGCTCACTATGTCCGCCATGATTTCCATAGGTGACATAGCCGCATGGAACAGGAAGAGACTCAACACCCTTATCAGAGTGAAAACTCTGTTTCTCGCCGGAAGATTTTGCGATCCACGTCTGCGTTCATCCACATCGGACTCTTTTTTTTGCAATCCACGTCTGCGTTCATCCACATCGGACTTTTTGCTTCTCTTGCTGAGCACAGTAGTAATAAGGAGGGCCACTACTATCGAAATCGCGAGAGGCTTCATTTTCTACGTCAAATCTGCAAACCCAACGATGGAGTTGGTACAAATTGAAAATTAAAACATATAGTTCCATTATAGGACTCTAGGTGTCATATATCACGCACGTGCGCACACGCTTTTGATACACAAAATATTTCTAGTCATTAAAAAGAACGTAAGCTAGTGAATTCAGAAAAAAGAAGAAAAAACGTAGGCATACTGTTGTTGACCTTCAAAAATTCCTACCCCCTAAACTGAACAAGGTGATTTTCTGAAAATCTAACTGTTACCCAACGGTGGTGAATTAAGTAGTGGTTACAAATTATGAAATTAGTGAGTTATGAATGAGATAATAACAATTTTAAATTTGTCACGATAGTAAATGTCTGTTAGAAACAACAGTCAGGGATAGTTTCAATATTTACAAATTTCTAATGGGTTATTATTAAAAAATTCATTTAGTTTTTGATTCTGGCTTTACGTAGCTGTTCTGTCATTGGTGTGTTATGAGACTGAAAACCAAGGAAGCTTAAGTGTTTTGTGTGCGTGTGTGTTGTGTGTGCAAATAGTAGCGCCACAATTCGTATATCTTCGATGTCGTTAGCTTTGTTTCAGTGTCACACAGTTTGCCACAGTCTGCCTTGCATGTTTCCAACAGCACAATATGCTCCAGTGAGGTTCTCCTTATATGTGGTGTGTAATTCTATTCATGATCGAAATACTAATAGTCATTCCTGGTACACATCATTGATTTGTTTCCTTATAAACAACAGTTTAGACGGATCTAGTTCTTGTCCTTTTTCTCTAAAATCGGTAAGATTGATCAAATCAGTACAAGAAGTTTTTGATTCAAAATCACGATCAGTTAGATGTCTCGATTGTAATGCCCTGCGAAATTTTTTGTTACTATCGTGAATTTAGTTTTTACTACCGTGACGTTTCTCATTGCTTTTCGACTGCAGATGTGCTCAGTGTGATGAGGGCCTTGGAGAAATAACGATTGAGTTTTTATCACGAATTTATCCTTCCAGTTCCAAGTTCTCCCTGGAGTTGTGAGCCCTAAACTTCAATAAGAAATTGGAAGAAGATTCTGCCAGCTATACAGCATATTTGGCTAAACCATTACAGCACAATATTCGTGAAAAAATCTAGCTGGAGAGTGAGTTTCAGTGCAACGAACGATAGATGGCCTTATAAGTTCAATTGACCAAACTGAAAGGGAACAAGGTTCAAATCACTGGATTCAGGCGTGCCTTGATCAACCTTTTCTCAGCTAGATAGACTCTCACAGTGAGTTTTTTAAATATAGTTTTATCCAGTTACCTATGTTTTGCTAATTATACAGTTTTATTTGCGAAATATTTATAACCAAGTACAGTTGAATGAGATTACAATCATGATTAAATTGCTTGCTTTTCAAGTATGAAAACTCACTTTTAGAATCCAACTTGGTGAATTTAAATATAAAGTTAATAAACTGTATGTTTCAAAATTGAATTTCTCGAATTCATAATAAGACTAAATTGACGTAGCTGTCGTCTTATGACCGACATTTGGGTGTCATGTCATCTGCATCAAACTAAATGTGAATTTCTGATTTAATTAAAATACGAAATTCAGTCGATGATTTTCCTCAGAATGTCTTATCAGTTTCAGTTTGGTCCATCAAGTGCCTTTTGCAATTGTAATTGCCGGGTTTTTAGTCAAAACCTTGCGCAAGCACCATGTAGATTGCATTAGATCACTCACAATTTAAAAATCAATTTTTTTCGTCAAATTGAAGAACTTTCAGGTTGTTATGGCAACCAATGGCAGAAGCGCTCTTATCATTGGAGCTACAGGGACCTACGTCATCTTCGACCTCTCCCTGTCGGAAACCCACCCTGGGCAACAAGACTACTTGGTAGTATGATAGTACATTCCTCATCAGGAACGTCCGATTAATCTACCTAATATGTTACCTAGCAATCCCAAAAAGGTGACGTTTCACATTTCTGCGATCCCAAAAAGGCGACGTTTCAAATTTCTGTATCATAGGTTGGGTATGAAAGAAATAAGCCCATAGCTCACTCAGCAGATCAGGGCATGGGCGCCTCACCCATTGTTTCCCGACCGCTTCAAAATGCCTCCATTACAAATTCCTGCTTTGCAGGTTAAATAGAAAAAAAAACTCTGTAGAAAAAAAGCCTCAAAGCATACTTGGAGCAAATTCGGATGTATCAATGCTGTTGCCTTTAACCATCTCCGGCATTTACTAATCGTTTTACAATTTACCTATCAAAATCCACCCAGCCGTTAATACGCATACTGAGATTTAAGTTAGTGCACAAGGATGTCATTTCCAATATTTGCATGAGCATATAGGTATAAGAATACCGTGACAAAAACAACAGTCTATATGCATGAAGCTCTAGATTCCTATTCCTGAGCTTAAAATGGCTGACGGACATCCTAGGGTTTTGATTTGTACAAAATGTTCTAAGCTTGCGAGTACCACTTGTTTCAGCATATATTTAGAGTATACAATACACGAAAGTTAAGAATATGTGCTTAATAATTGTTTCTTTCCAATATTCGAAAATATTGTTTACGATTATGTAAAAGTAATAATCGATACTTTAATTTATAATATAAATACCTTCATCCAGATATAACCAATCTTCTACACTTTGACTAGAGCATGAAGGTTTGCATAGAGAACACAGATCCCCCCCAACTGTGGGATCGGGCACGACTATTCTCCCAACCTCCCAATTGTTGTTGAATTCGTCTCCAATTTAATGTGCCATTATATTATTCCATTAAAACAAATAACTAGGTTATTTATGGACGTCGTGAAGTGCGACAGTTACTGACTTCGAACAATGGACATTCAAGCTATCTGAGTTCCACACGTCATATTATGACATTTGTACACATTCAACATCAACTCGGGTTTCAGGAAATTCGTGGCAAGGGATAAAATAAAATGAGGCGCAAGTTCCAATGGTAAGCAATTACTCCTAAATTTTATTAAGTCGTACTTTCGAAAATGTTCTATCTGGAAATCAGTTTAAACAATCTGAAACAATTCCTGAACGTACATGTGATCCGATTTATTGTTTGAGGCAAGTAGCAAGATTACTAGATTTCCATCTCCATTGAAATCCGTTTTGAGGCATTCTGAAACGAATCCTACAGTTTAACGTTTTTTTCATATATATATATATATATATATATATATATATATATATATATATATATATATATATATATTTATGTTCTTCCACGATAACTTTCCTTCGGATTGAGATAAAAATTCCGTTCTTGCGCCAAAAAATGAAGCTTTCCAAACAAAAGGACGAGATTGTTGGTCAGCATATTTTTTAGCACATTGAGGTTTTTGAGTCCAAGGAAATTTTTTACTATTAATTGTATGGCAATAAACGTATTCTAAATAATAATCTGCTTTTAAAAAAGAGGTTTTGAATTTTCAACTTTTTCTTGCAGTTTTCATCGATTTTTCAGCAAATTTTAATGAAATTTAAGTACTTTTTTCAGCATAGTTTTGTACATACATTTTCGAATGTTCTATTTTATAGTTAATAAACTATATTTGAGCAATATGCTGCTAAAAAAATATAAATTAAGGAATTTTTAGCCGCTTTTACTAAGTTTTAGTGAAATTTTTGCAATTTGACCAATTTAATGTGCTCAAGAAGTGGCTAACGATTTTCCTGCTATGATTGATTGTACGTGAAAATCAATAGAAAACCCCACCGTGACGTGACGCTCGTGACGTGATGAAAACAAATGGAAACGTCCTGTTAATCATTTTTAAATGATTAAAATTTTCAAAAATTTTGATTTTTAAATTTTTTGAGCCATTGCAATAGTTTTTTTTTCTACGTAAATTCGCTAAAAACCAAGTAAATAAAAAAAAAATATTTATTTACAAATAGGTACCTACCTAAGTAGTATCCATAATGTTTTTAGTTTTTATTAAAATGGTAAATTATGCTGTAATGAGCTATAATAAGTTGTGAAGAGTTCCCGATTTCATGCACTGGTTTTCTTCTGCTCGTTGGGGGCTCTAGTTCAACTGCATTTACGTACAAATGTTGCCAAATAATAATAGTGTTGCGTCCTCGACCATCTTCCTCTTTTTGCATGAACGCGCGAACTGCTCGTACGATCGGGTTCGCTCTTATGAATAGTTATTTGCAAGTAGGACACACATTTTCATCGGACGACCACCACACGATGCGTCCGACTACGCATAAATGCACGCTCGTACGATCACGGTCCAATTAAGACAGAGTGTTATAGGTTGTTACTTACTGATCATTGAGTTATCTTTTTGTTAAGGTTCAATCACTCGATGTGATGAAAAGTATTATGACTTCCATTCCTAGGTACTTGTTTAAAATATGTACTCAACCTTCAAAGGTTTAGAGACCTGTGCCAAACATTTTTCTGTCACGCTCTATATGTATTTCATAAGTAGAATTGTATACTTTTCTAGCCTCTATATAATGTTATTTTCTATTTACAGGTGAGTTAGTCGTTTTTTCACGCCCATGGCCAGCTGGAACTGGACGCTAAAAGCTGTATCGTGAGTATCCCTTGGCGAAAATCGCGCCTTGGCCAATGCATAGTTGAAGAAATCGTATCATAAGATTCATAGGACGTCCCTTATCTCACCAGTTTACTCATTCACGTGCTGACCCCCGCACGGAGTCCTTCCTCAGTTTCCTCTTACAGCGGGGTTTTTTTTTTAATTTTATCTTAGTTTTTACTTTTCATGCAGCCTATAAAAAATTGTCTGGCCTATTAATTCTAGCTGAATCGAATTAGCACACACACACTCCCCGCTTCGAAATTTGTTGGTTTACGTTTAAAAAAATGCGTAGAATCCAAAAGTCGAATAAAAAAGAAATAGAGCTTTTCTCCGGAACTACTGGACCAAAGTTGGTGAAACGGGTTACAAATTATGTTGGGGTCTAGTTGATCTTAGATGGCTGGCATCAATTTTTATCAACCCTTAAATGGTAACAGACATTTTCAAAAATAGAGATCTCGAAAACTTTCGAGGTAACTGTAATAATTTTTTGGTTGTAAATGATAAATACTATCTTAAAGAAGTGAATAAACCCATACGGAACGCTTTACGTTAAACCGTTCGCTCTCCCTAAGGGCTAGAACTTCGGAAAGGGACGAAGAAAAAACCCTCGAGAACATAGAGAAATCATGTGCTGCTAGCGAATCTTTGAATTAGCGGTGTGAATTGAAAAATTCTATTAATGACCAGTAGAGTGAGTCCGTATTACATAGAACTTGCATTTTACGTATCAGCTGATATAATTGCAATGGAATTACCAGTTGATATAGTTCCAATGAAAATCTAACTTTGCGAAATCAAGTTTGTTGTGGATTTTATTCGGTGCGGATGGACTAGTGAGGCATTGGTAGTTGCTTTATTTTATCTCATAAATTGCTTCCATGTCTACTTACAGTTGCAGAAGCATTGTTTTCACTTTTAAGAGATGAAAAATTGTTGCCTAAAGTCACAATTCCCACTCGTATTTTACGTTTTAAACCATTCTAAACAACTTCCATTCCGGTCTGTCTGTGTGAATTTGTGTATATGTCAACGTGTGCCATGTGCGTCTGCCATGTGTCCACAAATCCTTGTAACAAGCTTTATTCCTATAATTTTCAACAGATTTTTATGAAATGTTCATAGGATGTGCGAGTAAGGGTATATATATGGTCCCCTATTAGTTTCGTTGTTCCCAGATCAATCCTTCGCTAAGCTCATGCGCAAACTTAAATTACTTCAAGTGTAATTTTTTGACGCTCTACCTAGTCGTCCCATCTCGCTCAAATTCTAATAGATCCCTTTGAGGGGAGTTTTGTAAAAATAAAAAAAAAACAAAAAAAAAGTGTTTGTGTGTCATTCTAAACGGTAACTCTCCTTAGGATTGAGATAACAATTCCGTTCTTGCCCCAAAAAATCAAGTTTTCCAAACGAAAAGATGAGCTCGTTGGCCAGAACTTTTTGAGTACATTAAATTGGTGAAATTTCACAAAATGTACTTTAAAAAATCACTAAAAATTGCTAAAAAGGGTTAAAAATCGTTGTATTTTTATTTAAATATATATATTTTTATTTTAAATTTAAAATTTATATTTCATGGTAAACTGCTGCTCAAATAACAAGTTTATTATCAATAAAATAGAACCTTCAAAAATTCATTTACAAAATTATGCTGAAAGATTTAATTAAAAATTCATTAAAATTTGCTTACTGTAAAAATGGCTAAAATTTCAAAACCTCTATTTGAACTGGAGATTATTTTTTAGATGAAGTTTTTTGCCCTAAATTAATAGTTAACAATTTCCTTGCACGCAATAAGCGCAAATTTCAAAACAATTTAACAGAACTTATACAATGCGGTAATTTACGAAAATTCGCTCATACGATCATGCAGCATGACTGGAACTTTTTTTAATTATGGTAGGAGGACCTTGGGTACTGTATTTCAGTAACCCTTCACTGCGACCCATGGGATCTACTGTGGATTGCCCTCAGGCTGCATTAGCCTAACGAAGAAGGTTTTTCAAAAACCTTTTCCCCCCACCCTTTAGCAAACCGGAGAAGATCGGCATGAACCATCTTGGAAACATCATCTGGGGGTAAGATATCGTTTCCAAGGATATTGTGTCTGATTCGACCAAGTACATCGCAGTAGCACAGGATGTGTTCGGCACCAACTTCGGCAGGTCAATTGTATAGAGGGTCTAGAGAATCTACCGAACGCCACCTCCACTCATAATGGAATCAGGTGACTTCCTCGCTTGATTATGGAGCAAATGGTTTGGCATAGGAAGACATCATGAGTCATTCAAGTGAAGCGTTGATACAGCTGTCCAGAATGACAGATTCAGAAATTACCCCAGTGAAACCGGGGAGCGTGGATAAGGTCTGATTTGTCCCCCCACATCCCAGTTTAATGGACCGCGTGATGTTATCGTTTTGTGGATCAAGCTCGCGACCTTCTTTTCCTAGTAAATTCTTCTCCAGCTTCGTTCTTCCGCCAAAACGTTCGGCTGGCAAAATACCAATTTTCCGTCTTCCTTGTTTCTTGTACACAATAAATGGTCGGTTTTTCGAAAAATTTGATATTTTGAAAGATCACAAGGTTTAAATTTCCCTATATTCATAAATTCCCAATTACTTTTTGGCTTTAGGTCCCAATCAATATTCATTGCTTTATTGATTGCTGATTGCCATCAGACAAAATGTCGTTTCGGACTTCCGTCTATTTTCCGGTCTCTTAAACCTGATAAATCGAAGGAAAATAATCGATTCGTAAAACTCGCTATGGGCAAGGCATTTTGTGGCACTCCCAACTAATTAATCATAATTTCACTGTCTCTTAATTACAGTCGAAATCGCATGGGGAATTACCTTGGTCCATTTGTCCTTGTTACTGATTGTTTTCTTGTTTACTTATGCTGTTACTAGTAGTTGCTTTGAAACTAAACCGAAGTAAACGACATTTGACACAATAAGTTCCAGTCATGCAGCATGGTAGTAAGAGCGAATTTTTGTAAATTATCTTTTTGTATAATGTTAAAATGTTATGAAATTTGACCTTTTTGAGTGCAAGGTAATCGTTAGCTATTAATTTTATGGCAAAAAACGTAATCTAAATAATAACATGCTGTTCAAATAGAGGGTTTGAATTTTCAGCTTTTTTTGCAGTTTCTATAGATTTATTGTAAATTTTAATGAAATTTAAGTACATTTTTTAGCATAATTTTGTACATAATTTTTTGAATGTTCTATTTTATAGTTAATAAAATTTATTTGTGCGATATTCTGAAAAAAAAAAAAAAAAAAAAAAAATTCAGCCATTTTTAGTGATTTTTTTAAGCAAATTTTTTGAAATTTGACTTATTTAATTTGCTCTAAATGCTGGCCAACGAACTCATCCTTTCGTTTGGAAAGCTTGATTTTTGGCGAAAGAACGGGAATTTATCTCAATCCTAAGTGTTATCGTCTGAAATGACACAAACGCACACACACACACACACGCACACCTATTTATATGAAAAAGTTTCGAACTCTATAGATTCGCTTCAGAATGCCTCAAAACGGACTTCAATGAAGAAATTTTTCAAAAATTTGTATTTAAAAAATTTCCGAGCCATTATAATAGCTCCATTTTTTACGAAAATTCGATAAAATTATTCATTTCTGACAATATATTGTTGTAATTAATTCAGCTTCGCACTCGTGACATTTTGCTGGAACATCAGGATGCAGTTTTCCATAGCGCTTTGCGAGAGCGTCTCTATTATGCGTTGATGTAGAAGGAACCAAATTATCTACCTACCGCCCAAGATATGATGTGAGCTGTTGTATGCTTCTAAGTTAAATTAATTGTCTTTCTGCAGATTATGGTTGCAGAGCAGTAGCAATAGCCATGTGCTTTATGTTGTTGTAATATATTCCACACTTCCATTTCTGGAATTTGTTCAATTTTCTTGACATAATTAGATAAATAGAATCTACGTTCATGAGTAGGGTTTTCTAGAGGACTTGGTGCTTCAAAATTTTCATCTTTTACATGCTTTTACGAGGTGTCCGTCGTCACTGGCAAGTCGAGTACAGAGGGCGACCGCTTTCGATGTATGATCATCATCATCATCATCATGCCGTCGAAATAGTACTGTTTCATCTATTTGATCTGTTTCGACGGCCTGATGATGATTTTCTTACATCGAAAGCACTCGCTCCCTGTACTCGACTTGCTCGTGACGACGGACTCCCCCGAAACGCATGTAAATGATAATTTTATTCAGTATTTCTGCTTAGTATCCGTCTCATGATGTTGGAATGTTGTATGTCTGTAACATATGGTTTGTTTTGCAGTAATGATGTTCCTTTTTGTCATTGAAGTTTGAAGTAGGGCTGCAAATATCCAATTGTCCGCCGTTTCCACCTATAGGTAGTACCTATTCATTAGGACTTATTGCCCCTCTTATTGGAACGGCTATTGGTCTCCAATTCTATGGTTTTCTACTATTATCAGTTGGGACTTCCCATAATTCTCCCCTTTAAAATTTATGAGTTGGTAATTTGAAACTCTTCCGCTTTATCCCGAAGAAATTTACTACTTGATATCATATTGTACACTTTTATATTACAGCCACAATAGAGCTCTTAAACTTTCGTCGTTTCGTTTAGTTTTACTCGTTTTCACCCCTTTCTTGTTTTTTCCCTCCTACAGTCACATCCTATTTTAATTTTAACATTACATCATTGGATCATAATATATAATCCTGAATGAAGTCATGTTATTCTCGCAGTTCTATTAGATTTTGATGTGGAGGTGGAGGAGATATACGAGTTTCAAAAATTTTACTTGTATTATTGATGAAGTTATTGCAATGGCTCCTAAAGTTTGCTCACCTACCTGGTTTTCCAAAAACAGTCACCGTATGTCCTATCTCTGGGGATCAAGGCAACATCCCACACCATGTTCGTTTCTCTCGGCGAATTTGTTAATAGTCTCACGACTTTTTACGATAGGGTTTTCTATTAATATGTATCAAATGTAACAAATTAAAATTTATAGTAGAACCGTTGCTTTCCCGTTTTTCTATGCGTCGCGCAGTGTTTCAGGTGGAAAAGAATCAAAATAAATAATTAAATTTAAAAAAACTTCTTCAACATCCAGTGGTAGGTTGGATGGTCTGAAATAGACAGTATTTACTTGGGACAACCCTCTCTGGTTAACTGTATGTCCAAGCTCAAACGCCCCTAAGCTTATGTCCCTAAGGACATAATTTCCCTGGAATCTAATATTTAATTTTTTCCCTTCTTCTGGTCATCTTGGCTTGGACTGGGATGTTCCTCCCGAAGGTTTAAACGAATAACATTGTAGGTACCCTTCTTGAGTTTTAAATAATAAGTTGTAATTAATTTATATCCCTTCTCTTCTGAAAATAGGTATCTATTGGAAACACATTTAACGTTGACAGCCCATAAAAGTATGAGTACCGGTTTGTCATATCTCAAAACTAGAGCCATTCTTTACAGAAATTAATGTTGAGTTTGAATTTTCAATTTGTTCATTCTGAAATCTCGATTTTTTTCCCCCCGGAAGCATTTTATATAATTAAAAACATTGAGTTTTTCATTGCAAATGTCCGCATTAAAAAAAAAAAACGCGTGATGTATAGTCATTTATACCTTCCTATTTCCTAAATTTAACTTGAAATCGAAATTTCGTGGTTGTTATTATTTTTAGTTAATTTCATCAGTGAAACTATTAAGCTTCAAAATGATTATTTTTAGGACTAACTAGAAGCTAGGTCGTACAGGCAAGGCTTCTTACTAAAGAGGGACGACCTATTGGAATTGATCCAGGGGGGTAGGGGACAACCCAACCATGAGAAAAAAATAACCTCATAGATTTAAAAAACGCTGCAAATTATTACATAATGGTTTATTATTTCTGAATCAGATAGCCAGCTACAGTAACCAGCATGCTCGGGGGCTTTCGCCTAGTATCCACCTCTGTTCTTCCTCTCACACCCCCCCCCCCCCCCCCCGCTTCCCCCCTCACCACCCACCGTGACCCCCTGCCAAGCGTGTCAGGCGTGCGTAAGTCTAACACTCAAAGCCTCGAAAAAGACACTTTTTCTCCCGTTTTTGGCCCATAGCATCTATGCGAGTTAAGCGATCGGGATGGTTAAACGTTAGGACCAACTAGACCCCAAATGGAGTCTATGTGCGAAAGAACGGGTTTTTCAAGTCAATTCTTAGGCCTTTTATGGCCCGGACGGTGGACGGCGGACGGACATTTCAAATTCGGATTCTACGCACCTTGAAACGTAAAGTGACAAAGTTTGAGGGGGGTTATAAAATTTTTTTGCTTATTGGAAATAATAAACCAAAATGAGATGAAAATCCTAAATTCAATAATGACTCGAGTGAAAATCAAGAAAGGAGTTCATCCCACCCTCCCACCAGACCATTAGTATAGTAAGACCCGAGGCAATGCTTCCTGTATGAGCCGAGCAGGGAATGAGGTCATTAATTGGTCTCATTACTATTTTTTGTTAATAAATATTCCAAGGTCAGTGCAATTAGAAGACTATTGAGCACTTCTTGCATCTCACTCGGATTCAGGGTGTCAGATCGAAGTAAATTGACCAGTGTTGTCAGATATTTTAGATTTATTCGCTCAAGATTCTATACAGAAACAAGGTGTGCGGTGCTTTTCTCATCGCCCGTAATTAAAATCAATTTGTTTAATTGAGCGGCAGAGATCGTAGTAAAAGAGGGAAAAGAAGAAGTGGAGCCGGACGGGGTGAATTGGTGCATACAACTTAGGCGTCGTGGATAAGAGGCCGCGAGGAACGGCGCCTTAATAATCTCTTCGCCCGTCGGTCAGCTCCTTAACTATTTTTGGCTTCCCTATCACCGAAGCTTTACACAGAACACGGAAAAGAGCTCTTTCCTGTGTTCTCTGGAGCAGGAGGTCGACAATTTGGATATCCTCCGAAATCAAAATTCACACTTGCTTTTTGGGTTTCACAGCTTTCTGAACAATTTTGGCTCCATTTCTGGCTCAAAATTTGAGAGGAGAAATAATGAATGGTTGTTTCCCCTGAATTTTGTCACAATGGGGTTGTCAATAGGTACCACACAAGCGCAAGCGTTTACTTGATTAGAAACCAAACTTGAAACACCATTTAGCCAAGTCTGATGGAATTTTCGGCGGTTGTCGGAGAATTCAGGATTTTGTCGGACTTTCATCGTGGAGTGTGCGCATTGGCATTGGGTCAATTTGGAACACAACAGGAAATATCTTTCAAACTTCGTTGCTGTTGGGACGTTAGCGCACGGGAGAGAATCGATTTATTGATAATAATGTTGAACGAAATAAACAGATCATGAATCCTCACCCCGCCTATCCTCTCTTCTCTCCGTCTTTTTTACACTCAAATAAAATTGACCTATAGCTTACTCGGCTAGTCTGGATAGCTATATCCGTCGTAATTACATTCCATTAGTCCCCGAAATGATCCGATTCACGTTTCATTGATTGATTGATTGATTTTATTGATATTGCATTAATTGATTAGGAAAGAAATTTTTCTTAGCTGATCTGGATGGTTCTTCACTTTAATTAGGTATGTACATTTATCTTTATTCAGAGAAGTCCCCAAATCAAATTTCAGCAGCGCAGCAACCCATCTACTTTTCATTTAATTTTTCCTGCCCAGTACAATCCAAATTGAACTAACTTTGAAATCCACAAACCTTTTTCAAAGTCTTTGCTCATACAAACCTTGTTTGCTGGACTCGAGTTCTCGTGAGTTTCGGATTGGGTTTCAATCCGTTCCTAAGTTCAGACAAGTTCGTTGTATACAAGGCTATCTGTCTGTTTGAATGGTCAATGCTACCACATGTTAAGTATTCAGATCTTGTCGAAGGAAGACACGTGCTGTCCCCCACACTTCTTTCTGTTCCGTTTTCAGGTCGCAGTCCCCAGCTGAGATCTGATGTCATTACTTGAATTAGTTTAGCCTTAGGTACCCATGTGGCTCGCATGTGATGTTTGTCATTCCCACTAAAGATCGTCAGTCGAATCCAAGTTCTGACGTATCATCTTGCGTATAATGCTCTCATTCAACGTTTATTATATTATTAGAGGATGACCGGTTTATCACATGGCCGAGCTTCAGTGGTCGTATGAGCAATTTCAACCTTCCTTATGTGCGACTTAAAGACTTAATATTGCATATATATGAAACAAGCATTCACAAACATGCATATTTTAGTGCTCTTTTACTGACGATGAATTATTATTGTATACTACATTAGTGTAAGAAAAACCACCACAAAAACCAGTTTACAAATTAATATTGAGAAAAAATCAGACTTACTGTTCGTAACGTTGCCAAATATATAATTGTGTTTACATGGCTTACGCTGTTACTGCCTGTTTCACTCGTTATAATTGAGGGGTACTATCCTCATACCAACACATTCAGCTTGTTATGAATCGATTCTCGTTTGTTAAAGCCATCTTTCTTCAGCGATTCTTAAGTGCCAAGATATAATCGTAGTCCAAGATCATCTGTCACTGCGGAACCAATGCAATGTGGCGTAATTCCCAAAATCTGAATTTGTAGATACTGACCTGATCGTAATATAATTCGTTGGTGTCGTAGAAGTATACTCCGTGCAAGGATAATAAATATCAACTACTTCTATTCAAGTTATTCAGGTAACTTAGAAATCCGTTATTGCGCAAAAAATTCAAGCTTTCCAAATGGAAGGACGAGTTTGTTGGCCAGTACATTTTGAGCATATTAAATCGCTTAAATTTCAAAAAATGTGCTTAAGAAATCACTGAAAATTGCTCAAAACGGTTACAATTGCTAAATATATATATATATTTTTTTTTGCACAATCAAATCCAAAAAAACAATGAAACAAGATTTGAAAATGTTTGACCAAAATTATGCTGAAAGTTGTTCTTAAAAGTATTAAAATTTGCTGACAAATTGATAAAACTAACGATAAAAGGTAAAAATTCAAAGTCTATTTTGAATCGCAGATTATTATTTAAAACTTTTTTTTTTTTTTTTCCTTGGTCATAAAATCGGGTATTTGCATTGCTTGCAACTTTTAGTAGGCCAAATATTATTAAAACTAAAGAGTTAACAATTGATACGAATTTTTTCTCGCAATATGTAGATGGGAGTTGGTGTTCTGTAGAAGTTAGCGGCGACTACAATATGCCAGCGTCGCTACAGTCTAAAGCTAAAGGATGGGGCTGCCAATATAAGTAAGGCCGTTATTACACGACGTGCATACGAAAATACCCACAAACGTGTCTAGGAGACTTCAAGGTTCCCTCCACCGTAAATGCAGAAGCTGGTGGAGGGCACCGGGGATAGACGCACTGGCTTCGTCGTTGGAGATGATGGCCCCGGTTTACGACTCACTGGGGTTTAGTATATAACGGCCCTTGCTCCCCTAACTTGTCCTGCCTTCCGCTCATGAATTTAGGCTAAATTTGTTACTGAAGTTGTCTCGACCCTCCTAGTTCCCTGTATCAACCACAGAAGACTCAACTGCAGCACCGAAAGCAGCTATACCGAATGATTGGATTATCCATCTTATATAGTACATTATACTCCCGTTTTATCTAAAAGTTATCAAGATTAAGCTTGTGTTACTAAGAACAAAATACTTATTAAATGGTAATTTTCGAATATAATTGGGCTAGGTGCCGTGTGTGCAGAAAAATTAGGGTTCCTAAACCCGATCCCACAGGTTCCCCCGCCTCTTGTTCCGCGTCACCTGATCAGGGGTCAGGGGTGACTGTTTCTGGCTTTTATTTAGGAGTAGTCTACCTTTTCTTGTGCCGAATCAAGAAGTGCAAATCGAGGAATTATACCTACTCGCCCATCTCTTTCTTTAAATTATATACATTCCAACATTGTTTCCATAATTTTAAAATCTGAGAACGCTGTAAATAACAAAAACAGCTAAATATTAACAATAAGTTCATTTAATATCAATAATATTTCAATGAATAAATTGACATCATCCGGTAAAAATAAATTGAAGACAAGTTGTGGTAGCTAGCGCACGAAATGCTCGAATTCATACTCCCAAACCATCCTTCAACAAATCCACTCCAAGTCCTGTCCTCACGATTCTCTGGATAGGAAAGTGATACACGTTGTATCTGTCAAGCCTTGGGATATGTTATACTACTGGATCGCCTCGTCGGCTAGTGAGCTCAAAAACGGTCCGACTCTCGACTGCAGCCCCCCCCCCCCCACATCCACCTGTACATTAGCAGCAAATGATAACCACCAGGAGCAGCAAGACAGCACGTTTCGAGTGTACCCCTAATTTCAATTTTGGCTTGGGAATGAACTTCCTCCTGTACAGTGGGGTTGGAAGTTGGAAAGCGATCGGCTGATCACTGTGACAACAGTGGATCCAGCAGCACCTGAAGCTGTCCTCAACCTCATTTGTTGCAAATGAACAGGTGGATGGGAACAGATGTGGTTGTTGAAAGTCAGGAATAATGTGTACAAGTGTTTGTCACAACTGCCATGGCGAATGCTTGAATGGTGTTACTTTCACCCTCGAAGAAGACTTTGATGACCCTGATGATCCCGATGTCATAAACCTTGAAGAAACAGAGACAGCCAGAAGACAGGTGAGATTGCACTTTTGTATTCTTTTTAATATGTTTTTATTGATACCTTGCGCAATAGTATACATGAATTGGTCGTCATGTTCATACGTTGTTTTTCTGCTCGCTTACCTACTTTCTCATACCTACATGTTCTTATCCGTATAATGGTTCTCTCACATCATCATCTCATGCACATTTACCTCTTCTTATTTTGTTTCAGGTTGCAAATTCAGAAGCAGACCAAGATGAGCAGATTGCAGAGCCTTCTACCAAAAAACAATCAAGAGTTGGTTGACTTTTCTGCACACAATTTTTCTTGGAATGTCCCCAGCATTTTTTGTTCATGTATTTCATTGTTTAATATACATCATGTCTTTCTTTTTATACAAAGCTGTAAAGTTTATCTCATCAATCATCCTTGGTATACAAAGAAAATACACTGCCAAGGAAATGGCACATGAGCTTCCTCGTGAACTTCACAGTACGACACCATTAAATTCCAGAAAACTAGAAACGACCGGTTCTGGCATCAGGGAATTAATAAGGTGGGAAATTGGAAGCTGAATGGTACATATAATAAACGAAATTAATAAGGAAAATTTTGATTTTAATATGGGACCATCCAGGATGTAGTCCGCATGTTCCCTAAAAATTTCGTCTAAAACGGATCAAAACTTTCGCGCATGCGCCTAGCGTACCGCTGCTGATGATTGCGATAAATGGGATACGGGACCTCAAGAAACCTTGCCCGCATCATCCCTGAAAATCTGACCGAAATCCGTTCACAATTGCCTGAGTTATGACCGACACAAGAAAATTTTGTTTGCGCCTGCTCAGAGGCTACCGTTGATTCGATCATGACGGAACTGATAGGGGACCATGTAGAGCTATACCCGCACGATCCCTAAAAATTTGAAGAAAATCGCATCAAAATTGTGGAAATTACGGCTGTGGCAAGGACCGTAACAAGAATATTTCGTTCACGCATGCGCAGAGCGTACCGCTAATGCAGTTATGATGATTGTCTTATGGGACCTCAAGGGACCTTACCCACATCATCCCTGAAAATCTGACCGAAATCCGTTCAACATTGACCGAGTTATGACCGTCACAAGGAATTCACGTTAGCGCCTGCGCAGAAGCTACCGTTGATTCGATCATGATGAAGTTGATAGGGGATCATCTAGAGCTTAACCCGCACGATCCCTTGAAATTTGGTTAAAATCGGATCAAAATTGTGGAAGTTATGGCTGTTACAAGGAAATATGGACGGACAGACTGACAGACAGACACACGGAACCAAATTTGTTCAGGAGGCTCTGAAACGCAAAATGCGAGTGGAAATTTTGATTTTGGAGCAAAAAATTTTTTTTCATTTCGAAAGTGAAAACAAAGCTTCCACTGCCTTGCAGTCTCGGAAGCAAAAGTGATAAACCATTGTAAACTATTATAAGAAATGTCATATATTGTACCGCGCTAGCTCGATTTTTCAAAAAACGCTATCATTTAGCGCCCTATAACTCGGTAACCATTAGGAATACAAGAAAAATGTCTATAATCATTTTTGTTGCAAATTAATTAGGCTTCAATTATGTATACGGTACTCTTTTACCTCCGACCAAAGGTTCTCGAGATATTAACAAAAAACCAAAAAAAGTGACCTGTTTTCGCTAATTGCCGCTAGAGCTCGCCTCATATTCATGAGGACTTTTGGTATATTCATCCCTAGGTACCTTTAAATAAGTGTGCGAAGTTTCAAAACTTTCGGATTTTTTAGGAGGTTGGGTCATTTTTTTAGGTTTTTTGACTGGACTATTGCCAATTTGAAAACTGTGGAAAGGCTCGAATACTTCATATGTCGCTGATGTGTCAGGCCGTCTTTTTGCCGGTAGAGAGTGGGTGTAGGTGAAAGGCAGACGGACCGAAACCTGGCTACGTTCGGGGCCCAGTAGTATAACAGATCCCTGGTCAAACCTGGCACCGGCGCACAGTGGATGGAAACAGCAGTTTTTGTGCAAAAACCTTTCAGATGAGCCAAGTGGTTGACTTTGATATGGATTCTCATGTTTTTTGGGGTGCTGAGTCGATTGAAACCATTCCCGACTCGCTAACTATAATGGCTAATCGGATAGCAACGTTTTAGCGAATTTTCTTAGAAAATGAAGCTATTGCAATGGCTCCAAAATGTTAAAAATAAATTTTTTTTTTAAATTTTCATCATGGAAATCCGTTTTGAAGCATTCTGAAACGATTCTTGGATTTTAACGCTTTTTTATGTGTAAATATATATTTGTATATATGCCCTGCTTTCTACATTGGAAAAGCCGAAACTAGTCATATCCCTTATTACTGCACCAAGTATCTACTACCAAAAGGATAACTAGTAAAAAAAAAGATGTGGCGATGAAGGGTAAATGAGAACCTTTTTCATTTTTCATAGAGCGAAAGCTGAATCAATAGTAAATCAAGCTGAATAATTATTTTGAAGGGACGTAAGTATAACCGAAATGGGTTACTTTATTATTTTTTATTCACCTGATGTAAAACGTTTCTTCCAAATTCGGGTATCGTTCGCGCAGATCTTTCTCAAAATCACTTCCACTCTTAAATAAAATATCGCAAAGCACTGAATATGGAATTTCATTTTCAATTTCATTTTCTTTTTCCACAATGTGTGTTTAAATGTTAGGTACGATGCTTCCGCTGACGTTGAATGATGTGATAGTGATAGAAGACTGCTCCCAAAGAACTATTTTTCTGTACGAAGAATGAATCGTAACATTTATTCTCAGGACAAGGTTCGCACCTAGTGGTTTATTTACTCTGACTCGTCAAAGCAGGAGTTGATAGTCACTTACCTTCCTTAACGTTTTCGTTCATTGTGATCACCGACGGCGGAGAACGGCGATCAAATTAATACAAAAGACACTTGAATGAGTGCGTAGTCGGATTATTCTAGTCCCAGGACGACCGGAGATGACCTGCACTTTTGGCACTCTATCAAAGTTAAATAATCACATGATTTTTCCAAAAATCCTCATTATCACTGCTTACTCTTGGTGCACCAAAAAAATGTGAAAAAATGATCAGGTACACCTCAACATGTATACAATACATGGTATATTTCGTCTTGGGGCATTTCCCCAGTTTTGTAGGCGTAATCAATCATCAATAGCTGCTACACCAAAATCTTAATTTCAAGCATACGACCAATTATCACACTCAATGCCTTCTCAAAATTTTCTCCACGCCCAAATGGGGAAACTAAGGGCTAGGTTTGTGTCAGAAGGTATCTAGGAACAATACAAAAATGGAAAAACATTTTTATTAACGCTTTCATTTCTTGAGGTTTTTGCACTCTTCCATCCACCGTGCGGCGCACCGTTAACAGGCCAGTATTTGGCGTAGTTCTAGAGGAGTCATGGATGAACCTTATGGAGAAACAGCATAATACAAAAGTCTTCTTCTCTGCTCAAGGGTACTATGCCTCAGAATCTTCGGAAAATCCTCATAATGTATGAAATATGGGGGGGGGGGGGGACCTTTTCCCCTTGTAATACATTTTGTTTCTTGTAGTCTGTAAATTACAAACGTTCTGGCTTGAATCTAATTAACCAAAATGGTTATAATAAAGAAATAATATTCTCTCCACTTTGTCAATGCCTGAAAAACCTCTGCATACCCCAAATTATATATATATATATATATATATACACTCTGAAAATTCAGTAGTTTGGGTGTAGCGATTATTTCAGGAGATCCTGGAGTTCCGAGCTTGTTACCAACTTTATAAGGGGCCAGCTGCATAATGCTGGCGACCAAATAGTTGGCAGACCCTTCAAACTTGTCCGCGCTTTCAGGTAATTGGAATGTTAATTAACTGCCGTGGCCGATCGATATTAAATGTCTGCTACGATGGTCCGTGCAGAACTGAGTTTATTTTCGTCTGACGGCGTTGGTATTTATACTGCTAGTTAGTATCGATCGGTTGAGGTTTATCGACTCATAAGCCTAACTACCAGAGTATGTATGTGTGTGTCTGTGTAAATATGTACTTGACCTATTTGTGCTTCGTGCCTCGCAACAAACCGCTTTATGATGAACTCATCAAATACCTTGAAATTGAATATCCATCACAATGGCGCTATATTTCAAAAATGTCAGCATCGTTGAGCGATTAGGATAGAAATTAGTCTCAGGGGTTTCTCAGCTGACCAGTGCGCTTCTGTATCTTGAAATTGTGTCCTAGATGTCCCAAAAGTGCTCCATTTCAAATTTCAGCGCTTTAGGTAAATTATAACTTTATTTTTAATAATGCTGGCAAGCCCAATACAACATAAAATTACAGTATATAATCAATAATGAAAACAGAAACATTTAAATTGAAAAAATGAGAATATTTATTTATGAGAATGATTTATAGGAGAAATTAATGAAAAGCACAAAAGAAAATATTTTACTAAAAAAGAGATTCGTTCGGTGAGTACCACATCCACAACTTTGTCAACAAATGCAGCATAGGAATCCTGGAAAATGTCCATATCCGGGCGCTTATTTAGGACAAGATTCAATAGTCGGGGCATTTTGGAAAACGGGCGGTGGTGAAGGTAGTTCTTTGGTGAAAACGGCATCCAAAAGAGGTTTCCAGTGCGGGAGCCAGGGTGAGGATCCAAAAGTTTAATTTTTTTTCGGAGTGCTGGGGCGTACACCAGACCTAGAGTAGAGCGAGCTTATAAAAAAAAACGAACATCAGCCAAGAACGTCGGACCACTGGATTCAGCATATTGCAACTCCTTTCTAGTTGAACAAAACGGCTAGATCTTGTGGAATGGGTATGTTGTTCATATGCTACATAGCGTAGGAACTTGCGGTGCATCCTCTCAATCTGGTGCACGTGGCACTTGTAGCGAGGGGACCAAACGACCGACGCATACTCCAAGATGGGAAGTAAAGTGCTTTGTAGAGTGTAGTAATTGACGGTAATTGAACTCGCGTGTATTGTGTTTGATAAACCACGTTGCCCGTATCGCCTGACTGGAAATGGATGAGATGTGGTCAGAAAATGTGAACTGGTGGTCAAGAAGAATACACAAATCCAGTAATGAGTTGACCCGCTTAAGGCTTTCAGTCCCCATCGTATAACCCTGCATATTTGGTTCTTGAGAGCGGTAAATGAGATAACAGAACATTTTAAGGAATTGAGGGTAAGACCATTGGATGGATACCATTGAAGCAGAGCATCAGTGGAATTCTGCAAAGATTATACTGTCTAAGGAAGTTTCAATCCTGCGATATAATTTTGTACCTTCAGCAAACAAGAGGTAATGGGCACCTTCAAAGACTTTGGTGGCATCACTGATCACAAGCAAGAAAAGTAGTGGCACAGGATGTGAGCCCTGAGACACTCCAAGATGGCTGCGAAGGGTCTCGATGTAACGCATCCCAGCCTCGCCATCATCAAATGGTCAGTCACTTAACTCGCCAACCATTCAAGTAGACTTCCAAAAATACCCAAAGAAGACATAACTGACAAAATAACTTGGTGGGGAAGGTGGTCAAATGCCTTTCTGAAGTCCGTGGAGATTAAGTCACCTTGATGCCCCATCCCAAATGCCTCGAGAGTAAAACCTAAAACTCAGGTAAGTTGGTAACAGTTGACCTTCCATGAGCGAACCCATGTTGCTCAAGAGCTATATGCGATGTAAAAAGTTAGCTGCGCTACAATTACTTTTTCAAAGATTTTTGGAATTGTAGAGATTGAACAGATAGGTTGGAACTGTTCAATATCACATTTGCCTTTACTCTTGTGAACAGGTGTTACGTATGATACCTTCCAGACTGTTGGTAACCTACCAGTTGTCAAAGACCTACTGAACAAAGCGATGAGAGGGCGCGCCGAACTCGATGTACATGGTTTCAATAAGACAGGGGGAATGCCACTAGGCCCATACCTTTAGTGCAATCAAGGTTAGAGATCAACAACAACGGAAGCCCCAGAGACCTCCAAAAATCTCAACGACCCAACATCCAATTGTGGCCTGAATGTTTCAAATGAGTCCCAGACAAAAACTGATGGGAAGTGAAGAGCGAATAGCTCGGCAATGGACAGGGGATCGTGAGCCTCTGAGTCGCGAAGACGCAGGGACTGTGGCAGCGCATTGGAATCGTTTCTGTAGTTCACGTAGTTCCAAACTACTTTCACATCACCGTGAATGGAACTCAATGGTATCAACATGGGCGGCATGTAGGAATCTGGACAATGCTCGTAGTCACAGTCAAGACATAATTATAAAAAGAAATCAGCTTCGGAGTCCCTCAACAGATCAGTCCGCCGGCGTGCCTTGTAATTGTATATGTGCGCCTGCGTTGGTACCTTGTAAATTATAGATGCCCCAAAAGAACATTATTCATGTCATGAAGGACACCACGCAAACCAGGGATCTCACCCAGTCATTGCTCTTGCCTGATGGAATTGGCTTCATGTTGCATGCAGGAGATTCGATCCTCAATGCGTATAGGCACATTTCAATGGATTTCTACTATGACTCTCCTCCCAAGAGCATCAGCTCCGTCATTGCCATGTGGCACCCTCATGAAAATTATGGTTGAGCCAAATTTTGTCATTCCTTGGTTTAGCAATACACGTAGGCTCTGTATTAGTGGATCATCATAGTGATAGCCTCGTTGATACTTTGTGAGTCGCTACAGGTTACATAATTCCCTACTCCCGAAAACTGGCCGAGTCGAACAGCCAGTGTCACTGCCCACTGCTCTGCTGAGAACACAGACGCGACAGGTGGTATAAGCGTCTATAAGCTTGGAAGTTAGGGCTCCATAGAGCAAGGCCAACACCATCGAGCATGTCACTGGATTGCCTCAGGGGGCCTATTAAGTTCAGATGTTTTAATTAATCGCATTAATTTTCCCTCTGTAGGTACCTATATCTACCTACGCATATTGATTACAAAGTCAGTATTTCGCCCGGCCCCCACGAAATCGCATTATGCAAATCGTATACGAAAGTGCGTTTCATTAAGGGGTCCGTGAAGCCAATTTATTTCTTAATCACCCGGTGGAGCTGAAATTTAAAATTGCTATAATTTCAGTGCTTATTGTGGCTGATCAACTGAAGGATCTCTGAGGCTAGTTTTTTTGTTTTGTTTTTCTTTTCTAATCGACTTACGGTGCTGAACTTGAGCTGGAGCTCCTATGGAACAACTCGAAAACAATACGAGGTAACTAAAGCGCATAGTTGATCAGCCGATGGGCCTCTGATGCTAATTTCCTTCCTGTTCAATCTACCTTTTTTCGACATTCACTCGAAAGCTGTAAAGGTGTGAACTCTTTTGTGAGGTGCGAGAGGTTTTGCACGAAGTTTTGAAGAAATGCAACATACGGAGTTCAATAATTGCTTAGAGTGGCTCTACAGAAATAACAAACCTTTGTTTAGTAATTTTGAGGGGTTTAACTTTTTTCGTGGTCGATTACAAAGGTTAATTATTGAAAATAATAAACCAAAACGTCCTGACAATTTGAGCCTGGGCAGTGCTTAAGAGAATTAGTAGGAAAACGTTCTTGGCTTTCACTATTGAGGGATGTCCTTAAAAGTATGTTTTGTAAAACGTTTCCTATCCTGTTTCACGTGTAATTGCCGTCACAAGATGGATGGAATCGTGCTAGAGTGTCTGTGGTTCTAATAGTGGGGCGAAAGGGTTTTCTCTTTGATAAGTGAGTTTTAGCGATGTGATCCGCTAATTGGGAGCTCAGACGTTCGTTCGACACCGGACAATTAAAGTTGTTATTAATTGTTCGGCGAAGAAAGAACTCAGTAACCAGGAGTAGAGTTTCCCAAAACCGTCTGCCATACTGGGAACCGTCAAAATTGGCTTTATGATTGCAAAGAGAATTGAGGATTGTGGCTGAAGAGGGATTCTCCTTTTTCTAGGTACTTACCGAGTTGCTGCTTACAAATTTGCTCTATTGTCATGAAAATTATAATTAAAAAAAAAAAAAAAAATATTAAAACAGGGTTATCTTAATGGTTAAAAGAAAGTTAATTGGACCATTACACATTGAACTCCAGTGCAATTGAATAAACCAACCCTGCACATGGGCAAGCGTAAAATTTGTTGTCAGAGATGAAACAGCGAAACTATTCGCTGTAAGCTGATGAAAATTTCAGGAATTGTTCGCAATGGTTTCTAGAAGTTTCGTTATGGGTTTATAGTCGTTTTGAAGTCACAATGAAGTCTGCGCGTGTGCATACTCAAACAGCAAAGCCAGAATCACTGGTTAAGTTTCTCATAAGTTCCATTGCCTTAAACCTATCTGTACATTACCTGGATTGGTCCAGTACTTTCAATAATTCCATGGCATTATTCATCACCAACAAGACGATTTGAGGGAGCTTGAAGGACTTGTATATATATCATTATATATAATACTCGGAGCTTCGCACCTCGCCGGGGGGCTTCGCCCCCCTGGACCCCCCGGATCTCTTCTCTTTTGTACTGCGTAGAAAACGAGGATAATTTGCTATGCAAATTTCGGGAGATGTAAGACCAAAAAAAATTTGACCAGTCAACAGGATTTGAACCCACAACCTTCGTCTCACGAGACAAATTTCGTTACGGACATTACAAAAAAAATTATTGGGGGTCGGCCTAAGAATTGCATAGCAATTAATATATTCATCCGCATATAGAATATTCTCCACACGAAGTTTAGAACCATAGCTGGTATTATTTGAATTTCCATGATTGATTTTTCACGTTTCATAGGTAGCATTATTCCTCACGTTCTCCATCATATTCATTCAGGGCTCATTTTCATACTTAATCTCTGTTCATTTTATTATTTGAGTACCTACGGAAAAACAATGATATAAGCTGGAAGCTCATGTTCTGTAATAATTGAGAACTTATGTTGCAGAGGTTTCTCTATTGAGATGCGTAGTTGAGCCAAATGGCTGCTCAATAACTTCTAAATGAGGTTGGCACCGTTTATCCAAAGGAAATTCAATTTCAGTATGAATCCCCGAAAACGATCGGAAAAGTGGGGCATCACTTGCGGAAAGTCGTAAATCATCTTCGATCTGGGGGGGGGGGGGGGGGGGGGGGGTCAGCCGCAGCCGATAATAGCGGTGTACGAGTATTAGCAGAGTTGGACCTCCAAGATGGTCCTGCTCTCGCCTTCCGTGACCTTCCCGAAAATGAGGAACACGCCTTTTTCCGGTTGTGTCCCAGAGTGTTGAACTCGAACACCTTGACTGAGCTCCCTCAGGCACCAACAAGCTGTTCTAGCTATACCTATCCGAACTGTTAACCGAATATTTGAATACCTATTCCAATATCATCTGATCGCGTTGCTTTTATATTATTTATTTGGGGTTTTATGACAGTGCTATGCACTTGGGTGTAGGTAAAGTCTGTTAAGCATAATTTTTTCGCGTTGTCACCGTCTGATCCCGATCATTCGGAAAAAACTTGTTGATATACGATTTACCTTATCATCACATACCGATTTGAAGACATTTGTATCGTTATTAGCTACTGCGCATGGGCGAATCTGAAATTTTTTTAATAAGCATTATCTACCACTACAGTTTTCATTCAGTTGTGATGAGATTTTCTGGGAATTTGCGGGTTAGGTTGACAATGGTCCCCTATGAATTTCATCGCTCAAGAAAGTAATAGTTTTCACAGGCCAACAAAAAATTAACAATCTATCGTCTTGTAGGCAATGTACATAGGTATTATATTGTATCCATGTAATTTAATGCACTTTGGGAAAGTCGTACGAAGCTTTGTATCATACGTTTTGTTTCGGTATTAGTGAAACATTTTCGGATTCCTGGCGAGTGAGATGAATGATGCCTTACAGCTTAGACCAACATAATCTTTGTTTTCTTAATAAGTCTGGAAGACGTTGCTACCTTAGTCTTCTTAAGCAATAATGGGTTGAATTTAAGCTGTTTTACCAACTAGAGCAAACAGTCTCATCTTACCCGCATCGTGACGTAGGTAATCCCCTTCCCTCGCTCATTGCTTCCACATGGGCTCGAGTGAGGCTGCAGGCCTTAATTTAATTCGCGGTGATCCTTCTCCCTTTTCCCCCGCCAGCCTTCCGTCGGAGGAATCGATAACCCGCAAGGTGAAAAAATGGGTAATATCGTCGAAGCAAGTTCTCCGCTCTCAACACAACCTCGACCTCGAATCAAATCGTCGAACTTTGCGTTGAAGTTTGAATAACACTCAACACTTTGCGTCACTCCTAAAGATTGACCTACATTTTCATGTTTTTCGCGCATGGTCCGCCGCTAGGAGATCTAGTGAGAGATGTACCGTAGAAACGTGGTTGTTGACATGACTTTAACTTTGCGTCATCCTTTTCGCTCTACATTCTCATCAATACGGGTCAAAAAGTAGAATTATATGATTAATAAATAATAGTATTATAATAAATTATTCTTGAAAAAAGAAACGTATTTTAAACGAAGGGGTAGGTACTTACTACAATGGGAATTATCCCAGTTCGTCATACACATATATCCTCGACATCAAAATTAGAGACCAAATCCATCAAAAGTTTGAAGCTGTTTGTTTATTATTTTTTATCTCACTTCTTACGATGGTTATTTGTTGCGTTTGTGCTTGTAATCATCATGGTGGCGCAGTTTTCCCAAGGGATAAAACCTTGAAAAAGCAGTGGACTGCGGCGATCCGTCAGGAAAAGGTTTTTAACATTTAAAAAAGTGAGCTCGTGCCTCTTCTACCTAATGATTTCATACAAGAAAGTTATAGTGCAGATAAGAAAATTAGTAATCGTTGTCGTACTAAATAGTGCTTTGGATCATTCATTTACAAAAGTGGTAAGAGAAAACAAGTTAGCTCTCATTCTATCTGATATACAAGAGACAATGAAAATACACCATCTAGCAGCGAGAACAGCTATTCAAGAGAGGTTTCAATATAGAGAGATTTCAATCTTCTGCAACGATATTTTCTGTCACGAGTGTTACCTTGAAAAGTTCCCCTTATGAATTTTTGGGTACAATAAATCGATTTGCGACAGCTTGTCGTATTATTCCAAATTTAGCTTGAAAATTCATAGTTTGCTGAACGGTTTTAAAACATCAAAGAAGGAAAAGTTCTTTTTGATTCCAAATTTTGAAAATTGATAAAAATAAAGTACTACTGAAAAAGCTAACAATTGATACACATGTTTGTTATCCTGAACATCTGTAGTAACATTCCAGATCAAATTCTATTCGAAAATTTGCTTTATTTTTTCCCACAACTTGCAGGGTTCAGAAAAGCCAAATGGTCCTACTTCGTATATTAGCACGTCTGCTCTTATATTACTATTCTAGTCCTATACTGCCACCCATCTTGGCAGACGTTTTTTCTTACTTATCCTTAGTTTTCGGGTTGTTTTGCATTTCAAGTTTACCCGAATATAAAGTTTTCTTTTATAAAACCGGACTTGAAATCGCAGAAGAAAATTGGTGGCTACCAATGAAAAGCTTATTAAATTTTCTTAAATGCGCGAATTCTGAGAACTTTTGAAAAGTTTGGATCCTTGAAATTCTCATAGTCATATGAAAATCAAACATTTGTGAGCCTTCGAAATTGGAAAAAACTTGGGTTCAAAAGTAAAAGTAAAACCTTCTCTAAGACCACAACTTTCCAACGGTATAATAAATTTTACTTTTACTCTCCCATATTATAAAACTGGGTTTTAGCGTATTTTGTAGAAATAATGAGTATTTTCTTACCTCATGGGGCTTCGAACTAACAAGTTTCCCCGCTTGGAGCGCTAAGGGTTGAAACCTTAGGAACATGTTGGTTGACATGACTTTCCCCTTGTCAATAAGTTACGTCACCCCTCACCTCATCAATGCTGGTAAAAAAATGAGAATTATATTATATAATTATACATTATTATAATGAATAAACTCATACAAATAAAAAACTGGCAAAAATAAAACAAAATAACTTGCATCCATCAAGACTGCGGTCATAGGCAAAGTTCTTGTTTACGTGCACCCCTCTACTTCGAGCTTCTCATGTTCGGAGCCCACCCAACCATTTTGAGGCATTCTGGAAAGACTCCTAGATCTCAACGCTTTTCCATATGTGTGTGCGAGCGCGCGCGCGCGAGCGAGTGAGTGTGCGTTTGTGTGAGCGTGTATTTTTTTCATTCCAGTCGATAACTCCCCATAGGATTGAATTCATAGACAAAGCCTGAGTGTGTGTGTTCACTCACACTCACCTAAATGGAGGGTCACCCTCAACTCACCAGTTCGCATTCATAGTTGAGTGGGGTGGTTCACTCAACAGTTGGGGGCACACTCAGATTACAGGAGCTCAACAGTGCACTCAGGGGACACTCAGCGCTTTTTCAACATAAGTTGGCAGCCCTGGCAGTATGATGTAGGGGAAGTTTCCCTAGTTTGAGGGAAAAAGGACGGCAGAATTCCCTCTCACATTCCGCACTGATCAATAACAGTTCTCAAAGGTACCTAACTCTTTTCTTTGTGGTTTTGCTTTTTATGCTATTATCATTGTTCCTTGGGGAGACAGGACATAGGCCTTATCAGACAAAAACCAAAGTTATTGGTCCTCCCGCCTGGATCGGGGCAGCCATAAGTTGAATTGAATCCTTGTTGCTTGTTTGTTGAAGTGCTGATAATTGTTTATTATCTCTATTGATTTGTAGTATTGAATTGTATGATTATCTATAGAGTTGTGACGGAAAATAAGTGAGAAAATGAGAAAACAACGATTCGCCAGTTAGTTTTGAAGAACAGATATGTAGTTGAAAATAAGAATAGTTATAGGAATAATGAGACTGTTGGAAAAAAAGAAGACGTGAGGTTTTGGGAGAGCTTCAAGCAATCACGTTTTCTTGGAATTCTCATTGATCAGGAACCTTCCACCAACTCATTACACAAACCAAGATGAATCAGAAAACCATGCTCTTCAAACTTGGTATGTAGGTATTGCATAAAATCAAAGTGTGACCACCACTTTCAGCTGTGGTTGTTATAAATCCTTTCCATTTATTTTAGGCTCCTTCAGGTTCGTAGTTGTCCATGACTGTCTCTTTCCCGTATAGGAATAGTTTGAGAAATATTTCGTTGTTGATTGTATAACATTCAAATGGGATTTGTTGGTCACATCAAACATGTACTACCGTTTAGGAACAGCCTACCTACTCTTATGTGTGCGTACTCTTATGAAGTTTTTGAATAAACTCCGAACTAAATAAACGATGTATGTTCTACTACATTACCAGTTCCTATACCTACGTGAAAATAATAATACAAGTTATCAGTTGACGCACTTAAGTGACCTCCTGCCGTCACTCAGGATTTTACACCGTTGAGCTGAGGGTGAAACTCATCTCAACGCCATTTTTTGTTTATGAATCCCGTTGAGTGTGCATTTGGGTTGCACACTCAGTGCACTCTCAGGGTCGCCCTCAAATCACGTCTATGAATCGCACAGAGTGCATGAATTCCCTTATCGATACACTTAGGGGCCCACTCAGACTCAATTCCCGTCTATGAATTCCGCCCTAAAAATCCATTATTTTGAACAAAATAAATAAATAAATAAATAAAAAATAAATATGTATATATTATAAATAATAAAATGATAATAATATCAAGCATTCCGAAAGAAGGCCATGAGTTCGTTGTACAACGAATAAATTGGTTAAGCAGTAACGATAAATTTAAAGCTAAGTTGGCTTTACTAAAAAAGCTTTCTAATGCTTTCTGTATCTCTATTTCATTGTATTTTATAAGGTTTGTAGGACTGTTTCACAGTGTAATGGGAATTCATGCTCTAAAAGGCGTTGCGAAGTTTCGGAGAAAGACTAATAACAGTAATAATTCTCTCGTAAACAGCAACCGCTCCATTCATTCCCTTTCTCTTTCGAGATTTGAATTTACCTCAACGACCTCTACTCTTCGGGCATCCTATTCTATAAATGCTTTCTATTGCTCCCTTATCATGTTTACCCGATTTAAATTGTTTTCCTGCTCAAAGTCGCGGGGAGAAGCTGAAACTAACTACTCTAAACAGCCGACCCTTTGTCTACACTCAACGAACCCTTTTCTCGCGGTTTCGTGTCCAAAAACATTAAGCTGCCTTCACCATCAGACATGATGGACTAATCATCTAGTTTGAGAGCTTCTCTCTCTTCAAGCTTCTGACTCTCACAACTTGATGTAATTTACCAATTAAGTTCAGTAATTGCGGTTAAATTGCACTGCATTTTTCTCTCTACGTTCCTATTTATTATTAATTAATCTTTCCAACAGCCTACATGGAGAAATTGAGGAACTGCGATTTGACTTATATATTCACCTTTCGTTTTAAATCTTCTTACGTTTCCATGTTGATCGCTTTATCGAAATCGTATTTTAATCACGGAAGCATAATCGTCTCTTCAAACTCGTAACTCCCTGTAGAACACGATGGTGCCGTCAAAATCACTGAAAGATGCTGTCTTCCCGGAGAAATCACCGTAAGAATGCGGGAAATTACGAAAAAAATGCGTTCCCCGCTATGGTTTTTAACACAGAATGTGTTTTAGCCATGGACTAACTAGCCGAAAATGGAACGCGGGATGGTAACGAAATGTGTGACGTACATGATTTTCACGTACAACCGAGCCGTTGGTAGGGAAATGAAACTTCCGCAATTTTAATCGCACAGAAATCGTTCACCATTCGTTGGAAAGCTCCTGATTTATCCAACCATATTATGTTAACTACTGCGAAGTGCGTGGCCATCAACCTGAGTTATGAGCATGGTTATTTGAATCAATTGTTTACACACAGATGATCATTCTCAATAATTGATATTGTCAACATGATTGCAACCGCTTGTAAATTTTCTTATGATTTTCACGTACAACCGAGCCGTTGGTAGGGAAATGGAACTTCCGCAATTTTAATCGCACAGAAATCGTTCACCATTCGTTGGAAAGCTCCTGATTTATCCAACCATATTATGTTAACTACTGTGAAGTGCGTGGCCATCAACCTGAGTTATGAGCATGAATAGTAAATGAATAGTAAACAATGACGCTTGATTGGTTGTCACTTGGTTGCGCGACAACGCAAACACATTCTGTGTTTCAATAATTTCGTCCGAAGTATGTAAATAGAGGTAACCGGGGGTCCAGGGGGCTTGCCCCCTGGCGAGGCGCGGAGCGCCGAGTTTTCCTCCAAGAACTGAGTAAATTTCGACTGTTTTTGCTCGGTTTGGTCTTAAAATGTTCGTTGAAATTCCAATTTGACCCCATGCGAGTTTCGAGACATGAAATTCTTTTTTCCGTTTTTAGTAAACGAAAATGTAGACGAAAACGTTGGTCGCTCTTCCTTATTTCGTCGCAACGTAGTTATCTGATCTTTGCCTTCGAACCTCTTGATCTCGGGGAGGTCTCCCGTTTGCCCTTCTACGCACATAAAATAATAGCCTACCTTTAGAAAAATAGAACTGGAAAACAAATATGTACACACATTCAACATGAAATGTTCTTGAAACCATTCTTTTCGTGGTTCCACATAAGGTGCCGCTTTCGATAGTAATTTCCAACAGAAAAAAAACGTCAGCCAAGTTGGGTGGGCAGTATAACTTCCTAACATATACAGCCATACCGAGCGATCGAAGCGAGCAACATTCCCTACACACGTCGGATTTCAACGAGGTTTTTCCCATGGACTCGGGATGGACTGTGTATCCCATCACATCTGTACAGTCCACAAAGAGCGTGCGAAGGGAGAGAGACAACCCACCTCAAACGGGAGAAGCGAGCAACATCCCCTACATGTTTCAATTGTAATACACCTCAACGGTTTGTCGGGGGAGGGAGGGAGGGGGGGGGGGGCTACTGGGGTTCAAATCCTCGTGGCGACAAATCAATTTTTACTGTTTACAGTTCTTTTGGTTTTAATATGTACATTATGTATATTTTTATTTCATTTTGTTAATTTAATTTCTAGTTATATTTCAATAATGCACAATAGAAAGGTAATTTTCCATGGACCACTATCATCATAGAAAGGCTTACTAATATAGAAACAATAAACCTTTGTGTAATCATTTACAGCGGTTTTTTTCCGAATTAAACACACATTTTTAGTAGGAATCAAAGAGCAGCCAGAAACTCTCCGGGCATTTGGCCTTCGGTTGTGTTAAATGTAATTTTTAAAGTCACCAAAACGTTTGTTGGGAAGGAAGAAAACAATGGGTGTATTCACGAGCGATCCACATATTCGTTTTATAATTTAAATGAAAGTAAGTGAAATTCTAAGAACACCCATACCTGCCGCTGACGTCGCTGCAACATGTAACTGAAAAATCTTAGAAACAAATCTGCCTAACGCAGAAGAATGTGGTTGGTGTCAATTGGGATGAAATTGACGTAAATGAAATTAAACTTCATTTGACACAACCATGAGTAGTGCTCATTGAATCTATATTGTCATGTATTTCGTTTTGATAATCGTTGAATGCTTTGAGGTGGGACTTACAAATTTTTGAAAATTATGTTGGTTGGGACACATACGTTCTGGGACTGATTTGCCTGCTGCCTCTATCCCCCAATAGAATCTGAGTATGAGGAAGTTGAGGTTTCAGTTCACTGGTCGCGAAAAAAGGTAATATCCCTCACAAAAAAGAAGGAAATATTCAAATCCAGTATATGGATCTTACCGTGTAACCAAACGATTAATAATTTGTCCCATAGCAAAAGCTTGTTCGGTTACGTGGCAACACCTTACATTAGATTACATTTTCAAATTCAAAAACCACAATTTGCCATCATTATGTTTAATATAATGATTGACTTTCTAGTCTGCGGACCCACTGGTTTTCCCAAATGGGCAAATTTAGAGTGTTTTCACTACCATTTAGTGAAAACGGGGCGAGTTCTGGTTGGAACGGACAAACGGACGGACAGGCAGACAGGCGGAATCATTCGCATAATATAAATCGTCTCCGTACCTGATTTAACCAAAGTAATTACGTAACCAAATTTGTTACTGTAAAAACGTATGGTACCGAACCTTTCAGCAAGTGTGGTGTGAACTTCGAGCCGCTTGAAGTTTAACTTGCTCAATTCAGTGTCGTTGTCGTTCGATGTCACCCAATATTGAGTGATGAGAGCTTCATCAGCATATGTGTTTGAAATTCACCAGAACCTAGGCATAAGCCTCTTAAACATCTCCACTACATTGTCTAGAGTTACTAGTTGCCACTTCTGTTCCAGTAGAGAAACGCAAAACTAAATTATACCATCCCGGATCCATCTAACGGTCCACGCTCCTTGGCAAGTTCGTGCAGTTTACCTTAAAATTGCGCGTTCGTTTTCGGTGCCGGTACTTTCCTGTTATCTGGTACCTGCGAAAAAATTCTGATCTACATTCCCGAATAATCTGCATTTTTACTAAGGGATTGACTACTTGATGTTATGTCTTTTTAAGATGCGAGCTTGCGAGCATCCAAACCACCAAACTATACACATCATTCTGATTTAAAACATCCATCAATAATAAATAAGGCAGGTACCAAATAACAGGAAAGAATTTTTTCGCAGGTACCAGATAACAGGAAAGTACCTCGGTGCCTACTAGGAAGATGCGCTCTGTATTCCGATTTCTCAGTCTTGGGGAAAATGCCCGATTCTTTGATAACAGTACTTACCTACCCAAATCAGCTACAGTTGAGTTCCGATGTGGCGACCTCCAACCCGATTCTTGAGGTCGAAGAAAGGTGTAGAAGAGCGGAGAAAGTGAAGTTGAGGCGAACCCTCTCCATTCAGACTGAACCGAGTTTACCTTCGGCCTGTGTTTACTTCCCTCCCGGCATCCGTCTTCCGAGTGCCTAAAACAACCTCCTTTGCGACTGTTTTTCTTTGTCACGTGCGGATTCGTTGTTCGTATTGGCCTTTTTTACTGCAACAAACATCTCACTTCAGAATAAGGAAATAAAAAATCTGGTTTGAGAAATCTCAACTTCACAGTGCATTGTCAACATTAACCTTTGATATGTTTTGTTTTTTCTTGTTAAAACGATGAAAAACTCTGGAATGTACTGATTTTTTAATCTAAATTCAAAGGGAGTATATAATCTGGAATGCCACGCAAGCACAGTAGACGTATTTATTCATTTTGATGTTGCATACCCTTTTACAATTATCTGCAACAAACAGATTAATGATGAACTAACACTAAAAACGGCACATTAAATTTTTGGTGTTATGATTAAATACATTAGAAGATGGGTGATGCAAAAAAGAAATTAGTTAGCGAGACTGAAGGAAGAAGAAGAATAATGAATTATTACTTGAAGATACGTTGCGAGTATGTGAAAATGTGGTATAGCAGAGACATTATTCTTAAAGGTGTGAGTAATTTAGCTAAATGGCGATGCCATTGCCATCAATAATTTTATTTTAAACAATCAATCGCGCGTAGCATTGGTAAGCACATTGAAACGCTCACGTGTATCATAGGTCATTCGCTTTATTAACGAAAGGGGTGCAAACTATTTGATGAAACGAGTTTTACATTACCTTCATTAGAGAATTTTTCAAATTCGTATGCCAGATATATACATATAACGATTACTCTATGTATTATATTACGATTGCTCTACATGTTGTAACAAAATGGGAAAATGAATTACCTATCTGTCTCTAGATTGGTTGATGGTATGAAAGGGAGAAAATACCTGTCATCCCTCGTCAAATAAATCGGTATCAAAGAAATCGCTGAAGGAAAAGCATTTCTGGGGGACAATTGCAATTTCAATATGCTGAACTTGAGTGTCATGTCTTTCAGAGATCTTTGCTCCTAAAGCAACACTATAATAGCACCGCATTTATTATTTAAGTGATGTCATTTTTAGGCCATGCTATGCCCAACGTAAGTAAACTGTAAATCTCAAAAACATTTTTTGAACAAGCTCCAGCTGATAGCTTGAAGAATTACCAAGTCCGGGAGATCAGATTACAGATGCGTATTCCAGAACTTTTCTTGCTATGCTATGTAGAAATTTAGGAAATAGAATTACCGAAGCCATAACATTTTGAAATTCAGATATGTTAAAATTATATCAGAAAATATCAATCGTAATCTGATAGGCCTATACCATCAATTAACTTATCCTCGCTCAGCCTGCTAATGTCATTATCATTTCACACAAACATGTCATTTTCCTACTCAAATAATATTCGTTCGTTTTAATTATTTTACTCGTAGATGATTTGCTCCCATGTAGCAAAATGTTGTTCCCCCCAAGTTCAGTTTTTTGCTCAATTTAGTTCCCTGCCTCACCATACTCCCCCTCACCTCAACATGATGAAGTTGTTGAAAAGGCTATTGTTGGAAGCTCACGCGTTTTATCTCTTTTTGTTTCAGGCTAAACAAAGGGCAACAGTGAAATGGATGCTGTCGAAAGCTTTCAACAACCGGGTTCCGGAGAACTTGCAGGAACCATTCTACAGGAACCACGAGGTACTGACATTTTTTCTTGTTTCCCCACCTTTGCAATCTCTTTGGTAGTTGAATTACAAGGTGTTAAGTTATCGTAGGTTTAAATCTATAAATGGGTGATGATAACTCGCATGATAACAATCCTAAGGATTGAAATGACAATTCTGTTCTTGCGCCAAAAGATTATGCTACAGGTTCGTTGGCCAGCTCTTTTGAAGCACTTTAATTACTCAAACATCAATAATTGTGCATTAAGATGAATAAAAATTGCTAAAACGGGCAAAAACTGTTGAATTTATATTTTGTAACCAAATTTATGATATCGATAAAAACTTCCCAAAAAAATCTCAAAATCCAAAATCTTTTTGAATTGCACAATATTATTCAGAACCTTTTTTTCCGCCATAAAAATGGTAGTTAACAGTTTCGTTGCACGCAAAGCGTTCAAATTTCATAACAATGTAACATAATATAAGACTATAATTTACAAAATTCGGTCATACGATCATGCCGCATGGCTGGCACTTTTTTTTTGTTCGTGCGAATATGCGATCAAGGTTTTTATGGGTAAATAACAAATGGGACCATTAAGAAATATACCTAATCAACTCCTGTAAAAAGGAAATTTATTTGTATAATGTAATATATATATATAATGGAATGCAATTTATTCATGTAAGATTTATCTCGCGAAAGCTTCTATACCTAGATTTCTTTCAAATTTTTCTACTATTTCCGGTCTATATCATAACTTGTTATAGTTATTTGGAAAGTATATACCTACCTATTAAAAATTCTACAAACCTACCATTTGTTGAAAAGGTTTTGCGCTTGTGCATTACTGTAAAAATTTCATATTTTAATTGAGAGCTTCAAATTTTACTGGGTTACCATTAAAAACTGTTTTGTAACCAACATATTTTAACGACATTGATTTTTCATGCAGCCAACAGCCTAAATTAAGGTGTAAACACTTGCGATCCACACACTACTTACGCAAGAAGTTAATTATCTAAAGATAATTAACTTTTCCACTTTCCCAAACTTTGAGACTACACGACCTCATCCGAAATCATAGTACCTTTTACTCCTAACTTTCTTTTATGTTTATTCCAATGATAAACGATAACAAAGAAATCCTGCAAAGGAATGGAACAACATATGTCCACGAGTCACTGAGAAGAAATAGACAATGCCGAAACCCTACTCTCGTAACCTAAACCACCCAATTTACTAAGCAGAGATGGGCGTATTCGGAATCGTGAATACGGATACATTCACAAAAAACCTATTCGTGAATACAAGTATATTCGTATTCATATATGTGAACATAGGGGTATTCACACTTGAAAATACGAATACAAGTTTATTCGTATTGAAGAATATAAATTATATTCTTGTGTTCACACACGTTAATATGAATACACTCGAATTCATAAATTTATAAGAATGTATACGTATTCAGTTGTGTGAATACAGGCGTATTAACGCACGTGAATATAAATACACTAACTTGCATTCGTATTTATATATTTGAATACGAATAGGTTTTCTGTGAATATATTGGTATTAACGATAAACTTCAATCTTCATTTTTTTGCGATGCACTCATGTTATTTTTTGTTTAATTAAAATTTTTGTATTTCATATTGTGTTTTAACACATCCATCGTTTTGAACAAAAACATAAAGAATTGCAGTGAAGCAATCATGTCTTGATTCCATTCACAACTTTGACATTACTTGTTTTATCCCTGTAATTTGGAGTTTTGGTAAAAATAATCGGAAAAATGGAAAGAGTAATTAATATTGGCTTCAAGATATTATTCCCATACTCTCAGCACATGTTCTATCAATATTACAGCAATTCAAAATCAGTATATGATTCAATTTTGTGGCTTTTTTTTCTAATCAAATTTTTTCGAGAATAAGAAATTGTGACATCACATCGAATGTTCCTTTCCAACGTTAGGCATTTAGATCAATAGAAACCTCTGCGTTTGCACAACCGTACAATCTATGAAAATCGTACTCATCTTGCCTCCCTAAAATTAATTTGATTTGTCAGGGATCTTATTCGATCTACGAGTCAATACATGAATATGAATTCAACCCTGTTTATCAATTTAACATGTCAGATCACCGAGGAATCCTTCATAACGTTTTATTGACATGAATACGTCTCATGGCGGGGTCTTGTCTGAAAACTTCACCCAAGTGTGATAATGAAAGTTGGTTAGGAGATTTTGATAAAGTTTTTCTAATGATTTCTGCTCACAAAGGAGCTGTCCCTCGGGAGATTTAACTCCGCCAGTTTTCATTCGATGGAAATGGTTCACCAATCGTGAAAAGATCTCAATTTAAATGCTAAAATCGTACTCTGCCTTAATCGCTCTAAAGATAGAAACAGCTGACCTACTCGCAAAGTTATTAATGAACTATAAACCATTCTCCAGGTTTAATAACATGGTTTGGTAGTAACCAGGCTTACCAGGTACTTGTTTTATTAACCAATAGAAGAATGAAGGCGAATGTAGTATTCGGGGATAAAGTAGTTACTGGTTTGAATCGACGTATCCATGATTGAAAGTTTAATTTACCCCTTGAAGTTGATTGATATTTATCGAAAGGTACATCAGGTGAATCATTGAAGGACTATGTATGATTTTTTTATCAAAATTGGATAAGCTGGTCCAGTGGATTCAGATTGCAGGTTCGCTCAACATTAAAGGATTCTCGGATAACATTAAATCCCCAAATAAACACCGCAGATGAGCTGTTAATTGTTGACCTTCCTCATCATTTATTTCGGTTCCTATAAAATTCGGTCACACGATATATTTAATACTATACGTACATACAATCTGTATTTCATACAACTAACTATATATACAACCGATCCGTTGTTAGGGAGCTGTATCTTCGTAATTTTCCATCCCACCTACACCGTTCACTTCTCGTTGGAAAGCTCACGCAAAAGTCGTAGACTACTTGAACTGCTGAAAAACCAAGCCGGCAGAGTTACATGCCAAGTTATTAATGAACAGTGATTCATTCATAAATGAGTGAAAATGGTCATCATCTCATCAATGATACAATATTGAATGGTATGTGGAGGAACTTTGCCAGGAAGGTGGGTGTGAATGAATGATAGTGGACTTGAATTCGTATTTTCTTTGTTGATGTTCTCGTGGGATGTAGTTTCCGAAACAATGTAGGAGGAATGGGTAGGTAGAATGCCAGGTAGGATAGCTAGAAATTTAGTATCGCTTTTTCTTTGGATTTAAACCTGCTTTAGGAGCACTTGAGGTAGGTATATTGTTCGTTTCTTGGTGTGGTTATATTTACCTAAAATAGTATCTCTTATTTATTACATTTATTACCCTGCCTCTGCGGGTGCGTTGAGATTGTGGAAAATGACAGAAACCGCAATGCGTTTGTGGAAAAAAAGGTATAATGCGTTTGGGAAAGTAAAACTAGGAAAAGCTATGTGTATTGTATGTATTTAGAGAGAGTAGAAATATCTTAAAAAAAATATTGAAAGAAGAAATGACCGATACTATATTCTACCGTGAAAACCCGAATTCGTCAAAACTAGTATGTACTAATTTTTAGGATAATAATCTCTCTAAGATTGATGGTTATGCTACGAGCTTATACTAAAAATTGTTTTAGACGAGCTAGTTTTGGCGAATTTTGGATACATATTTACGGTAACATATACTCTTGGATATGTAATAAATTCCACCTCTAATTTAAGTACGTCGAAGTTAGTCATCTTCATTACTCTCAGCCTCCCCCTTTTCAAGCAAATGACCGGTCCTCAACATTTATTCAACTTTTAAATTTATTTCCACAAACAAAGAGTGTCCCTTGTCCCCAAACGCATTACGCTCGCCTCTGAAGAATACCAGTCTGCAGAGAGAACAACACAGTGGAAACACTTTCTCACACCCGAGGTGCTTGCTCCAAAACAGAAGGGGCTAGAAATTCTGCCTTCCATGAAGTCCATACTGCAGTAGCCATCCTGTCCAGTGAAGCATCATATGAAGTATACGAGGAAGTTCATTGTCATATAGTCGCCAAACAAGGAATAGTCGGGCAGGTATCGACCGGGCTCAGAATCGTGGATAGGTTATTGACCCGACTATAAGAGTGGAAACCAACGATCATAAATTGGCAGGATAAATTGGTTGATGCGGAAAAGCAATTTACGAACCCTTGTATTCTGTAGTTGGTGCAGACCTATGACGTACGAACTTGGGGCCGAGGAAGTGGCTCAAAAGTTCTAGTTTCATTTTTTAGGGATCATGGGTTTCCAATACAAGGCTTCTGCCTGTCTACCCCCAAGCCGTTTTTGCTCATTTTATTCTGTAAAATTACACAAAACTTATGAGTCATGATGTAAGTCAATTGAAAGGGTCTGAGCTGAAAATTGCTTGATTTAAACCTTGGAAAGCATTCAAACCTTGATTCAAACCGTGGAGCTTTCAGGATCGAATGACCTTTGGCATACTTCAATCTGTCCAATATTGAAAGGGCTAGGCGGTTTTTGAAGGGCAAAAACCTGGCAGGAGGAAGAGAGGACTTATACCTATAATTAGCCCAACATTCAGTTGTTCTCAACTCTGTTATCTTAGGTGACAGTTGATAGTTCTTAAGTCGTAACGCTTTGTTTTTATTTATTCACAACAATTTCTTTAAGTTTAGGAATTATTTAAGAAAAACTATAGGAAGTATGCTATTTTAGCCATCTCGGAGATGGTAGAAAAATATTTTCACACTCAGAAGGGTCGAAAGTTTCTCAATATAGTTTCAAATCTTCTTCCAAAATGAACATCCATCCATTGATCCATTTTCGGTTTCGGCTGCAGGACTACTATAGTTGGGGACTTACTTGAACATTGCGAATGAGAATGTCTGACAATAGATACCTATTGATCTTAACTCTTCTCGTAAAATTCTGCGCTGTGTTCTGTTTATGGACTTGGTAACATACCGGGAAGAGGTACCGACATCATGCGCTGTATTGAGTGTCTTGGTATGATTTCGAAACTTCGACATCATTTCGGAAGTATTGTAAAATACCTCTGGTTCGGTTTATACATGAAATATTGTAGTGGTGAGACAGCAAACATTGCCGTATTATTACTACCTGGTACCCAAGATGGATACCTAATCGTTTCGTGAATGGCCCTTGAGCAATGGGTGATTTGTTTTTGTTAATGACACTCTACAAAGTTTCATTTGATTCTTTCGCCGGATACCTCCCACATGGATGAACATTTAGAAATGTGATTCGGGCCAAGATTGGAGTACTTCCATTGCAAATCACATTGTTATATACTTCGTATTATTAATGGCATTTTGCTAACGACATTGTAAATTGCGCTCATATTGTTAACTACATCAAGGATCAACTTCGTTATGTACTATAGCCCTTCAGCTTTAGTTGAGTGATCAAATAATTATCACGGTAAATTAATTGGACAATCGTCATTTTGCATGTAAAATATATGTTTAGCTCTGAGATTCTCAACATCAAGTGGATAAGGACAATAATGTCATGACCTTCAGCATATTAGTTTAGGTATCTTCTCATGAAAATTAATTATTTTCTCTTCATAGGACCAGGAGCACCTGAAGCCGCAACTGGTCCATTTGCTGGCAAATGCAGAGCTGTACTGCATGGCTTTATCCAACATCTACTCAGACCCAAACTACAACAACTTGAACCATTGGGGCGTCCTCCAGGCGCTCGCCCGTAAAGGGGTTTACATCTCCGACCCGCATATCACAGAGACTGTCCTCATCCAGACCACCCCCCTCAAAATGGTAATCTCTATCTCTATCTCTATTCTCTATTATTAATAAGAATGAAACTCCGTCTGTCTGTCTGTCGTGTCTATGCACGGCCAAACGGCTGAGTGGGGGGAGTATACGAGTGGGGGGATCTTCTTGGGATTTTCCAAAAGTGGGAGCGAGCGAATTTAAAATTGTTTAATCCCACCCGAACCATGGGCCGTAGGGCGGGAGGGGGGTCGAAGTAAGAATTAATGTGCGCTTTTTCCACTTCCCCGCTTCCCCTACCCCTCTAAACGGCCGTTGACAATTCCGGAAAAATACGGGTTTCGTAGGTTTTCCTACGAGGAAGACGACGGCGCGATCGGCTCGCGAAAAAAGTATCGGAAAATGCGTCAAAAAAATGAGAGAGTACGGACCCGTTTTCTCGAAAAGTCCGCCGAAAAACTTGGTTTTTTCCCATTAAAATATACCCCATAAAGGTACGTTTTTCGGAACGGTTTTCGCGGGCGAAATACAGCTTTGATCCCGCCGAATCTGAATCCGAAGTCGGGTATCGAAAAAAGTGACGGGCAGTCGGTCAAATCACGAGCGGAAGCGAGGGGAACCGTTTAATATGAGAAATTAATCGACCCAGGCCGCCCGTTTCACAACGTTGCTTACCAGAAGGGACCCTCACAGGGGGGTTCCCATTTGCACTTCTACGCAATACCTTGCGAGGCGAGCAGGTATACATAGGTTGCGAGCGAAGCGAGAGCCATTTCAACAGAATAAATACGGACTTTGTCCTACACATATACAGGTATACCTTGCGAGCGAAGCGAGCAACATCCACTAATAAACTTTTCGTGGTTCCACATAGTTTTATAAGATTTAATTTGTTTGTAAGAATTTCCAACAGAAAAAAACGTCTGCCAAGTTGGGTGGGCAGTATAACTTCCTCAAGCGAGCGAAGCGAGCAGCATCCCCTACAGAAGTTAAACCTACCCTTAGAGACCTACCGTTTGCGAGCGATGCGAGCAACATCCCCTACATGTTGGGTGGGCAGTATAACTTCCTCAAGCGAGCGAAGCGAGCAGCATCCCCTACAGAAGTTTAACCTACCCTTAGAGACCTACCGTTTGCGAGCGATGCGAGCAACATCCCCTACATGTTGGGTGGGCAGTATAACTTCCTCAAGCGAGCGAAGCGAGCAGCATCCCCTACAGAAGTTAAACCTACCCTTAGAGATCTACCGTTTGCGAGCGAAGCAAGCAACATCCCCTACATGTTTCAATTGCGAGCGAAGCGATCGGATCGCGAAAAAAGTATCGGGAAATGCGTCAAAAAAATGCGAGAGTACGGACCCGTCTTCTCGAAAAGTCCGCCGAAAAACTTGGTTTTTTCCGATTAAAATATACCCCATAAAGGTACGTTTTTGCGAGCGGAAGCGAGCAAAGCGATTAAAATGATTGTGCCGTGGACGAGAGAAGGCTCAAGAATTGACGTGAAGGGTTCGATGTCACAATGTTGCGAGGCGAGCAGGTATACATAGGTACCTACCTTGCGAGCGAAGCGAGAGCCATTTCAAATAATAAATACGGACTTTGTCCTACACATATACAGGTATACCTTGCGAGCGAAGCGAGCAACATCTCCGAATAAACAGTTGGGTGGGCAGTACAACATTCCCTAATAAACTTTTCGTGGTTCCACGTAGTTTTATAAGAATTAATTTGTTTGTAAGAATTTCCAACAGAAAAAAACGTCTGCCAAGTTGGGTGGGCAGTATAACTTCTTCAAGCGAGTGAAGCGAGCAGCATCCCCTACAGAAGTAAAACCTACCCTTAGGGATCTACCATTTGCGAGCGAAGCGAGCAACATCCCCTACATGTTTCAATTGTAATACATCGCATGTATACAGCCACACTTTGCGAGCGAAGCGAGCAACATTCCCTACATACCACACTAAACTTTTCGTGGTTCCACGTAGTTTTATAAGATTTAATTTGTTTGTAAGAATTCCCAACTGAAAAAAACGTCTGCCAAGTTGGGTGAACAGTATAACTTCCTCAAGCGAGCGAAGCGAGCAGCATCCCCTACAGAACAGAAGTTAAACCTACCCTTAGAGATCTAACGTTTGCGAGCGAAAAGAGCAACATCCCCTACAGAAGTTAAACCTACCCTTAGGGATTTACCATTTGCGAGCAAAGCGAGCAACATTCCCTACATGCCACACTTTGCGATCGAAGCGAGCAAAATTCCCTACATGCCACATTTTGCGAGCGAAGCGAGCAATTTAAGGGGGGGTCCGGGGGGCTTGCCCCCCGGCTGGACGTGGAGGCGAGCGTAGCGAGCCGGAGCGGCTAGTAATAAAGAAAAATCATTGTATGTAGCGTAAACTTTCGAGATTTGCATGATGAAAGTTAATGAATCCGTTCACACTTCTTAGGCTGACCTAATAAGTACCACCTAGTGCAGAAATCGAACTATAATCGTTCCCACTGGAATATGTTAATACAAAACCATAGGTAACCCTTGATCAAAATTCTCAATTTTTTCCAATAATGATTATTTATAAATAATTAGCTATGTAGAAAACCTAAGAAGCTTTTGAATTGTTGCCTCCTCGTTGCCAACAGTAGGGCAATATTGGCCAGACCTGTTGTCGACAGTCGACCTCATGACTATGTTCTCAGACTCTGAGTATCATCTGTCCATCGCGTGGAATCTCATATGCGGCTGTATCCTGATTATCGTCTCTTACATATATATAATTCATCGTACTTATTGCCTCTGCGTCAAAATTTAATAAAACGTATCTTTTACTATCTTCTTAATTGATCATGAAATCCGCTGAATTCGTTTTATGCATACGAGAGGTTCTACTAAATAAACCTAAGTAAACTCGTAAAGCTAAATACTTTACAAATTTTATTTGGATGATTTGAGTGAAAGAAGCTATGTTGCCTATGTACTCTTACCACACTTTTTGTCCATTTATCAACTTATCCACTTCGGTTACTTTGTTAAAATGCATATTGCAAGTGGCGATCGTACTTATCAGAACGGCACTTTTGAAAAAATTATATTTTTTTCTCAGAGCGCGCACCAGGTTGTCATGCAAGCGGTGATGACGCTGTACGCCAAAGAAGTCGCGACGCCTGAGTTCGTCTACGCTGCGGTGAAGCGACTGCTACCTCCCGGCTTCAGTGTCGACCCTCCTCAGGACTACGAAAACGCCCTTCTGTTCTGGATCAACCAGGTTACCTCAGCACTCAAAACGAGGTCCGATCAGGAGGACAGTGTAAGTTTCTTGTTTCCATTATCAAGATTTTAATATCAGTGATGGGGATTAAATACTTTAAATTCTTTCAATAACTATTTTGATTTTTTCATAGTTCAATCTAATTTATCAAGGTATTCTACCTTGCTATTGGTACCTACATCTTAGGACATAGTCCTCTTGCTTCCGAATCTGATTCTATTCGTCTAACTATACATACCTACAATTTCTTACTTTCGAATTGGCAGTGGCTTCACACCTGCCTAATCCATGGTGATTTCTGATCCATTTGAAGCTCTTAAAGCTTGTAAATATTATTATTCATCACACATATATGTGTATACCTATTAATTTTCCATGTTTAGTAAATTATTGTCAAATTTTCAGGGTCACAAATGTCCCGAGTTCCCGAAGGCAAACAGCTTGCAAGACCTTTGCGATGGGTCGAGTCTGGCTGCCCTCGTCTCCTTCTATTGTCCCGAAGAGCTACACTGGTCCTCCATTATCGTCTCCCAGCTTCCCAACGTTTCAGACTGTGTGCGCAACCTTTCTCTAGTCAGCGATTTCTGCTCTAAAACACTCCCCGCAAATATCTTCCATATGGCTCCTGAGGATATATATTATATGAGAGGGTTAGTTGAATTGCACTAATTGTCTTTTAACAAATTCAAAGTAATCAATATTATGTATTCCAACTTTTTGTCTGCTTAAAATCTCGTTTGCATTTGTTTCAATTTTCCAAAACGGTTCCTGAATCAACATTTTCCAACTGCATTAAGTTTACTTTGCAAAATTATGCAGTCATATTTGAATGTGATTCGTTGGAAAACGAACTGTCAAGTTTTAGCAACTGTCTTTCTGAATACACTATTTGCCATGGGTAGACCCAGGTTATACTGTGCATTTGATTCTAATCTTAGACTTGGTCCCTTCACCATTACGGACGGGAAGGAAGACCGAGGACAGGAGTAATGTTTGGTAAGGGAATGGCTTCACTGACGCTTTAGTTTTGTCAGTTTTTGGCACGTCAGTTTACTGGTATCACTTTCCGAATACTTGATAAATTGATTCTGAACTTGGATAATATAAGGTGTTAGCTGCACACTCTCTTCAGTATCACTTGTCAAAATCTTAGTACTTAACTATAAATGGTTGTTATTATACTGAACAATTGGTTGTTATTGAGAAGCTGGACGTGCACTGGAACGGTATCTATGCCATGGATTATGTTACCTCATTTGGGGTTGTACGGTGTGAAATCGATTTAAAAAATCTATAAAACAGCGTTCTGAAAACTATAAAATCTTTCGGTTTCTCGCCTTCAAAAATAGCTAGTCGCTACAATCTGAAGCCTGCAACATTTCGGTCAGTAGTCATGTAGTTACTTAATTATTAGGGGGTTATTCTCTCACATAACTGCTCTATGAACTGTCTTTGTTTTGCAATATCATTATTTGCTTACACTTCTAACATCTCATTTTGTTTACTTGCGTTTGCAGATCCATGAAGCACAATCTAGTTGTATTTTTAGCCGATCTGTTCAATATGCTCGAAATTCATCCCGCACCCTGTGTTACGCTCAACAGTGCCATGCGCAATTTGGTCAACGGTAAGTTATCAACGTGCAAGTAGTTGTTGGTTCACTAATCACCTTTCAATTTGTACTTTATATAATAAGGAAGATTCTATATATTCCGATTGTTTCGTCATTGTGTGCCTACAAAAAGGTTTACACAAATGAAATGATAATTATTCCTTTCCTCCAGTATATTTTTGAAAGCTGCATGTTCCTGGATTATGTTAAATGAGTGTGTCCGCACATTAACTTTAAAATGTGAAAACAGGGACGTTTACTATCACAACTTTGTTGAATCCTCACTAATTCGAAAACTAAATTCTTCTTACAATATTGTTTGTAATTACCCACTTTTTCTTGGAAGTACAGGTAATATAAGCCGAGAGCAGGCACTATCCAAATTCATAATTTCCAACAATAATCATCTTAATCTTTAGAAATTCCATTATGAAGTGCAATTGAGAATCCGTTATGTCCGCTACAAAGTTCAATGGATGGTAAGCGATTGACAGATTAGTGTCTATTGAAATTCATGTTAATTTTGAAATTGATCACTCAATCAATCGGATAGAAGGGCGATAATATAAAAAATGTTGATTCTAGGATCCCTGAAATTATTGACATTCTAAACAATCGTTTGAAATTGGATCCCAAATAGGTTCAACTTCACGCAACTTTCCAATACCTATCAAGTTGAGGCTAAATTGTTGCTATTTGCATCTAACTCCACTGAAAACAATGAAAAATTGTTCAAAAAAGTTTCAATTTTTCGGTACGCTTCAGAATATTGTTAAGAGTAGGTACATGTATTTTATCTAATTTGTGTATCAATGACGGCACTTGTGATAATTTCATCGCTATTTCCTAAGCCTTCTAGTAAAAACAAGAACTAAACTTATATTCTGCCTTTATATTGTTCTTCAACATATTTTAGATTCTGTTTTCTGTTAAACACTGGTTTTCTGTTCTTGTGGTGGGAAACACAACCCAGAAACGGGAATATCTTTGGAATTGAATTGAAGTGAATACACAGATAAACACTGACGAGAAGCTATCGTAAATAAGGAAGTATTAGTGCTGAACTGTAGGCAGAAATTTTTTTTTTTTTGCAACAGACTGTTTCGGTTCGACAAACTCATTCAAGGCAGAAATACCTCGAACCCTAACCGAAAATAATTTCAGCTGGAATTCCGGATTGTTAATATTATACCATTGATTTGGTGTGGCGCGTTATTTTCCAATAAATTCATATTACATCTTGACCTGAGTTAACTATAAATTAATATAACTACGAACTAAATCACTCGCGAAGAAGTTGTGGAAACCCATTTCAAAACGGAAGTTAGTGAAAATCGTTGTCAATTTCCAAGAAAAATAAAGAGTTGTAACTCTTTATTTTTCGTGGAAATAGACAACGTTTTTCACCAACTTCTGTTTTTTCTAAATATAATTTCTAATTCTTTTGCGAATTTCATACAATACCATTGAAAGTCACAGATTCAATGGATATTTCCTTCCACAATGGAATTTTCACGAGAAAAAATTCAGGTAGAGGTACCTTGCTAAATTATTCGTACCCTTTGATGTGCTGAATATTTCTACCGTAGTTCGGTTACATTGGGCAAATACGTGTCCAAAATAACGACTAATGTTTTCCATATCACGTTTTATCCTTTCTCGTTTGGTCTTCAAGTGAAAGAGAAATAATTTTTAGTTTTATTAACGTAAACCCTAACTCTCGAATTGAAAACGTAACCCATTATTAAATTTTTCGGAATGCTCTAAAATGTATTGCTTTTGACTAAAATTAACTTCCATTTATTATTAATGTACCTAGTTTCACCAATTTTGTAGATATTAGTATGGTGGTTGCCATTTTCTTGTCATGAAAACGCGACAGTTGAGGGCGTGAATTGTCACTGATTAGTAACTTGGTTACAGGTTTATTGTTCAGCTGAATGCTTCCTAATTAGTGGCCTCATCAGACTTTTAATGTTTGGTTTCATAGGTTTAGTTTAGTTAATTTTTAGGCTGTAAGGGTGTCCTCCTTCAATGGGCAGCAGCAATCAGTTATATTTGATTGTTGGATGCAAGTTGAGTGGGTGAAGCTTCTCAAAGACTATGGGCTTCACCCGCTTAAATTGTGTTATTTCTGAATTTAAGAGTAAATTGATCCATTCTCCAACAATAAAATATAACTGGTTGCTGCTGCCCATTGAAGGATGACACCCTTGCAACCTAGAAATTAACTAAACCACACCTATGAAACCAAGCATTAAAGCTCTGAAGGGACCACCAAGGCGAAAGCACTCAGCTGAACAATAAACCTATAACCACGAGAAGCCTACTATTCTCTCCCTCAACCACTCAAGATTTCTTAGATACTGAAACTGAATGTGGAAAAAAAAACCACAATGCTCTTACGTGAATTGATTTATTGGTGTCGCTTGCTTATCGTCTACGTAAAATTGAGCTACGTGTGCACTTGCTTATGGTTTGCTTATAACACGTGTTTGCATCTTTTAAAGTCAGAAAAAATACTGGTACCTCTGGATCGAGTAATTCTCATAATACCCTCGGTTTCAATTTTCCTTAAAGTTCAATAAGCAAGTGTTCATAAAAATTAGATTTGCATCAATTAAGTCGTAGCTCACTAATAAATAGAATTTTTTACTTTAGAATTTTAATAGATTCACATAGCAATTGGTTATATGAGCAGAGCTTTCTCGTGTAATGGCTTTATGCCATCAACTTGTCACACTACAACTTCTTTTTTGGTTTGGTATTGGGTTTAGCTCCCAAACAATCACTTACTACTAGTAGGTATATTCTTATTTCTTGGATGCCCTATCTGCTTAATGAATATTGGCACATTAGATTTTAGTTGACTTGATATTAGGATCTGAAAAATCATTCCTAAGATGCAAAATGATGAGAAAGTAATTTAAATAGTAAGTTAATAATGTACGAATAATTCTTATTGAAAGCTGAAAATTCCTTAGGTACTATTTGGAGCTGCCTTCAAGACGCAATTATCTCAAATTAGCTTGAATGAAACTAGCCGAAACTGTAAGAGTGAAGTTATGAAGAATGGAGTTGCTATGCCTTTACCTCGTTTAGTGATACTTACCTTCAGTATTACTCGTTATATTAAACGTGCAGCAGTAAAGTATGGGCTTAGTGGATACGAGACTAATTCACAGCTATTCGGCCTCCTTCCCTTTTCTTACTGATTCAAACAGCGAGGAAATCCTCAATAGGAAACTATCATTCATACACCGACAACTGATCTTTATCTGTATCTTGAATCTTCAACCTAAATTGATCGTACCCCTACAGCCAAGTTATAAAAATTAAATGATAGAGCTAGGCCAAGTTTAGATTGACCAACGTTAGATCAGTTATACGTTAAATTATTATTTGGTACTGATTACTGACTAGATCGTCAAAATCAGCCTAAAGTGTTTTAATTCTTAATTAAAAAAGAATCACACTACTTTTTTTCTCTATCTCTCTCTTCCTCCCCCAATCTACGATCGATATAGGTTCAGGATTGGTCAATTATTGACGATTGAGATTGCTATGGATATTGTTCTATGTACGATTTTTCATTTATGTGAACTTCCTTGATAAGTCCATTCGTTACTGCAGCGCATTCATGCTTGACCAATCTTACGTATATAAACGGGAAAACAGGTTTAATGAATAGCCTCTCTTCTAAGCCCTAAGTGTAAATTCGTGTACCAAGTCAAAACCTCTGCCAGGCTTATTTTATCGAGAAACAATCCTAGGAGAGGTGTTTTAGATGACCTAGGAGTATTGTTTTTCGTAGCTGAAGGAAGGAACAGCCAAGGCGTGCCGCATAAAAGGAGTCTGCCACAGGCTGTCTCCGCTATTCCTGACCTGCGCAGTGGGATCGACTCTCCGTCTTCCTTCTCAGGTGACCTAAACCCCTCGCCTGATGATCCCACATCTGGACTCATGCACCGAATTACCAATGCTATGCAGCACTCTGATACACCAGGCTGCTGTCATTCGTCCCATAAGCTGTCATACTCTAACCTGGGCGTATCATGTTTTTTATCATCCTAAAATTAGCTATAGTTACCATTGAACCTTGGAATCATTCGCTTATTAATTGAAGTAGGTTCGCTTTGAGTGGGAAGAGGGGACGGCAAAAAGCCTATAGTAGTAATGAGAAGTTACCGTCCCTGAGTTTAACCTGTGGCCCGAACGATAACGCCATGAAGTGGCAACATCGCTTCTAGATGTTAGCGATTGGCCTTCTATCCTTTTTTGTTTACCCCTCTTGTTGAAATTGAATTGGTGGACGATATGGAACATCATCATCCGCATCATCAGCATAAACATTATTCTATTAAACAATAAAATTGAATCTAGTTTAGAATATACCAAACTAAGATCAAATTGCTTTAGAAGCCATTGAAGGGTTTCACCGTTTAGTTCTTTGTTATTTTGATCCCTGTTGAAGGAAAAGCTTTTCATGAAACATGGAAAGATTATCTATCAGGCATTACTAACCTACATTTTTTTGTCGTACAAAGAGAAACTAACCATGAATATAGACTAATATAAACTGATATTCGTGTTTCCCAATATGTGTTCTAACAGTGTTTTTAGATACTACTCTTATATTACAAGCAGTATACCCATTGCATTTTATCAAGAAATATTGCCTGTTACATACGTCTTGCAACTTATTGGTATTGTAGGCAATCCTTGTCATTTTCATGTAATTTTAGTGGAACACGTATATGGTGTTATTACAGACTTTCAATGAATAATTTTAAAAACTGACATCCCCGAGGAGCTATTTAAAAAACGGTTTGGCCTTGTATCTCTGGCTGGAGGGTCTTGTCCCAAACCGCATCGTGTGACTTTGCCATGTTTGAAGGGTCGTCAGGTACCTTGGGACTGTAACTTCTCGGCACTACTGTAACCAATAGGTATTAGATGCCTAAACAATGTGGTTAGGAATCTGGACGCTTTGGAGATTAGAATGAGTCACTTGTCTAGTTTTTCATCGAATAGAACCAATATAAATGATAGCACTCGACATTATTAGTTATTACTTATATTCCAGAGGAATTTCCAAGACAAAACTGTTACAACTCGTTTCCCTACTATGACTACGGAGCTACTTGTTATCCATCAATTCGTATATCACATCTCAACCTTTAGTTTTCAAGGAGCATATCCAACTCACTAATAAATCTATAAAATACTATTAACTTGCACATAATCTTACTCGTTGCGTTACAGACAGTTGCATAGCTACCGAGCAATGAGCATAAACCATGTTTTGTATTTTAAAATAAAATATGATGAAATTCTAAGAATACAGAAACCAACCGCACTATTTAGGATAAGTAGTTTTCTATCTATGATTTTTCAAAGTTTTGACAAAAAGATACTTCATTGTGAGGCAACCCACTCCCACCACCACTCAGATGCTCTGATAGGATTATCTTGCAATCGGAATCGATCTGTAAGCGTTGCTCACCTTGCCTAACCTAGTGCTAAGCCTCTGGTTACAGAACACATATGTACTTTCAACATGAACAAGCCTAGATAACTGTGATTATCTTATGGACATGTTGCAAGTCTAATTCGCAATAACTTGAAAAACGCTTCTGAACACTCACCCAGATCACCGCAGAACGAAAGTATCCATCTAGTTGTTGAATTACCAGAGCGCGGATTGCAATTAGAGTGCTTCTCTATGGATTCTTTAAATTTAATTGATTTGTTTAATTTTTAAATTATTGTAGCTTTTGGCTTTTATATAACAGAATCAATCTAAATGTTTCACTTTTTGTGTTAACATTACACCTACCTACTACGTATAACAAATTCTCCATTATAGGTAGGTGCCACTAAAATAAAATGTTGATTATTGCTTCCACGAAAATGTTTATCTTTATTTGGAGTTCGGATGCTTGAGTCCAGTTCCTCTCCTCTTTCCTTTTCCCTCTTTTCTGTTGGCTGTTCTGTGTTTACTCGTAGACCTCATCGCTCACATCTCGTCTAGTTTGGCTTCCTTGTCTTGCAATATTAGCTTCCTGTTTGTATAGTTTGGATATTAAATGTTACTAATCTTAATTCCGTGCTATGTGTTGCTCTTAGTATGAAAAAGCTTTGCCTAATTAACTGAAGTACAGTAATTTCTTAAGACGAAAATGGAAGATTTGATTTAGCGAGTTCTTGATTTGCTTTTGGCTTCATTTGAAGCAAATTATATGTGTACTACAGTTAAAGCAGGACTGTATATTTTGTCCCAAATTAGGCTCTTGTCACAAGTTAGAGAACTTCAACGTACGTACGGTTACTGTTTGTTCTCTTCTGTTAGGAAGCTGTTTGTTTTTAATTGAAATGTCCCTTTGGTAAAAATCAGTTGGTCGTAACAACAATGTGTTTTGCCAACATATTTTGCAATTTTTTCTCTGGTAGGTTGTAGTATCTTCCAACCACATTGTTTGGAGACAAACCCGACTTGAGCCTTTGTTATCTTAAGATTGTATGGCAAAAGCTTTTTCATTCTGATACTGTGTTTTTGTGTGATCACTTGATAGTTTAGTTTACGCACTGTTTGTTACTTAGTGCTCTAGAGCATGTCATGGCCTGAACCGAGATTGAAAAGTTTCATGCCTAATTATATTTGTTCGCAATGGTTGGCATTCGAGCAATTAAATTCCCTCTTTTCTCTGTTGATTGTCTTTATCTGGTCTGAAAAATCAATAGACTCAGGGTTGGTAATTCTTGGTTCAAAACTTGTTTCAAATATTTAATCTTGTTTATATTTTTTCTGAAACTAAATACGAGGGTGATATCATTATCTGTTAGGAAACTGTTGAGAATGTTCATCCATTGCCTATCGCCTGCTCGGTTTAGACAAATATGAACTATTGAGTGACCCCATTCTATCTGAAAACAAATGAAAATATACAGCTATCTCTTCCCACAATATCTGTGTATGGTAGATTTCCTTCCAGAGTGATTCAGTAGAATTGTATATATATCTAGAAGTCTTTATATATATTTTTTTAATTGAATTTGTGAACTTCAATCGGTAATTTTCCATCTCGTCAAAGGTCGCTGATTTGCATGGTTTTATTTGTGTCATTTCACTTATTTTACCACACACCGTTTCTTTTTCTCTTGTTTTTGGAGGCCAAGGTGGCAAAAAATAGTATCTAACTAGATTGGAATAGTTTTTTTCTTTGCTAAGGTCCTACTAATAATCATGTGTGTGTTTAGTATTTACTTGTAAGTTTCATTTCGACTGTGTTCTACTCACTCTTTCCAGATCATCCCATTTAAATGTGGTATGTCATTTTTTTTCGCAATTGGCTTGTCCCATTAATTGTTATCTATAAAATTGTATGTGTTGGAACATGAAATTTATTGTAATTAAATAGTTTTTTCTAAGCTTATTTTAAATTTATTTTTGATTGAATACGTAGATTGTGGTTTTATAATTTATTCTGCATCTATATTGTACCCTCATGACAACGAATTGACAAATTTAACCAATTTATAACAACTATTGGTTTGGTTTACCGACTTTTTTAATTGAGCAAATAAATTAAATGAATAGATGATTAAAATAGTATTTATCACTATTTATCACATAGCTAATCGAATGATCATACAACATTATTTCTCGAGATTCCCCTTCGATAAACTTTGAATTGAAAAGCATAATCATATTGTATGTTGCACAAACATGTCTTATCCCCACAAAAAATGATCTTATCATAATCAATATCACACGTGGTATTTATTGATAAAATTTATTTGTTAGCTTAGTTCAGTCTGTATTGCAAATACCTAGCGGTTTTCTCTTAATGATTTTTCTGATGAAGTTGGAATTTTTATCAACGATTTATTACATCTTCCTAAAGCAAGCATAGCTTTTTTGTTCTTTACATTTTTATATTTGTTTTTCAGGATCGCCAGTCATATCTTCAGGTAGCTTAAAGAAAAACCATTCTGGACACCAAGTGGAGAATTCAAGTGAAGTTAGGTGAGCTGTTAATGTATGGATATTGGATATAATACCTATATTTTAGAGGATAGTTTGATGCATTGAAAATAAATACTGAGTGAAAATAAATGTCCATTAGAAAGGGATTTTATTGCAGTATTCTTAAAATGGAATATTTTTATTTGCATGATGGGTTTATTCATTTGATAATGAATTCGTTTTAAAAATATTAGTGTGAAATCATTGGAAAAGTATTTTTGGCTGATAACATCACGTTATTCACCAACGGAGGCGTGGGTGTGAAGTGTGAAGATTGTTCCAGTTTGTTTGCCGTCCCTACTTGGAGATGTAGACGGTCAAAAAGAAAATTATTTATTGTAGATATAGATAATCTGACTTTTTATCTTTTTCTCGATAATGGGCAGGAACTCTTGAATGTGGTTTAGTCACTGGGTGGTAGTACTAGTAGAACCGGGTGTTCAAAAACGTTTATAGTTTGAAATCGAGTGTTTGCCGTGTGAGGCCCATGATAGGTGGAAGTTGCGTTGCGCACATTGTAGATTAGTAGATTCTGCTCAAATTTACTTTTTTGAGAGGGTTCCTGGGTTGATGTTATTAGGGAGAAGAACTTCTCAGTACAAAGTACATTCAATGCGCAGTATTTGTTGTTGAAACATGTTCAAAGACCTTCTATCATTTTGGAACAGGCAACAAGGGGAAGATTTCGTGGTGCATAAAGGCCGAGGTGTTCCAACTTTGAGTTCAGTGATCAGCGAGCAGCGCGGGGAACAGCCCGTCGCAGGAAAGCCGACGCACTGGGAACCACGGAAGGCATCCTTTGCAGGACGTCGATCGCGCAGGAATTCTCTTTCGGACGACTCTCAGCTGACTCTTGAGAACTTCGGAGGGTCGCAGGAGAACCTCCATCTTCTTGGGAGGAATCCTGACAAAGAACCAGCAGTTCACACAGGTCGGCGGGAGAGCGTTTCTCGCTCCTCAGTGTTAGACAACAGCAGCGATGCACTGCACAATGCACTCCAGGACACTGCTTACACCCCTCAGCAAGGTAGAATTTTGTGGCACTGTCATTCTTCATAGAATTCGTTAACATAATACCGAGATTCAGATTAAAAATATTCACCCAAATCCCTTATCTTGATATAAAATCATTAGACAACAAAATCGCTTTAAAACTGATATTATTTTGTGTTATTTCTGATATTCCTTAGTATCGTAATGCATGTTATTTGCTGCAAGTTGCACTGGTACCTTGATTTAAATAACATACATTTTATTATTTACAATAAATAAGGATCTTCGTTATTTTCAATCGTTATCATCAAACATTTACATTCAAATAATGGAGACATCCTAAAATTAAACAATACATAAATCAGTATACAAATTTTAGTCTTTCAGTGTAAAACCTATATTTCATCTTGAAATACGTTTGAAATGTTCTACATTTTCTACGTTTTCTTAGTACCTATTTCCGTAATGAGCAGAAAATGCAAATAGATATTGCATAACACCTTCCCATAAACATAATCTTTAGTAGGCAAGCTTACTTTTGCTTCCTCACTACCGAAGGTGGGGAAGCTTTGTGTTCGTGATTGTAGTCGAAGAAAAATTTTGTCCTCCAAAATCAGAATTTCCACTTGCTTTTTGCGTTTCAGAGCTTGCTGATCAATTTTGGTTCCGTGATTGTCTGTCTGTCCGTCAGTCTGTGGTAAATCCTTGTCACGCCCAAAACTATACCAAGGCTCAGTCCGATTCCGATGAAATTTTCAGGGATTGTGCGGGTTAGCTCCTAGACGGCCCCCTATAATTTTCAAAGCCCTCGAATCAACAGTAGCATGTGCGCATGCGCAAACGTGAATTTCTCATAACGTCGATTGCTTATCATCTGTTGGTCCGATTTCGTTCAAACTTGGTAGGTGATTGGGTATATGTGTTTGGAAAATATCCTATTAATTATATCGCGATCGGTTGAGTAACAACCATTGCGCATGCGCGAAACTAATGTAGATAGACACAGGAAAACTCTAATGGAACGATTTTGATGAAATTTTCAGGGATTGGGCGGGATTGCTTCTAGACGTCTCCTATAACTTTCATTGTCGTCACATAAACAGGAGACAGAGAACATGCTTATCGTTTTTGTAATAAGTAGATATTTTACTAAGTATTTCGAATTTGATATTTTCAATTTAATTTTTCGTCTCCCTGAAGAAGCCCCAGTTCTCGGGGAGAAACGTTAGATGTTAATAAAAAAACCAATTTAAGGACAGAACTGCTTCTTTTGTAAAATCTTCCACCTTTCTAACCGTAAATGTGGTTTTTGGTACGCATACTTCGTGATACAAACCATTCTTACCATCATGGACTGTAAACTCATAGTGATCCTCAGAGCTACTGGGAGTGTAAAATAAAAAGCTAAAAATGTCTTTTATCAAAATTATCCTGACTTTGTTTCATTACGTCTCAATTATAGATCTGGAATGAGAGAATGGAGATGTCCGCTAGTGCTCCTTACGCCGTTTCCAAGAGCTTAATTTTTATTGTTATTTACAAAATTATATATACACCATCACACATTATTTTGGCTGTATGCTTTTGCAATGGATACATATTGCATCGGATGTGTGTGCGTAATGCATGTTTCATTGTATACCTACTTATGTCTTGGTAGTTCTTGACTGCCTCAGTAAAATCTATGATCATGGAGTAAGCGCATGCGTTTTATATTTTGTATAAAAAATTTGCAACCACGATTGTTCTTGCACGTACTTGTACAGTCAATGTCTCTGCTGGAAAACCAACAAACTGGGAGCCACGGCGTCCTTCCTTTGCTGGGCGACGATCAAGAAGGAATTCCATATCGGATGACTCACAGCTGACTGTGGAGAACTTCGGAGGATCCCAGGATAACCTACATTTTCTGGGGAGGAACCCAGACAAGGAGCAGGTTGTGCACATAGGACGGCGGGACAGTTATGTTTATGGGAGCAATGACACACTGCACCTCACCTCGCAAGGTATTGGTCTGCATAATACTTGCTGCAGGAGATTGTAGAAATTAGGTTGGGAGAAATCGGTTAAGGCCTTATCACACTTGCATTTTTTTCAGTTTTTTTCTCGCATTTTCAATGCTCGAACGTGAAGAAGGCAAAGTGCTTTTTCCAAGGTCAGCTTTTTCAACCATTGCGCATCCTGGCGGAGCATTTTTAAACTCACTTAGGAAAATTAGAATATGTTTTACCTCGACGCAAGAAAAATACTAAAACCTAATCCTTGGGAAGGTAACAATTTAATGGAAAACCCCTAGGAGCCCTAACCTGACAGATTTAATAATACTGCACTCCGCCAGAATACGCTGTTTTTGCACTTATTCCTCTTTAACATTCACAGCTGACATTGGAAAACAGCACTTTGCCTTCTTCACGCTCGAGCATACGAAAAAAGCTGAAAAAATGCAAGTGTGATACATACGGCCTTTAGATTGAGAGAGAGAGAGAGCCCCATAATTTATCATAGTGCATATCCCATTCTATATATTTAGCGTATCAGCAGCCTTCAGCAAACACGTTCTCAAACTACACCGGTAAATCAGGATTCATTAAACTTGCCAAAAGGGAATAAATGTTGTTCTGACCAATAGGTTTCACTAAGTAGACATTTCTATCCATGTACATTCAAGAATTAGTTCGTCGAATGTATTGAATCGCTGTCAATGTTCTTATGTTGGCGTTTGGCTATTAAATATTACTTTTCCACTACGTTTAATAATCATTGAAACTATTATTCTTGCTTTACCCAACATTACAAATTAAAATTGAGCTCTTTATTGGTTAAATAAAATTCGACCATAATTTGGTAGACGAACTCCTAATTTGGGATTTCGCATATTGTTCAACTAATGAAGCACTTCAAAATCAAGTTACTATTTCCCAAACTTGTAACCACCCGCCAGCGTGATATTAGGTGGCAAAATTAGGCAGCAAAATAGTAATTACCCACCTCAATCATTTTGGAGCTACAAGCAAGCACAAGGTAATTAATTTGCCCTATCTTAAATTTTATAAATGTTCACTTCGCCTGATCACTTCCCGATTTTCAGGTTCTCGTTTCATTTCAACTAAAATTCATCCCTATCCTAAGATTATATCAATTTATAGTGTTTGATTTTTGTCAGATTAAGCCCCAAACATTTTTCATAATTTCTTATAACCAGCACCTTTCTCAGTTTGTTTCAAAATCAAGACCTTTGCTGGTGATGCTCCAATCTTGACTATTCCATGATGTTCTGTTATTGGAAATCTCAGCTTGCGCACTTTGCAAAGTAGTTGCAACTTTGAGTTATTTTGAGTGTTGTTCGTTTTGGTAGTAGCTCTTGCATGCCTTGCCTGTTGTATTTTTAGTGCCCGACACACCCCAAAGGGCAGCCCTTTCGAGAAGTAACAGTTTCCTAGACAACCAAAGACGTGCCGAAGAGACAAGAAGTAGTGCGGGTATTCAACAGTTGCTGTGCGACCCGAGTCCGCCCTCCACTCCTCCTCCCGCCGTGCCAGCTGCGGCGATGGTACAAGGTAAGTTGCACTGTATGCTGACGTGTGGCTTCAGGTTTTCGCATCACCTTTATTTTTTGTACTGAATGTACCATGTTTCGAGAGTCACGAATAATTCTTTTAAATCCTTAGATATAAGTTTCTATGGTCATTGAACTATGATATATTAATTGTTAGCCATGCTGCAGTTTGTTCTTCTTGACCCGAGGACTGACCGACGCGATTCTGCTAATCTAAAATATCTCCACAGATAAATAATTAGCTGTCTAGGTTACTGAAAACTACTCTCATCTTTTTCTCTCAAGATTCAACAAATTGCCGCACACTCTAGCCCTAGGATTGTGCTGGTGAGGATAGATAATCTACGAGTTTCTTGTCATCAATGCTAATCTCCGCGCATACGTAAAACACTAAACCTTTTCAATTTTAACCCGATTTTGATTATATTAAGTTAGTATTGAGTATTGGTTGGTGGAAGTGAATCGGTACGAGAAAAAGTGAAATTTCCGGTACGATTAGTTTTCTTGTTTTTCAGCCAATTTCGGTTACCAATGAACTGTTCTTGATTGCAGAACCTCGACCTCCTGAAAGGGAGAAGAAAGTTACAACCTTTGCCGCTCTTCCCAACAACACAACAACTTGGCAACAGCAGTCCATGGCTAATCAAAACAACGAACACCAAGACAACGGTAAGCTATTGTCGTATTCGTGATTACAGTTCATTCTATAATACGCAAAATACTGTACCTATTTAGAAAAGTCAAATTTTGAAAGGGATTACTCATTTTCTTCAATGGTTCATTGTTAGAAACACATTAGTGTCTACCTACATTCCTCAAAAGGAAAGGCGTGTTAGCGTCTTTTCGTGACTCGAAGTTCGATTTTGCTCCTGATTTCCAACTTGTGAAATACGACTCAGACCTGATTTTGCTCGTAACATACTACGTACTCGGAATCCTGACTCAATACAGGAAGATTGCTAGACACAAAAATGAATCTCTTTCATTCATATAACTGTAGAACAGTTATGACACCTCATCAAACGTTGGTTAGGAAATAAAGAAAGAAATTAAACTTGTTTGACAACAAATTACGCGTAGGCTTCTCGTTGTGTGAGAGAAAATCACATCGATCCGAATTCTCTTATCTGAGTAGTAGGTAGTGTATGAAATCGGAAATTGTTGTAATACAAATTATTTTATATAGATATAAAGAACGGAAAGAAATGGGGGGGGGTTATCCTTCCATGGAATGCGTCTAGGGGTGTCCATCCGTTAGTCACTATCATGATTTTCTATATGTTTTCACTTAGGTTGATTGACGATAACCTATAAATGTGTTAGTCTCCCTGGATGGCAATATTTGTATTCTTGTCTGCATTATCTGGTCTTTCTCAGGTGCAGGCTGGGAAACTAAAGAAGAGCATTGAACTTGTGTCTTGGTTCACCCGAATCGTGATTAAATAAAAAGTTCACTAATCTTAACAAACGATTAAATAGTCCATCTATTGATTTAATTTTTAGTTAAACCGAGCCGCTATTATTTCTCTAGAAATTAACAGGTAGGTTAGAATAAAAATGTTAGGTTAGGTAAAAATAAAATTAATTAATTAAAAAACCCTACTGGCCTTAGAACCTTTCTAAATTTCCGTATAATGATACCTGTATATTATTCTGAATTGTTTTGGTCCCACCTAGGAACTAGCGACCCTATGGACAATGGAGTTATGACGTCCCAACTAGTTAACATCCGGCTCAAACTGGAAGAAAAAAGAAGAAGAATCGAAAGCGAAAAACGGCGAATGGAAGCTCAGCTCAATCGTCAACGACAAAAAGTAGGCAAAGCCGCGTTCTTGCAAGCTGTAACCAAGGTGAGCGGTCCTCTAACACACCTCCTAACCTTACGTGAGGTAATGGGTTCTTCTTTCTTTCTCCCTCGAGACATTGGATTGATTAAATGTTGTTGGTCAGTCGTGTATTGAATGGATAGTTAGAGAGTGTCTTTAAATTTTTAGGAAGCAGTTCCAAAAATCTTGGTTATGATTTTTTTAAATCGTCAAAAATTTCTTGAAAAAATAGGTATATTGTTGATTATACAGGGTGGTCCACGGGAACCTGACGGTTTTCAAATGAGTAGTACACATTTGTTTTTCAACATAAAAAATTTATTTTTTCATATTCTTACAGCCAGTACTATGCCATTTAAGAAATGAAACCTTGAAAATAACATCTGTCATTTGGTGATGACCTTCTTGCTCGTAACATGTTGCAAGTCTGTTCATAAACTCTTGGTGAACGCGCTCTAATAAGGGTGTGTCAATTGTGTGGACTTGTGCTCGAATCGCTTCCTTCAGCTCGCCTAACGTTCTCGGTTTGTTTTCGTAGACACGAGATTTGAGGAAACTCCGCAGAAAAAAGTCATAGGTTGTCAAATCAGGTGACCTCGGAGGCCAGGGCATGTCCCCAAACCGTGAGATCAAGCGCTCTGGGAACTTTTGGCGCAATTTGTCCATCGTTACTTTAGCTGTGTGAGGGGTAGCCTCATCTTGCTGGAACCAAATGCTTTCAGCAGGAAGTCGTCGTCTGCGTAACTCAGGTCTCAGGAAGATGTTTATCATCTCAACATAACGGGCTGCAGTCACAGTCCAGCCCGTTCCTTCCTTTAAAAAAAAATATATGGACCAATCACACATTTTGACGATACTGCACACCAAACCTTCATTTTCGGACTGTGTAAGGGCCGTTCATGAAGTTGCTGAGGGTTTTCACTGGCATAATAACGACAATTTTGTCGATTGACAAAACCGTTCAAATAGAAATGAGCGTCATCACTCATAAACAGTACAGCATCTTCGTTAACTTCAAGCATTGAGAGCGTAGACAAACAAAAATCATTGTATTGTGGAAAGTCAGTTGGTTTCAGCTGCTGGACAATTGCCAATTTGTATGGGTGGAATCTGAGGTCATGTTTGACAATACGCGAACTGTGGAACGACTTACTCTTAATGTTTGAGCTTGTTTTCGCACTGAGCGGCCTGGACTTGTTAGCAACGCTTGCCTCACCCTCTCCACACTTTCAGGGGTCCGTGCCGTGCGAGTAGGTCCTGGTGGCTTCTTTTTCATCACATTTCCAGTCGTTGACCCACTTCAGATTCGTGTTACAGCTTGGGACAGCTCCATGACGGCCAATATTAAATTCACGCCGAAACAGTCTCTGCGTCGCCACCACTGATTCACCATTTTTGATAAAAGCTTCGAACACGAATATGTGATGCCTCACACCCCACTCAGTCACGTTGTACACCAAATGGCACATCCCCACAGTTCGAATGGGGGATCCGTTCCGATAACCCCACTCCACCTACCTGCCAAGTAATACCCATTCGAAAAACGTCAGGTTCCCGTGGATCACCCTGTACATATATATTTTATTTCTAGTTTTCAAAATTGAAATCAAGAATCGGTGAAAAAATTGTTAGATTGGAATAATGAACATATGAATAATTCTTGAAACTCAATAAAAATCGTATCGCTTTTAGTCGGTTGAAACTACCGAAGATTCTATCCTTCCTAAAACCAGATTTTACGATGAACTTTATAATTGAAGCTATGGCGCCATCGTCATCACAACGCGCCATCAATTCAATAACCAACAATTTCTTTGTTTGTTTTTATAAGTACTATGATTCAGTTTTGAAACTGCAGAAATCGGAAAACTTAAATCATGGCTAATATTGGCTAGTGTTGACATGATAAACCATTTGCTTCAGTCATTGGCGATTGCATGATGGCTGAGGAAATTAAAACCCACTAGTAGCCATTCGATACTTGCCGTTGTATAAAACTACGTACAAAAAGTCAAATTATTACATTAAATTAATGAATTAAAATATCAAACATAAATGAATATTTATGAATTATTGAAGTTACCTACCTCATCGCGGCAAGTTCGAAGTTAGCTTCATACATAGCTGCCGCAGCCTCACTAACGTAGTAAATTGAATTACTTTAATTGAATTTCGTTCATTTTATGCGAATTTCTTATCGCATTTTAGTTTAGTACTTGAGCAGAGTGCTATTGGAGTACACTTTTTTTTCTTTGGACAAGAACATATAAAACAATAGCATCTGCAATATCGGTTGTAAAGAAGTTTGAGTTCATATTGTTTTTTGTTGATAATCCTTGTATATTTTGTTCATATCCGTCATAGAGTTGTTAAGTCACTTGCTTCATCGTTGGCCCATCACCAATCCTTGATTAGACAAAGCACCCTCTCACAGTTCTAGATAACACGGAATATTGCTACGCTCCCCTGTCATGTACTAATTTTCTTCCTCGCTACTAATAGAGCGTTCACTATGCTATGGAAATAACAGTATTCAAATCTCACAGAATGAAGTTCGATGAATGAACTATTTGCATTTTGCTGAACCTATCATCTAATTTCTAACACTTGATTCCCCGTTCATATTAATACTACCTACTAACGTTTGGACCGCTTATACAATAAATTTTGAATGAGTTGATCAAGTTTATCATTCTTGGGAAACCGCAATATTCATCAGTATTCGCAAACCATAACTGTTTCATCAATGTCATCAATCTGCAAATAAGATGTCAGCTGCTGCTAGGTTATTCGCTATATATTGATCCGTTGCTTTTCATTCATTATCCATCCATTCTCTAATCCTTGAAAAAATACAACACTTGATGCATAAATATGAATTTTCTATAATGAAAATCTATAAATGATATCTTTTCATTCAATAAAATTTCGTCTGATCTCTTGAAAAAGAATAACGAGATTTAAACCGCTATGGGTGGATGCTTTTGTTTTTTAGCTTAATTTTATTGATTAGTTTAAAAAATTATGCTTACGTCATTTCTTAAGTTTTAATATTTTAGACGTATTTAGTAGTGTGTTTGCAATACTCTTTTACAATTTTCAATTGCCTATTATGATTGTTTACTTGTACAGTCTTTGTAACAGCTCGGAGGATATATCATTTGGAAATCAAATAAGCTTTGAAATGAATCGGTTCCACTTTTAGGCACCTTCTTTTTAATTTCATCGATGATCCTAAATCCTATCCAATGTACAAAATTGAAGTTTTGAAACGACCTATTGCAGTCCCAAGCTGTTAGGAAGCACTTAGATTAGTTTGTGCATGCATGAGATGGGGTGGTAATGGACGTTTGGGTGGTGGATAGGGCAAGGTGGTCAAATCTCCCGATTCGGACCCTGGGCACGAGACTGTACCTCCAGAGGGTGCATCGCAGGACAAACCAGCACGGCCGTTCTCCTTGCAGGTATCGTATCAAATTAACTCGTCGTTTTGTGTTTTGTACGAGGCAATCTCTGTGTGTTTTGCGTCTCCCCCACCTATGGCAAGTACTTAGATTCAACTCTGCTGCAATAACTGTTTAGTTAGCGCCTTTTGTTTAGTTACTTTAGCCAAATGAATTTGAGACGTTCCCATCATTTCATACATTTTTTTGTGTTGGTATACTTGACTTATAATTGTAGTCTGTTTGAAAAACCTTGATTGCACCGATATTTTACTTTTAGTATGTGGAAAATACACTTATTCTGATTATCTACTAGATATTGCTTTGAAACCTAGATACATTTGATGTTTTTCATAAAATTGAGTAGGTACCAGAAAAAATAACATGTGCTTAACACATAACAGTTTTATTTTCTAAATAAATAGCATCTATTTTCGGGAGCAAATTGTGTTAATTTTTGGAATACCTAGAATCTTGGATTTTAGTTTGAGTGGATGAAATACCACTATTAGTAGTGTAGTCGTTGTGATAAGTTATCTACCTACCCTAATACATTTTTAAGTATAATTCTATTATATATTCCCTAAAACATTTTTTGGGTTGGGCAGGATATCACCGAAGTAGAGCAAAAATGGCTATCTGGTGACGGCTTCACGGAAGAAAGAAAAACGCCTGATATGGAGAATATGGACATTGAAACATATCAACAGTCCATCGCCCAGTAAGTGATGTTTTTTCTCTTCATTCATTTGTTTTGCGCGATACCTAGTTTGCGTTTTCATTTTCTTTAATTTGCTCTAGCTACATCGAACAAAAACATTATGCCTATTTTCGATTTTTTTTCTTTTTGTAGGATGAATTCTAGTTTGCATGAGATTCAAGCAGATTTACAGAGGCTTGCAAATCAGCAGAATCAGTTGCAGAATAACGCGGGGACTCAAAATAATATTAGTAATATGCATGGGAGTCCAGTGCCCTTACAGCAACCTCAACCTCCTCCACAGCTTCAGAGTTTCGCGTCGCTCCATCACAACAACGCATATAGCACTCAACATATAAATTTCAACAATCAACCCCCTAATTGCAGTAATCAGATGATGTATAGCAACCAACAGCAAGGGGCGCCTCCACAGATTCAAGGCTACCCGAACCACGAGTATTACAATGGAAGGTCAATGGGCTACAACTCTCACTTACAGCAGCAGGCACAGCAGCAGCAACAAATCCAGCAAATGCACAGTCTCATGTCGACTGCCAACAACCAACCACAGTACAACAACCAGCAGCAATGGCACAGCCTAAGTCAGCAGCCTCCAACTCCTCAACCCAATTACAATACGTACACGTCCAGGTAAAGTATGTTTTTTCCTTAGCTACGTCTTGCAGTCAACATCTCAAACCATCTCTATGTTACCCTGTTGATAATAATGAATCCCATCACTAAATTTGAAGAAACTGTACACCACCATCTACAGTTCAACTGCACCAACAACTGTACCACTCGTTGTAATAGCTGTGTCCCTAGTTTGGGGTACATCTATAACGGGTATCCCCGTTTCAAGTTTTCAGTTTTCATTGAAAAAAAAAAAAAAAAAAAAAAAAAAAAAAAAAGAGATGTTTGAGTTGTAGACTGTACTACAGCAGTAGGTACCTATTTGAACTCCTGGATGATTCCTGTCTCAGTACCTTGGTGGATATAACATGAACAGACCTCGTATGTTGATAAATTTTATATTTCCACTGTTTTCGTTTTACAAATTCAGTACTTATTTTTTGGCATCACAACACCATTGCGCACTAGATGTTTTGATTGAAAATCGTGCATTGAGCGTTCAGAACACAAATTCCTATGCAGTGTCATGTCATACCCCATTTTTTCATCAGTCCATTCATTCAAACATCCTCCACGAAAAAGTAAATGTTACGTTTATTACAATTTCAGGCGATGTTTATCTTATCTATAAATACTCAATTGAGTTTTTGATTTTTGAGTATCGGAAAATTGAATTTCAGCATTTTAAAGGTAGATCTTATATGTCTTCAATTTAAATAAAATATTGGTTACATCGTATTCTAGTATATGGGTACGTCAAATGAAATTATGCTTTTACATAGTGTTCAAAATATATCGTTCATTTCATTTTACAACCCTTTTGTTGCTGTTACAACTTAGCAGTTTGCTGGCATTATTATATAACGTAATAAGCTACAATTTACAGCAGTGACAGTGCTGTAGGTATTTGAATACATTTGCATCTCCTCAAACAGTTTGGCGCTATTGGTCGTTTCCTTTTTGGCATACCTACCAATTTCCATTATTATGATGGTTTATTTATTTATATATATTTATTTATTTTTATGACATTATTTTTTCACTCATCCCATAGCTCTAGAATTTTGTATGTTTTGTTTGTAGGCATAGTTGGATGGCTTTTATTTTGACGAGTGCAAATAAATCGTTTGCATCTTGCGTCTTTATTTATTATGATTTTTCAAAACTTATTTTGTTCAATTCAGTTATTTGCTACTAAGCGAGCTGTAACACTGGTTCAGGGTTTTTTGATTTGTGTTGTTCTATTCTTCTCGTTTCGGTTTTTTTCCAATTTGTTAATGAAATAAAGGGTAATAATTGGGTATTTCGGAATGAGAGAAAAACAAGAGGTTTTACTTTGCTTTTACTAGACAGCGGCCTGCGAAAGCAGAACCAACTTTTCGAATCTTTCAGCTGGAGCACAGGGTTTAGCTCGTCATTTCATTCGTCCCTTGATGTCCTTGACAGGCTCCCTAACAAATTTCGTTATAATCAGACAGACGACATAACTTTTAGCACACTCAGCTGATCAGGATGGAGCCTGTAAGGCCATTCGTCTATTGTCCTAGAGAGGCTCTCTATCACTTTTTCATCGTTCTGCGGTGAACAGAGAGATTTTAGCTGTCACAGCTGATCAGGATGGCGCCCCTCACTTTGCTCGTCTTTTGTTGTTCCAAAGAGGCTCCCTGTCAAATTTCGACGTCCTACGGTGAATAGGAGAGATTTGAGCACGATTTTGCCATCATGATTAATATTACGGCTTGTGGTCATCAAATTCTCACCAAAGTCAGCGAGGCAGAAGTTCCGACATGGTTATATAACATATCAAAATTCGGTCCAAACCGGACCAGCGGTTTCGGAAGAGTAGTGAAAAGTTGGTAAAAAAAAAACTGCTAGGAAGTGGGTTCTGACATCATCTGAATTACTATCTACAATGTTTCATGAAAATGCATGTATAGATTACAAGAAGATTACAAATGTATAGTATAGACAAAAAGAATGCAACCCGTCTGAGATGGAAATTTTTTTTTAAATTTTGCTGTTGGAGTTCTACACTCCACAGGGCAGGAGTGAAAAAGGTCCTTTTACTATTTTTAACTAGATGTGAAAGCCTCTTCCTGAGAAGTTTTACACCAACCGTACTTTCCTACAATAAGTATTTTTCACCGGTAATGTCGCACAGGATAGGTGGGTCCTGCAATTCTGATTTTCAGTCATTCTAAATAGTTGGCGGCGACGTGCGTTCACGAATCCATTCTAGTTCCACTAGGAATGGATAGATCGAAATAATTGTAATCCATAATAATAGATTATTTTACAATTTTAGCGTGGAACATGCTTTCATCGGAACCTAAAAGTGAAAAATGTTACAATATATCAATATATTGTCACGACAAAACGAGACTAAAGTAGGTACCTAGCAGCGGATTGCTTGTTAATTGCTTCGCTATTAAACCTATGAAGCTAAATTTGAAATAGAGAACCCTTGGGACGTCCAGAAACTAATCGTGAAGTCTGCCCCCCCCCCCCTCCCCGGGTCAGCTGAGTAAGATCCGTGGCTGATTTCTGTGCTATTCAACCTATGAAGCTGAAATTTGGAATGGAGGCCCCTGTCTAGAAACGAATCATGAAGTCTGGGCCCCCCCAGATCAGCTGAGTAAGATCCGGAGCTAAGTTCTTAGCTATTCAACCTATGAAGCTGAAATTGGAAATTGAAGCCTCTTGGGACATCTAGAAACGAATCGTGAAGCCATTTTTAACATGTATCATGTTTTAGCCCTGGGGTCCTAGCAAATTTTGCGAGTCAATTTTTTTCCGCGCACGAAACATATAGTGTTACAGTGATTTCCGCCTACAACCGAGTCGTTGCTAGGGAAATGGTACTTCGTCGTTTTTCATCCCACAAAATTCGTTGACCATTCGTTCGAAAGCTCTCGATTTATCCAACAATATTATGTTAACTACGGCGAAGTGCGTGTCCAACAAACTGAGTTATGAGCATGGTTATATAAATAATTGTTTACACACAGGTGATCATTCTCAATAATTGATATTGTGAACATGATTGCAACCGCTTGTTAATTTCTGATGTTTTCATAGAATTTCGAATCAATATCGAGGAGAAAACATGATACCTACATGGTTGAAATTTTTGGTTCTAGAACAGAAATAAGTTTGGTAAAGCTAAATTTTTTGTTATTCGACCTATGAAGCTAAAAATTTAAATGGCGAACCCCTAGGACATCTAAAAACGAATCATGTAGTCTGAAGCTCCCCGGATCAGCTGAGTGAAATCCGGACCCAAGTTCTTTGCTTGTCAAATATACAAACATAGTCATCCTATGAAGCTGAAATTTGAAATGGAGGCCTCTTGGAGCATCTAGAAATGAAGTATAAAGTCTGATACCCCCTACATTAGCTGAGTGAGCTCCGGAGATAATTTCTATGATATTCAACCTATGAAGCTGAAATTTGAAATGGAGAATCCTTGGAACGACTAGGAACGAATAATGAAGTTTATAGTCCAGCTGAGTTAGATCCGCAGCTTAGTTGTTTGCTATTCAACCTTTGAAGCTGAAATTTGAGCGTGCTCCACGTTCCCCCAATGTTTAGCTGAGGCTCACGGTGAAAGCAAAAGCAGCGTCAAGTTTTATAGAAGATCTGAACCTACATTTTTCGTCATCAAATAAGCTTTATGGTCATATTGAAATTAGTACTGTCAACATGGACCTATAAATTAATAGGCAAGACTATAACAAAGGCAGATACTCATGAAAAAATATGAAGAGGTTATTCAACAAATTTGTTATTCATTAGGGTGGTCCTCCACTGGAAGCGACTATGCGACTATATAAGCGACTAATCCCATAAGCTTGAAACGTATTAGAGCTCCTCCACTGCAAGCGACCTGAGCGACGCAACTTCGCGTATTTTGAGGCGACGAGCGACCTGGCTTCCTCCTCCCACGTTTTCTCGGCGCACCCTCGACTGTGAACGGCGAACCTTAACATCTACAGGACTACTATTATGTTAATTTTCCAGAGGAGTTACGTTGAACTTTTCACTTTTGCCCCTCAATTACATTACCTTGTTAAAATTAACACTCAATATCAAAAACGTATTTTTTTTTTTCAGGAGTTACGCTGAATTTTTGTTTCTGTACTGTCATTACATTCCCTTATTATGATTAACAACAATAATTACAAGTAAAAACGTAATAATTATCTGGTTTTAATACTTTACTACCTGAGAGTCATACACGTAATACTATCACACACATAATAACTATCTATGTCGTCCGTTTTACCAAAAATAAATGCAGTCTACTACACACCACCACAGACTTCGCGCGACTAAGTCGCCTCCAATGGAGGAGCTCAGTCGCGTCCCAGTCGCCTCGCGGAAGTCGCCTTGTCGCTTAAGTCGCTTCCAGTGGAGGACCAGGCTTAGGTGTGTAAAGTTGTGGGGGCAGCTCAAGAGCAGCCCTACAAGATCTATCCAATAGGGTATCTGCGAAAATTGGCGTATTTGTTATGAAATGACGCGAGATTGGTTAAGCCAATCCCCCGGGCACTTGGATTTCGTTTTAGTTTTTCACAAATATGCTCAAAATGTTTCAATTTAGCGATTATCTTCGTATCAATTGATTATTTAATCGATTAAATTGCCAAAACCATCAATCAATGCCACTGATCGATGTTTTGTCGTATGATACACATCCTTAATTTCCACACTTATATGTCATATAACTTTGAAAACAAGATAGCCTACAACTCTTTATTAGTACTACTTATTATTGTGGTCTCCTAACCCGTTTCATGCCTTCCTAGGGTGCTCGGGTCTCCACTCTAGGGTGTGCTAACACTCGATGGGCAATGGGAAGGGCTTAACGTCACAAACACCGGATTGGAGGATTTAGTAGTTTCTTGTCCAAGATGTATAAATAATAAAATATAGTGGAAAAATAAAATTAATAAGTGGTAAAATAAAAAAGAGCCTCGGGTAAACTTCATTACCACTATTTGTACCTATATTAATTTGCTCTCAATATGCTTTCTGAACACTAGTGAAAACAGCGTGGAATCTGGAATATACCAACGTATCATGGTGCCACTAATTTTCTATACATTTTTGAAATTTGGGATTTCAATATAGATTGGATTGAGTTCCAGAGAAATTGTTACAGACCAATTATATAACTTAAATCGCTTTGAATCATTGGGATCGTAGAAATGAGATTTTATGGTTCATATTCTTGTTCCTTCTACTTGAATATTCTTGCTGGTTTAAAATTATTGATGATTGCTAGACCTGACGTCTCAGATGTTCAGATAATAAACTAATGAGTTCATTAACTCATCCCCACCGTTTCAGCTCCCAAATCGGTTAATTTTCTGTTCTCATATTTGAACTACGATTTACGATTAACACGATTTCAATTAATATACTTAACCGAATTGTCTCAAGCTTTCTAATGTGAACGTGAACTTTATAGTATTGACAGTAGAGAGATTCGAATAATGGTGTTCTAGAAAAGTACATTCTGTTCAATCCGTTAAAGATACATTTGCTAATGTTACTGCAACAAATTATTCAACATTTCGTCATTGTTTTTACATTTCATGAGCTCATACCCATATACTTGAATTTTCATTTAGTAGCTGTAGAAACTTTTGGATTCCAAGGTGTACTTAGATAGTTAGTTTTAATCTCTCTCAGTCTAGCTAAGGACAAGAGAGGCTGATTTTAGTGGCTTCCAATTTTACAACTGTTCAATATTTGGCTTAGAGATATTTTATACTCCCAATACCTACTGAACAAATTAAAAACCCAAATCGAGCCTGATACTTGAAAAAAAAAAAAAAAAAAACTACAGTTTTTATATTTTAACTTTTGTAAACATTGATTGCACAATCATGCATTCCCACCTAATTAAGAAGATGGGGTTAGTAAGAGCAATAGTTTGGAATCCAAAAGGTTCATTACTAAAAGTAACGTTAATATTAATAACATTAATTATATTTATGTACATTGCAGCCCTAGGTATAACCAAGGCTTCACTCTCCATAACTTCGATGATGGGTTTTCAACGAGGCAGGAGGCACAACCCACAGGAGAGTTTTACCTCCATGAGCCTGTTCAAATTCCCCAACGAAGGAACTGGGGGCAGCCTTATTCCCCAGATACGACGACGTGGTCCAAGTGAGTTGTTGTAACACATTTTTATTACAATCAACACCCATTCCATCACCTTCCTTGATTATTAAATTTATATACTTACATTAAATTAATAGTTCTACATTCCATGGCGTTGAAATCATTGTTGCAATATTTTGGACGTGGAGATTGGAATCACTGTAGTTTGTCATCAAGGTTTCACAATAATGAGAAAATGCTTCTTCTATATTCCCTTAGGGCCGGTTTATCAATCACATTTATCCAATGGATAAGTGGGATTTATCTGAAGGATAGCCAATGGATAAGTGGGATTTATCTGAAGGATAGCGTTATAACACAATTGGTTAGAAATAATTTTGGATCCCTATTATTTATTTGTTCATCAGAACTAGTAAAATCTGAGTAGTTTTTTTATTGTTTCTAAATTGACTGTGCCGGGTTTTAAATGATGTACCTTCTATTCACTTTTCAGTCAATCAGTGAATTCTTAAAAATGGTTTCCTCTATTTAATCACTCATGATATAGTTTCTATCTTTTCCATTACTTTTAACTCCGTTTGTGGGTTTTACAGCACACCAAGACGAGACACTGGTTCCCTTAGTAGTTCGCCAAAGCAACCTCATTTCTTGCAAAACGGAGGCAGCGAAAATGGTGGTGGCACTTACCGAACCGCCTCTTCGCCTTCGCTAGCTCCAGCTCCTACACCACCTCCCCGTACGTCAGTGAACCATGCCCCTCTTCCGGCCCCACCAGCAGATGACATGGAACCCCAAAGTATCTCTTTCATAGGTGAGTGTTAATACCCAAGTTCGGGTTGTAGTAACATCCATTCTGGAACTTTTGCTTGGTTACTATTGTTAATATTGTGGTATATGTTAGGTCGGCCTCACACTGTGGCAAACAAATCGTTTGCAATTGAAACAAAATGGTTGTAACCAAACCACCCAGAACTGTGTGCCTTCATTCTCTTCACTTCAGTTAATATTTCCGCGTCACAATCCATCTATACTGGGTGTCCCAGTTCAGCATGATCAACATTTATTTCACTTTTATCATATGTATTTTTCTTTTTTTTTTTTTTTTTTTTTTTTTAAGGTATCTCCCCTTTATTTTTTTTATTTTTATTTTTGTACTATTGAATAGCCAAATTGGATTTTGTGTATCAAGCACCACAGTGGCGCTACGGCCTTCAACTCACGTTTTTCACACTTCTGTGCCCGCCTCAAACAAAATATTTCGTTTGGAGATGATTGTTCGCTGCAGTGTGCCCAATCAAAAAACAACAGTATTGAATTCTCAATTCATCGTATTATACAATTGATAGGTTCTACTTTTCATTTGATGCCAACATTTTGTTGTGTTCATATCGGCTTCCACTTGGGAACTTACAAGACTTTTTTTCCTCTGCTGGTCGATTAACTGTATCCCAAGACTCACTGTGTGAAGACGGTAAGATCACTATTTGAGCTGTCTTGTTTCCAGTGAGCCCCCATCATGAATCCCATAGTGCATTATATCAATTTTCCAATCATTTGCGAAATCATACTTTAGCCTTTAGTGCGAGCTTACCCCACTCAGAACCACCGCAGTGCTTCTTAGAAGTACTTTCCTTTCATCTTACCTATCGCTCATTTGACTGATTATTCAATACAGTAATTATTGCTTGATGATCCTCTCATTCATTATTTGGATAATAATAGTTGTTTTCATCATTCAGGCTTATGTATTCTCTGTTCATAACTAGCATAATCTTAAATTTGATTATTTTAGTAATCTGAATTTTAAAAACGTAAGTTGTTCCTTCCTTTTTTGGTTTCCCGTGATTCAATTTTAGGAATTCATTAATTGAAAATTATTTAGTGACTCTTGTGGAGTGTAACTGTTTTCAATGATCAGCTACTCAGTTTAAGTTAGTAAGTTTCAGTTAATAAGAGGTGAAAGTCATTTTGAGTCAACCACAACAATAATTCCGTTGTGATAAATAATTGTAGTCTGTGTGCAGACGCAATTTTTTATTACGTACGTAACTAATTCTATACGTCCATGTTAAAAAATGTGAGGAAGCTATACTGCCCACCCAACTTGGCAGATGTTTTTATTTTATTATTGTTATTATTAAAGGCAAAACTGAACTTAATATAGTGGATCGTCTCTCTGTCTGTATTTTTTTCATGGCATGTTAACTCCGATTCTTACAGGGTCTGGGGATGATGAACAGCAACTAACCACTGGACTCAGTAAGTTGAATATTACATCAGGTAGCAGAACGTACAGGATACCTTCTCCCACGCGAACTTACACCCCAGTGCGAAATTCCTTCTCGCAACAACACGAGAAACCAGAGCAAGGCTTCTACATATCCTTCGATGATGATGAGCCTCCAAAGCGACCTAAACCGCCTCTTCGAACTAAGCGGATGTCCCCCAAAAAGGTAACCCATTCAAATAACCACTCGCAGTGATTTAGTTGTAAGTTTCGCTTGCTTAAATTTTTGTTTGAGCGCTGTCTGAACAACCTTACGCATCACGTAATGTTCTCAGATCACTTCACGCATATCTGTGGTCCCACGTGGCTGGGAAGTAATATTGCAACCAGATGATTATGCATTATTCTATAACTAAACCTGAATTTGTGTTTGATATAATGCTGCAGGACCTTGCTAAGTCGGGTGGCTGAAATTTATATACCACTTGTGTGTTGGTTTCTTCAAGATCCCATTCATAGAAAAACAGTGCATGATAGGAATCAGGGTAGATAAGCTCTGGAGGTAAACAAACAATGGAATATAAGCTCATAAGATGTGTACTTACCGCCAGATTGGTAATTTTGACCAATAATGTAAAATTTGCATTATTATTATTATTTAATCTGCCGTTCACAACAATCTTACTAAATCTCATTTAAAGGCATGGAGCAACTGAGTATTAATACTTCACTCCTGAAATCCCGCATCTTTGGGTGATGCAAAGGATTCTAAACCATTATGGACCAATTTGTGATTTTCATCCAGAATCCGTGAAATTCCTATCGGTGGTAACTGGTGGAATATTTTTTTCAAGGTTCATTATAAGAAATAAGTAGGTAATTAACAAAATTAAACCTATTGCAAGTAGGTAATTTGTTCCCCATTGAAAAACATTGAATAATGGATACGGCATACACCTAGCCATCCTTCTTAAACTCTAGTTACAATAATAATTTAGTTGTTGTGAGCAATGAGCACTAATAACCTCGTATCGGAGCAAGACCTTCAGGTTTAATTAGTAAGCTACATACAACTGAAGAAATCGATTTTAGTATTTTTGAGATGCGAGTGTAGCGAGGATCTAGACTGCCAAAATATACAAGAACATATACGGCAAAAATGTCAGTGATTCTGCTGTCAGGAGTAGGTACCCGCACTACGGCGCACTATGTGCTTAGTTGAGATTCTCATTGTTTTTGAAACCTGCATAATCACAATTTTTTTTTTTCTTTTTTCAACATTTTCACAGAAATTTTATTTTATCATGAACACTGGGTTCGGACGCATCGCAAATCACAGGGGGAAAGATGCACTTATTCGCTTGCTGTGTAGCCCGTTAGGTGGACTCCTAAGACGTTGTCTGAGGTGTAACAAGGCACCATCTTAGAACCCCAAGCACCTTATCTTCCGCCTTGAACCTCTGATTCTTAGGGAACTGCGTGGATTACGGACATCTGAGTTTTGACCCGTACCCACTGCAAGACCTTAGACTGTGGCTTCTACCACTTTGGAGCCAGTCTCAATAATTGCTAAGTCTGCATAGTAACTTTTGTTAAATCTGTATCATTTTGGTTTATTATTTTCTATCATGAACCTTTATCTACCAAGAAAGAGGTAATTATAGCAGATGATCCGATCACCGTAGTTTATAAAGCGATTTTTAGTATGTTCACATCATTAGTTCTCGTTGACACTCATGTTGACGTCAGTTTTTCGTGCCAAAGGTAGGGTTTTTTTTTCTCCCTCGTGGAGAACAAAAGAAAGAACGTACAACAATCCAGGTGATCTCATTCGATTGATTGAAATAAAATCAAAATCCTAGTTATATAGGTATTCCTATTATGCACTGTCTTTGAATGTAAATAAATACCCGAAATTCGTCAAAACTAGCTTTAACAACCTAGTCGAAACTATTGTGAGCTCGTCTGCAACCACTCTTGGAGAGATTTTACGCAGGTCAGTTTTTTCTTAGATTAGTGATCAAAAGTACAAAAAATCAATTGGTCAAACCCTTAACATTAATTCAGACATGTTGGACATATATATTAGTATTCTGTAGTTCTAGTTAAAACTACTTTTGACAAATTCGGATTTTCACGGTAGCATTATCAGTTTATATATATATATATATCGTTAAGTCTTTAAATAACTAATGAGATCAGGATGGAATAACACTTTTTTTAAAGAATATAGAAACATATTTAATGGGAGCTTGTAACTAGGGAGACTGTTTAAAACGAACTGAACTTGCTAGACGCCTCGTACTCGCCTCTGGGCTCAGGAATGTGGGAAAAGTAGAAGGGATGTAACCCTCTTGTGCGTAGTTCAAGTTCAGAGCTGCCAACTGAAGATTATTTTCAAATGAAAGTCCCACAAGCATCGTTTAGTCATCAAGTAAATAATAATGCGAGTTAATTAGGTAAAGAAAGTACCAAAGCACTGGTGCTGTTCTCCGATATATATGAAACTGCACTCTTCTAGCAAAATAGTAGTAGTTGGCTCTCTCCAAAAAACATTTTTTTGCATTTAAGTTCACCCTTAGAATTGGTGATTTAAAAATTTTTGTCTCATTCCCCTTCAACATTTTGAAAATTGACCTCTCAAAACTAACCGGTAGCAGCAGGTAGGGGGGGATTATTAATGAATACCACATAAGGTCCTGAAGAGGCGAAGAAAGGTGAAAGCGCTTGAGTGAATAAAGGATTATAAAGCAACAAGGGAGGCGTCTGAATATCTCCACGGCGCACCAGAGAAAAATTATAAGGATCTCCGCAGAATTCGAACAGCACTTCTCTTGCTGCACACAGCTACCGAGGCCAATTAATCTAACTTACTGAACAAAAGGGCGCGGCATTTTACAAGTGGTTTGGGAAAAATCCGCGGATTCTTGCATCCAGATTCTATGCATCTTGAAACTGGAACCAACAAATTTTAAGGAGGGGACGGGGAGGGGGTGTCAAAATTATTTTGTTGGTCGATTACAATGGTTCATTATTGAAAATCATAAACCAAAATCGAATTTTTCAAAAATTTCACCGTGTTCGCCGTTTTTCCGTTTTGGAGCTTTTCTTCAAAACTACTGTACAACCAATGTTTATGAAATTTGCGTCAAAAGCCAATACTTTTATCTAATTGGTCATGCATCCTCCGTCACTTTCGATCAACCCTAAAAGGTAGCATTGAATAGTTTTAATATTTAGAAATTCGGATCTTAGAAACTTTTGAAATAAGATTTTTGTTTTTTATTATATATTTAATTAATTAATGTTATTATTTTTTGTGACCATCTGTATCATCGCTTCGCGATACATAAAGGCTAGTCATTTGACAGAAAATAAGAACATCAACTTGAGTGTGAATACAAAAAAACCGTGTGGTAAAAAAAAACCCCTTATAAACAATGTTGATTAAATAAGCTGATATAATTTCAATGGACTTCCCTTGTCAAAAATCTAAATTATTATAAATTTTGTTACCTGAAGATAGACTGGCAAAGCGTTTTGATTTATTTTATTACTATTTTATGTTGTTTATTTATTTTCCATTGATTATTTTCATTTTTTGGTCCTAAATCTATTTAGGTGGAAGCAATAGACCTTTCTGTAATGATTTGCATCGTTTTCGACTCATCACTTAATTTTCGCCTCTAGACTATAAAAATGTCGCTGATAAAACACATGAGTAATGTGTTTTATTGTTCATGAGTAACTGTGAAATCAAAAAGTTCCAGTCATGCAGCATGATCGTATGAGCGAATTTTCGTAAATTCTCGTACTATATATGTTGAATGGTTTCGAAAATTCAGGACTTCAAGTAAAAAGGACATGTTAGCTACCGATTTTATGACAAAAAAGGCATTCTCAATAATATTTGGCAATTACAAAAATTTCATTGGATGTTTTAGTTATTTTTGCAGTTTTTACAGATTTTTCAGAATATATTTATGAAATTTAAGTACGATTTTCAGCATGATTTTGTGCAAACGTTTTTTAATGTCCTAGTTAATCCTTGATAATTTTGTTTTGACTGAAACTCTGCTAGAAATTATAAATTTATCAATTTATAGTAGTTTTTAGCCATTTTTAGTGATTTTTTTTTTTTTTAGTACATTTTTGGAACTTTGACCAATTTAATGTACTCAAAAATTGTTGGAAAGCTTGATTTTTGGCACAAGAACGGGATTTTTATCTCAATCCTAAGGAGAGTTATCGTCTGGAATGACACACACACACACACACACACACACACACACACACACACACACACACACACACACACACACACACACACACACACACATATATATATATATATATATATATATATATATATATATATATATATATATATATATATATACATTAATTAATAATGGTTCTACTGAACTATATATAATTATTTGTTGGAAAAAAATTTAGACAGATATATAGAACGAAAGAATTGTTTCTGATATTTCGAAAAATCTTGTTCACAGAATAGAGAAGTAAATTTAACTTTCGTAGGTGGTCCCTGGTAGCTTGAATCGTAATCAATGAATCCCATGGCCGTGATTGTAGTAGGCGTCATTTTCAATCATTCAAATTGAGGCCAGGTGGTCGGTTTGCTCCAAGTACCCACCGGTGAGCCCTTTCCGATTGTTGCAACAGACGATCATTGGCCGCATCTGGCATTTTTCGCAACACTTTCACTCCAAAGCACTCATCAAAAGATGCATCATGAGATCGTGCATGGACTTTAACTGGAAGTGCTCTGGGTTGATGAACTGAGGCCCTGTGATTGTTCATACGCAAATTCAGGGTTGTGGCTTTTCCTACGTAAAAAGCTGGTCCATTTTCGCATTTCTTGCATATCAGCTGATAGACACCGTTCTTCGACTGGCATTCTGCATATCCTTTACATCTGTAGGTATGTGATGTATTGGCCGAGGTGAAAGTAGGCTCATCAATAACCAAATTGCACAACTTGCACCTAGGACGCCTACATGGAAATAATCCGTTTTGAAGTGGCTGCGAGGGCTGTGATTGTGGATGGCGATGGGACAAAATGTTCCCTATATTCTTGCCTTGGCGGTAGGCCACTCGCGGTGTTTCACGGAAAATTTCTCTTGTCTGCGGGCTCGATGTTAGAACTGATTGGAGTTCCCCAAGAATTCCATTGATTTTTTGAGCCCCGAAGAAGAAGGTTGTCACCAGCGAAGGCCTGTCCGTTGATTCTCGTGAACTATGTTGGTAGTTGATTTGGGCTGGGACGATTCTACGACGCACAAAGTTTTCTGGATAACCTCTCTCCAACAACTTGTTTCTTAAACCAGACAAATATCCCTCCAGGTTCTCTCTTTGGTTGCAAATTCGGTGGCCTCTGATGGAAAGTGATCTAGGGATCGACCGCTTGGTATGTGGGGGATGGCAGCTAGTGTAATGGAGATACAGCTGTTTGTTCGTACTTTTCACATGTACTCCTGTGACGAATTCTCCATTGGTCAGTGTGATGTCAACATCGAGAAATGTTGCCACCGTTCTGCTGTATGAATTTTCCAACCATCTGTACTTAATACCTCAAATTAATATTACGCGCGAGTGTTTTCATCCTTCATCAAAACTATATATATATGAAAAAGCGCAAATTTCAGGAATCGTTTCAGAATGCCTGAAAACGGATTTCAATGAAGGAATTGATTTTAAAATTTTCCGAGCCATTGCAATAGCTTTATTTTTACGAAAATGCGCTAAATGTTTAAAATAATACTTCACTGAAGGTCTTGTTCTATTAACTGGGTTTCCGCAGTTAGAATCACCAAACTGGAAACTGATAGGTTCTATATCAACCTGGAAAGCACCGTGCGTGGTCTTGACAGACCCCCCGTTTCATTGTGATTCCTCCTTCGCCCACTTGTTCAAACACCCTACCCTTGTGGGTTTGAGCCCACTTTCTCTCTTGAATCAGTAAATTCTCTTGGCCCATTCTCAAGTCTAAAACTCCTTAATATTTGTCTTGCAGTCGATTTCTCTTCGTTATTAGAGAATCAGACATAAGATTAGACCGTGATAGCAAATTTTTTGTTCAGTGAAAATCGCGTTTTTTAGTGTGTTTGGTGGTTTTTTTGACAGCATAGTTTTGAATAAAGTCTTACGTTACGTCAAGTGCACGTATCGATAATGATAAGGTATACATTATTTTGAGTATTAAAAATAATAATACAATATAGATTAAAACTAAAACAATCTCGACAAATATTGCATCTACAAATCAATGCCAATTGGAATCTTAAGGATTTGTAGATAATAGTTTAAGTTTTTACCGTTTGATCATATCTATTGTAAACCCCTTACATTCTATTCCAGTGAAGGCTGAAAACTAATAATGGTTGGCAATAATTATTCTAACCGAAAAGTGTGATGTAGAAGAGTAATGAACTAGGAGATTGATACATAATTATTATGTGCGTAAGTTTAACTAGTTTCCGATACCCTCCTTGATTCTGTCATCGGATCCTTAGCCAGGTTCTTCAGGTTTCCATTACTCTCGATTGTTATTAACTGCATGCAACTCACTTATCACTATAGCATGTGGAAATAGCCACCAGATTGTCTAGCTTGTGTATGAAAAAACAACAATTGCACGTTTGGCTTCACAGGAACGATCACTCACGCAAACCTTAGAATCGAGTAACGTAGGCAAGCCGCTTCCTTTGGCGTCTGAAGACCCTCCTGTGACGCCTATGAAGGTGCCGCCCCCGTCCAGAGTCAGTCCTCCCGAACCCCTGCCACCCCCGAGGGCCAAGGAAGTTGTCGAATCTCGCCTCCAGCCTGTTGTTCACCACCTTCAAAGCTCTGAGCCCGAACCAATAGTCATTGGTGCAACGGCAGATCCAGTAAGTACTTTGTTAGTGTAGAGGTTCAAGCCTAGTGAAGAAAGTTACATGGATACCCCGTATCTTATCGTTCTAACAGTTTCCCTTTGAGTATTTCATCTTATATTCTCTTAATCAAATTTTATTAAGTTGGTAGGTATATCATAGTAGGGTCAGATGATTGGCAAGTGAGAACAAAGAGGCAAACCACCACTCTACCCCATTGCACTCCATCCCTGCGGTCCGGCTCTTCACCCTCATCAACATAACAAGGTGGAAAGCTCACTGTTATAAGGGATGGGTGACAGTCGACAATTGAAAACTGTTGATAGTTTATTACCGATCAAAAAACTAAAATAACTGATACTACAATTTTTTTTATTTTGCTTTGTGCTCGTGAAAGAAGTCAAAGAAATGTTGTGCTCCAAAATCAAAATCTCCACTTGCTTTTTGCGTTTTAGAACTTGCTGATCAATTTTGGTTCCATATCCGTCCGTCTGTCTGTGGTAAATCCTTGTCACGCCCAAAACTATACCAAGTTTTAGTCCGATTTCGATGAACTTTTCAGGGATTGTGCGGGTTAGTTCCTAGACGGTCCCGTATAATTGTAAATGCCGTCGGATCAACAGTAGCGCTGTACGCATGCGCTAACGTGAATTCCTTATAACGTCGATTTCTCTTCAGCTATTGGTCGGGTGTCATTCAAACTAGGTAGGTAGTTGGGTAGGTATATGTTCTAGAAGAATGCCCTATAAATTGTATCGCAATTGGTGGAGTAATAACCATTGCAAATGAGCTAAACTAATGTCGATTGACACAGGCAAAACTCCGAGTCTAATGGAGCGATTTTGATAAAATGTTCAGGGATCGTGCGGGTCAGCCTCTAGACGGTCCCCTATAAATTTCATTTACGTCGCATAAATTGTAGTATGTGCGCACGCGCAGACCTAATTTCTTATAACGTCGATTTCTTATCAACTATTGGTCTGATTTCGTTCGAACTCGAGGGGTTGTAGAGTCCAGGATGATGCCCTTAGTAGTTTATCGCATTTGCTTGAATAATCAGTAACAATTGCGCATACGCAAAACTAATATTAGATGACACTCTGAGAATTATTGCTCAATTTTGAATAAATTGTCTATTATTGTATGGGTTAACCTTTAGACATTTCCGCGCATGCAAACACGAATTATAGCTCTATTTTGCATTCGATCATTTCGACTCCTACTTTTTCTTCAACGAATTCTATACGTACATGTCACAATATGTGAGGAAGCTATACTGCCCACCATCTTGGCAGACTTTTTTTTTATTGTTTGCACAAGTACAATGTTACGTGTCGTACCTACCTACTTCCGAAGAATTAAATACCAGCACAAGCATCTCAGTCCCTACTATAGGAATTACGTTTCATAGAACTCGATAGATCTCCATAAGCTGGGAGTTTCAAACCCTGACGGAAATTCAAAGACTGTCGTTACCACCCAACCCTTCTAACCTGGGTCTTATGTGATGAATCATTCGTTTGATGGAAAGTTAAAGATAAGTCAGTGAAAACAGGTAGCATCTTCACCTTCCAATATTTTCTGAACCTACTATAGCTGTGTTCAAACTACTCATTGATAAATCAGTCTTAATATGTACATTTCCAGCTCTTATTAAGGTATAAAATAGTGCTTCTATAAATAAAGAAGTCTTAGGCTTCCCATTTGAGAGCTGCAAAATTTAGAGTTCAGGCGAAATCGTAAGACCTTCAGCATACTGGAATCGGTCCGTTCCTTGTAACAGTGTGTAACGATGGCGGGGAAATGTTATCGTTTCCAAAATATAGTTGGTTTTGTGAAAAACATCGATGCATTCGTGTTAATTGCTACTGTATTTGGCCCCTGTATTTATTAATGTTACTAAAATTCGGTTTGAGATTATAACTCACCTAGGTAATGTATCTCGTTCTTTTTTATGATTTAATAACAAACGTTTAATATGTACGTAGTTATGGTAATGCGATTAGAACATTTTTTTGAAAAATTTCATTTCTCCCTTGAAAAAGACTTATGCTCATTGGTTATAACTTACCACTGGCGCTCCCTCCCAGTGTTGTTCGTTTAGGAGCGTCAGAATGTTTTGTCATTAATCCTATGTTCATATAATTATGTTATTATGTTCATATGACGGATTCTTGGTATTTCCCATTAATAAATAGGCGTAGCGTATTAAGGTATAAGAGAAGTTTATATAATTAACTAAAATGTGTACTCTTTGTCGAAGAAATCCAGATTTCAGATTCCTAGATTTAATTATTCCTAACGGTAATCAATTACCCGTAAAGTACCTAGGTATGTTTACATACATTATACCTAATATTAGCGTAACAGGTGTAATTTGATCTCACTCAAGTTCCATGATTAACTAATTTGATGCGTTTCCTAGTTACCATTTCAAAATACTGAAACTGTAAATACACTGGATTTTCATTATTTTCAGCGTTGAAGTTTTTTTGTTATTGTTGTTTGTTTGGTGTTTTTGAAAATGGGTGTGAAATGTCAAACTCCTGTGAATATGGCTTATGTAAGTCGGATCGATTGTAATTTTAGCCTTTTATTGACAGTTTAACGTCCCGAATGAAAATTTGAAGCAAAGTCCGTATAACTATGGCGTTTGGACCCGGTCTTTTCCGCTTTCGGGGGAAGATGAGCATGATGTTTGTATTGTGGCATTATCGTCTAGAGTATACCGCTTCAACGCCTTGTCCAAACTATCGTTAAAGTGGCATTTTGGAAAACGAGCTATTTCTCCTTTGTATGAATCTACTTCTAGTTTGTCATCTTATTTTGTGGTGGTGAGAGACCAATATCAATCCTGCTCATTACGGATTGAGCTCATAGTCCATTAAACAGTTACTGAACCAATTTACCGACATTCAGAAATATTTGAAAAATCAGTTGGTATTTATTGTAAAATTCAAAAAAAGTAATTTTTACTTTTCTTTGATTGTCCTCACTTACGTCCGTCTGGTCCAATCAGCGAGGTCATTCTTCAGTTCAAGATGGTATCTCAAGAAATACCGTTTGGAGTGAGGGGTTCAAAAACAATGCTGCTGCAATATTATATAATACTGACGTTTTCTTAACATCGTTTCTGGGTTTTCAGAAAGGGGTTCCCAAACGCCAATATAAATCTAGCCCTACGTTCTAATGGTAGTCCTTGTATTAGCTCAGTAATCTCCGTCATGAATGATACCTACTGTAATTTGTTCTAAATATTTTACAAGTTTTAGTAATCGTCAAACATTTCATTCCAACACCAACTACTTATAATATTGTTATCGTGTAGTTATAAAATATGCAGGATATTTGATTCATCTCTGAAATTGACTTTTCTTTGACTGTTAATGTTTTGGATGTGGAGCTAACGGGACCTACAATTTCAGGGTGCTCTTGATGAAATGGAAAAGAAGAAAGAGCGAATCCTCTTGCTTTCCTTGCAAAGGCGGCAGGCTGCTGAAGAGGCGAGAAATCGGAAAGAGATGGAAGCGGCCCGAAGGAGAGAGGAAGAGAAGATGAAAGAAGAAGAGAAATTAAGGAAAAAGGAGGACGAGAAAAGACGGAGAGCCCAAATTTTGGAGCAGTACAAAATCAAGAAGGCCATCGAGGAGGCCGAGAGAGAGGTGAGTTCCATTTACTTGGTCAATAATCTCAAGGAGTTGGGTTTGTGATTATGAAACACTCAAGAGTCAGGAAGTAGATTTCTACTAGAAAATCTCGCCACCCGTAATGCTGTTTTGATCAGTAGTCATCAGCAACCATTCTTGATTGGGTAAGACAATCGCAGCTTTGGCCCAAGGCCGATGAGAGTCGCCTGTCATAGGTTGCTATTTATTCAGGTAGATAGGTGATTGAAAGAAAACAAGCAAAAAATATCGACGCAAAATAGTTACAGACTGTTACTTTAAGACTTCATAGACATTTATTATATTTTTTACTGAATATGGTTTATAGTATGGATCATACTGATTTGTCACATACCTTCACAAAGGTAAAAGTTAAATTCGGATCATCTAGTTTTGAATACATAGGTATATAGAATGGCTATGAATAAATGTATCAAATATTGAAATGAATAGCGAAAATAATCAGGAACCTGGCGGATTGTGTTAGTTGAATACTTGGTTCTCATTGGCCCTGTTCGAACAGTTCCAAACGGTCCAATTATAGAGCGTCATATTTGACCCAGTCTTCTGAATCTTTCTGGACATGTTCCTTGGATTCGGTTCTTCCATACAAAGTAAACACGAAGAGATCAATGCTACTCTAGGTGCTTACACTGTGTACTAATAGCCCCCCCCCCCCCTTCCTCCTTCGCTTCTTTCATTATGATCCCATTGCTCTGGTACTTCCCATCAGTAAAATATATTTACACGTAAATTTTTTTAAATAGGGACGATTTGAGTAGGTTGCGTATTGCTTGAGAAAAAAATATGTCAGTGAAATTTTTTCATATTACGATTTACATGGGGTGTAATTGAGTCAAGATTTATCTCTTACCTTTTTTCCGCACAATTACAGGGTAAGCAAGTTGACAAAGAACTCCTGAATTCTCTGAAGAACAGTGGGATCAATAGTGGCAGTGCTGGTAGCAGTGGTGGTGGGCCTCGGATGCGACATAAGGCGCAGCCTGCCAGGCCTCGGCCTAAAACGATACACATCGACTCTGGTGCAGACCAGCACGATGGCACCATGACACCTAGTCGAGGCAAAAAAGGCTCTTCATCCAACCTTTCAGGTAAGTCGATTTTTCATACAACCTTCTCTTTTTCACCTGGTATGATGTTTAAAAGATTTTCAACCCAAAATCAAAACAGAGCGCATGAACTGCTTTTTGGCAGGGTGTCATTTTTACTTTCATATCCCTTATAGTATGGAAGTTTTCTGCATGCATTTACGATCATTATATTATTTTCTCAGTTTAGATGGATTGATTACGTGGAAGTTTGTGTTTAGCCCTTAGTAAATAAACCTGTCCTCAAACAAGTGGGTTCAGTAGGGTAGTTTCATATCCAGAATTATTGGTCTCCTATTATTTGGCAATGTGTAATATTAATGGAGATGAACTGAGTGGCTCAATTTGTGCTTGTACTATGGTTTTACTTACTTATTTTCGTGTAACGAATTAAAAAATTATTGTGGGATATATTTATTTTAGATTTTGTCCTAAAACTAGTGAAGAAGTAGTTGATATTCCTTTTGAGTTTTGAATTATCTGTAAATAGGGAGAAATTATCGGTCCTCCACACTGTGTTCTCAACTCTTAGTGAAATTGGTATCTAATTGGTATCAAAAAGTGAAAATGCTTGGAAAATTTTTCCTTCTATGCTTGGTCCTCCTTCATTTCGTCAGATGAGAGGCCCGTTATGACTCTTGAATACTTCTCTGAAAGCTGGGTTGGTGAATGGAATCTCTGTGATAATTCGTAGTTTAACTCGATCAAAGAACGGAGTTGTGTGGTAATGATTGTCCTGGGCAACTCCCACGATTTGAGAGGTTTTATTAAACTACTCAGTGTCTACCATACCTTCATCAAATGGTCTGTCTGACGTATGAGTTTGAAAACCAAGATATCACAAACATAAATTCGCAATCTATCCCGAGCCCAATTAAGTTTTTACCGATGTAGTAGTTTCACTCCCCCGTATTCCAATTGGGGGTGATGGTTATACTTTGTTTATGATCAGCTCTATTTGGTTTTCTACTGCTGATCCCAGTGCTAGATCCCAACCCCCTCAATTTTACCGGACTGATATTTTATTGTGGGGAGTCGTTTTGCACAAGGCGTACTCCCATGATCGGTTTGTGACTGATTTGATAGCTGTGTGGTTTATAAGCAACCTTCGCCAGGCTATCTGTTTGAAAAGGTACGAGTTTGGCCATTATCGTGTTATCGGTCAAGGTTTTTATCTGCTCAGCTGGTTACTGAGATAGATTCCAAATAACCTTTCAAGCTTAACCGGTACCACCAAATTGGTGTTTCACATCCTTGGTCTCCTTCTTAATCTTGCTGTGACAGTGGCACCTTGCAACCGCTCTTATGTTTAATGAGTTATAATAAATATTGCTAGTTTTGCACTTGAAAAAAACTTATGCTAGTGCATTCAAACCCTATTTGTAGCCTAGCCGCAAATGAATTGACGCACAATATTCAATCATATTATCTGATGATGCTGTAGTTAAAAAAAAAAAAAAAAAAAACTACATAGTCCCCACTTACTTACAAGTCTACAGAATCTTTCAACGTTGTCAAACATTAAGATGAATAGGAGTGAAGAGCATGATTACTATGAGCCAATGAAATCATCTCTTTGCTTAAATGAATGAACGTGTTTCCAGGGACCACTTACCTTAAATTGTTGAATGATTCCTTTGTTTTACCAATGATTAGTAGCTAGGGACCTTTAGTTGTCGAATTTGCTTGATTTGAATTTGTTCTGAGTTGTTTTTAGTTTATTTTTATCATTGTCAAGTTTGGTTGGTTCCTCCTGCATGTATAGCATTCAACTCGACGATGCGACGTGATTACTACCGAGGGTCGCAAGACTGTTTGACTGATTCCCGGAAGCCTGCAGCCTCCTCCCGTCTCTACTCAGGTACTGTGAACTTGGAATATTTTCCCATTTCGTTAAACAATAATCCTCAAAGTAACCGAACCAAAGGCTTCTTTCAACATTGGAGGCTATTGATTTGCTCGTCTTACAGAAGTCTAAGGTAGGTGTGTTTGTGATGTGGTGCATGACGACTGAATATGCATCAAAGCACTCGAGGGAACAATAACAATTCTTTTGAGTGTCAATAATTTTCTCTCGGGGCAACTTAAAAACATAATCTTAGTGCGCGGTCATTAGGGAGTTTAGTAGAATTGTCACCCCTCAACTTGAAATAATTCTACTCAGGCACTTTATCTCTCTCAATGACTTTTCATAAATTAAATCAACTTGTGAATGTTTTAAATTACTTGGTGAACATTACGTATATAATGGTGCATGAAATTCGTTGATTTTGATTGTGCTGTGTAATGAATTTTCCAAATTGTTTATTGAAAATTTAAAGCAGTATTTGTGTTTCCCTGTGTGTGTATTGTACCGTTGTAGTGACTGTATTTCTTTGTCGTATTATCGTCCTTTATTCAACTTCTGTAGTTGATTTCCAGTAAACTAATTTTATGGCCAAGTTAATAATAGGAAAAAATTATTGTGTTCACGGACTTATTTGCATTGGCATCAGGATTATTTGCATTGACATAGGGTTCTTGTGTGGAATTCCAGGCTGAGCACTCGAAAAAGACCTGTTTGAAGTGGTTTTCATAGGAAACAAAAGCTTGGACGGACTTACTTTGTCCAGTTGTTTGAATGAAAACACGGAAAGAAATGTTCGTATTGATAAATACTTTGAAATCAACGTTTCACGGAAATCAGTTTGGCAACTGAATTTGTTTCGGATTTCCCACAGCTCTGCTCAAATAGTTCACCCTTTTAGTCCATTAAAACTGACAAAATGGGTTAAATTTGGGATAAAACTTGCAAATTTCGTGAAACCTCCCGAACCTTTCCGAGCATTCTTTTTTGTCCTCCAAAATTTCTGCTAGACTTTTCGTTCTACCTATTGGTTTTGTACCTGCCTGTCTGTAGTAGTTCGCTTAGCACCCTCATTTTCAGCCTAAGAATGAAGTAATTCTTAGTGATTGCGCGGGTATTGCAATGGGGCTCCTCAGTAAATTTCAATCGGTGTTAACTATTCCGTTCGCGCAAACGTTGAACCTTTGTAAGTTGTTTAACTCTCAAAATCACTGTTCGAATCTGATCTTAAGTGCGAGTCTTATGTAGTACTCAGCGAAATCAACCATTATACAACCATAAAGCCGATTTCACATGGAGCGGTATGTCCGGAGACGGAAAGACGGAACACAATGTGATTGGCTGTTGGGACAACAGTTGAGGATGGTGGCAGCCATGTTGCCAGAATGGGCGGTCGGCGGTAGAAATTTGTATACCGTTGCCGCGTTCCGTCGAGCGTTGCACAAGCTCATTGGACAGGAATGTTGATAACCGCAAATAGAGGTTTCAGATCAGAGAGGGTTTCAGTAGGAAGGATATGATTCCGTTTAGCGAGGTGCCGCTTCATGTAAACACCCTGCCGCATTCCGCCGCCCCCTCCACTGGGTTTTCCGGCCTTCCGTCTTTCCGGTTGTTACGCTCATACCGCTCCATGTGAAACCGGCTTAATACCACTGATTCTCCATTTGTGTGCTTTCGATGCTTCACGTTTGTAATTTATCGGCCAATGATCTGTACAAAATGCAAAGGTGATGTGCCACATCCACTAGGGGAAAAAAGTCAATCTGATCTAGCCATAACTAATGAGCTATATATGACGTACGGGGGTTGTCGGTATTTCCAACATAACGATGTTATTATTTATTTTCTCCGAAAGTTAATGCATTTAATCTTCATGCACCCTGTAATACTGTAATTCTTTGTAATGGCCTTTGTATGATTCTTTGAGTGTTTTGATATTGTCGCAAGTGTGAATTCGGTACATACGAGTACGTTAACGTCGCAAGTGTTGGTTCGATACCTACGTAATTGTTAACACTTACCTCACCTTTAACATGAATGTACATTTTATTCCAATGTGATTAATAACTACATGCCTCCCTATTTTCATTGATTCAGGCCTTCATACTTGTTGGGTGATCTGAATGTTAAGTAGTTAAGGATTTTTAAAAAAAGTTAAGAATCGGAAATTTGCTGAATTTAAAAAATTTTAGTCTTAATATAAATTATTTAATTAATAAGTATTTTGGAAAATAAGAATAAAAATCCCTTAAGGCTAATAATATTGCTTCATCAGCATTATCAATATTTACGCAAAATACCAACCTCATTTTTGATGGACAAATCTATTCCAATTGAGTAATTGTCATATTTTATAGTAGAGTTACGTAGGACTGAATTGTTCACGTATACTTCTTCCTTTTATTGCTCAAGGATGTCGTAGTGTAAAGCTAGTTTTCAAGGTTTTTTCAATCAACGTATGCCTACACTACGACATCCTTGAGCAAAAAATAGGAAGAACTATACGTGACAAATTCAGTCCTACGTAATTCTCCTATAAAATACAATTACTACGGTAATTATACCGCACATTCATCACTATAACATTGCTGAACCGTTTACTTTCTCAAAATCCCAGTTTTCAAGCATCAGTTTGAAAGTCAGAGGAGCATATTAAATTCCGAAATGCACGCTATTTTCGTATACATATATACCTTTTTTTCTAGAAACTTATTCATGAATAATAATTGTTATTCACTGTGATATGACAATTATTAATTTGTCCCTCATAATTCAACTCACTTTCACTCATCAAAACCATTCTCGTTTTTTATCACGATTTCATTCACCAATTTTGCCTTAAATGAATATTTTTATTTCACCACTCGACAAATTTTGGTGTGAATGATTTAACCCTCACATTGCATTATTCACCCAAAGAATGAAGAGGCTTGTTTCCACGCTGTATTTTCGACTGGGCGGCACCAACAACCTTATCCACATATAAGTTGTTCATTAATAGGTTGAAATATTGATAATAGTTCTTAGTACTCCTCGAAAACGATTTTGTTGAAAACAGTTTCTGTTAATTAGATGCCAAATAACCTATGAAGTAGTTATACTATTTAATGCGTAATTTAGTTGTTGGATCGACACTGTTTTGCATGGTGACTTCCAGTTGGGATAAGGGTGGATGTTTGGATCCGAGATCTGTGGCGTCATTCAGTATGTTATGGCTAGTGTCTTGAATCAAACTTTGTTGTATATTATAGCAATTCCCCTGTACATTCATTTTTCCGTTCCACCGTCATAACAAAAATACTTGTCCAGAGAAAATTCCTCAAGTCACAAAATGAACAATCAACTTAGGTATGCTTTAAAGTCCTTAGTGGGCTATTATTGAAAAATGAAAAGTAGATAAATTACCTTTCCTTTTTGTAAATAGATCAATTTGAAGGATTAGTCTATTTGAAATTACCATTCAATGGTGTAGTACTGTAAATGCTTGGTGATTGGTTAAAGCCATCTAGTTAGCGTTGAGCTAGATTCACATGGAATGGAATGGACGGGATATTGGGAAAATTAAATGTGCATAACACAACACGATTAGCTCTCCGTGAAAGTTTGGCTCAGTTGAATGACGGGAACTGGAATTAGGACTTTTGTGGATCTGTTTTCAGATTACGTTAGTGTCCATGCCTACACAGTGGATTTTCAACTTGGTAGTGTTTACAAATTGTTTTGGTTTCGCAAATGGATATAAATGCATAAAATCATTTTATACAATCTTAACAGTACTTATTTAATTGAATGGACCATACAAAATGTTCTAAGTTTTCTTCGTCCAGATAATAAGCAAAGAAACGTTTTTTTCTGGCTGTATTACAGTTATAGTTATTATCGTGCCCGATATTTGTAGTTGTGTTGTTAAGGAGCCAGTTTTCAATTTTATCATCACACGCAGCCACACTTGTTATAAAGTTAAACTATGATTGTGTAATTTTATATGTACATCGAGTCACGTACTAACTAAAAGTTTGATCGGCATAGGGACTTGATAGGCATTTCGCGGCCTGAGGATGCACTCTCGCAGTAGGATTAGTAACTAATTGAGTCGAAATCTTTACTTACTAGATGGGTAATTTATATCCATTTCGATTATGGTAAACAACAGCAACACGTGAGGGAATAGTTTCGTATGTTCCTTAGTTAATTTTGCTGAATAAATATGTCAACGGTTTCTTATTCTATGATATCACAAGCCTCACACAAGAAACATGCACATTGTGCTTTCAGTTTTACCCCCCTACAATTACTTAGACCTTCCATCCATTCAATCCCGTGTGAATCTACTCAATATGTATAAGCCAAACCTGCTTGCTATAGTAAATCAACGCACATTTACCTCAGTATTCCATCACAAAAATTTTAGGGGCGCCATAAATATAGTTTATGTATAAACTCGGAGAAAAGTTAATCCACAAATAAAGATAACTGCCCACAATTGTGAAAAATCTCGGAGAGCATCGGTTGGTACAAAACTAGTGTTGAAACATCAAATGTTTTTGAGCATTTCCTTGCATTTAACAAATCAATTACCCTCTCTTTATCTGAACTTTTCTCTTTTAATTTCCAAATGCTAGTGACAGTTGGTGGTGCAGCCTATTCCTTTCCTTCCGTTTTGTTTGTGTTTTTTGTCACTTGTGTGCGTAATAGCACGGCAGTGTGTGTGGGCTAGCTTGGAGTGTTGTTGTTTTTACAGAAATCGGTGACGACAGCAGGGGGACGTCACCTGGCCGATCCCTCGGTCGCAGGTCTTCGTACAAGACTTCTAGAGGTGGGTGAACGCTTTGCTGATTACTTACCTAATAATTAGGTAACCTCCTCCATTTATCGAGGGTGTTTGTGTAACCTATAACGGTGGCTACCCGCCTTTGTGTGTACACTTACACCACATTTGATTTTCCTTCTCCTCTTCTCCATTTGCCTTTCGAACTGGTCTCTTGAAGGGTAGATCAGTCCCGTTGCTTTGATGTTATTGTATGAGTACCCACCCATTAATGGTTCAGCATGGAAACCTTTGTATTAGATACATTGAGATACATCACTTGTTTTCATGGTCTTCCTAGCATGTTACATTTAGGTACAGCCGACACGAATATATGCCACTATCCTTTAGTAAATATACTAATTTTGAAACTTTTCAAGGATAAATGATAAGCGATCAAGAGGGAAATTCTGTTGGCTGTCAACGACCGCTTACTCTGTCGCCCTGCGGATTACTTACTGTTGCCAAAGTGCGACCATCATTTTTTGAGAGTTAACAATATTTTTACCATAAGAAGGTTCGATGGGCATATCCTCCTTAAAAAGGACGAAATGTTTGGTTTGTATCCTCTTGAAAAAAAAAAAAAAAGTTCTTCGACAGCACTAGGGATGGTTACACCATCTCTTGGCACTATCCATTGATGCAAATAGTTTACCATAGAATTTTTTCTCTTCATTACTTCTCAATTCAAACAGTTTATTGGGGAAAAAATGAGCTAGGGAAAAATAAGTTCTTGTGGCTTACAGTTGTGCCGTTAATCCACCAAGTTGAGCAAATAAAGCAAATTATTCTAACCACGGCAGCCTTCAGGACGGCCGATCTGGATTCACTAACTTTGTTCAAAGCACCACAAACGGTTTGTTGAGTCCCCAACCAAAAGAGGGAAGATTTGTGAGATATGAGTTATTGAGCTGGAGCCCGTAGCAATTCAGTGTTCATATTCAGAGGTTTCTGCATTGAATGCATTACAAACACTAACCTTGCTGGGAACTAAGCTGTAAAATTTTGCTGTCCATGATTTCATAAATTTATCTGGGACAGTAATAAAATTAGAGTGATCTGACCCTCCAACCTCGTCCTTTACAATGCCGTTCCCGTCAACAATTAATTTTATCCACAAAATTTTTAGTTCCCAGTATCGTGGTGGTCAAAACCCACCTGACTTCCAGTAATGAGATAACTGTGGTCAGTCCGCCGTAGCACCTGTTTGCCGCTATAAAATACATCTAAGTACCAAGTCATGATCCTTGTGCCATTTAGTCTCCATGGAATGGTCCTGTCCACCACATATTTGTATGTCTGAGAACTTCTTGTGATTTTTTCCCAATATCTCCTCACATATCTACTTTTTCCTCGTGAGGTTTTTAAATATTATTATTGTTTTGAAAAAAGTCCTGAATTTTATCATTTTCATAAAATTTGTATGACATATCTTCCGTATTACAAGAAATATGCTATTTGATACTCGACAAATGAGTAGAAAGGTGTTGGGGAAAAGTGTGAAGCCTCGTACCACATGATTTCTCGATGATCAAAAAATGAATAATGGCAAAACCAACAAATGAGCAGTTACTTGTGGTATTTAAATGAATTTCGGAATCAGTAGTGCCTCGTTCTGCGTTAGGGCCAGTCTATTTCCAAAGTCAGTCAACTAAATGACTGATGCTGCAAAGGAGAGGGTAGGCGAAATAGCGGCGTTTTCGACCTTCCCAAAATGTATCAATAATTCATTAATTATTTCGGTGACTGATCGTCCCTTCTTCCTACCCATCCATTCCTTAGCTAAATCAAAGAAAAAATCATTCCTCGATAGGAAGGCATTTGGAAATGTGGTTCATTCACCATCGTACTGGTAGAAATGAGATCGCTTTTTATTACACTTTTCTATTTATTTCCATTTCCAAATCACATTTTGCTACATGCCGTTTTAAACCATTGCCTATAGCACAATTTATTAGGTAGCACTAAACAAAAATTTCCACCTACCAACCTTGTCCTTGGAAACATTTTTAATAACACAGTGCTATTTCTCACAATGCTGTCAGTTCGGAATTTCAAAGATAGCCTCATTTATTCCAATCTTAGCCTTAAAAACGTGCGGTTTTATAAAACAATGTTAAAATCACAGGGGCCCCCGCCATGAGTTACTTTTCTCATTTTGGCATGTCGCAAAGAAAATACCTCATGGTATTTTTTAATGAATAGTCTTTAACTCTTTCTGTTCGTACAGACAGTATATATAGCATAGCGCCTAGTGAGTATGCAATGTCCTACGTGCAAATTTTATTACATTTTACACATTGTTGATTTATAAAGGATGATCTCACTGTTGCCAATTCTTAGCTGACAGCTGGCTAGAATTTTTCTACTTGTTCACTTTTTATTTATTTTTTTATTTTTTTTTCAATCATGAAATTTAATGAATAAAGTACCAATTGGCATTCAAGTTTTTGTTTTGTATCCCTTGTCCATTTTTGGGCCAATTTCCTCAGACATCCTTTTTTTTCGGGGAATTGGTAGGTGCCAAATGTTGCATTCTGTTATTCGGGATTGTTTCCCTTGAGAACACAAGATAAAAAAAGCAACAACAGTATTCGTGGATAGAAAAGACATAGGATTTCCTCATTGCAGATGCCTCGCCCGAAGTCCGTACGATGGGGCGATCAAAGTATGGAACGTACCAAGCGAGACGCAAGTCTAACTCTCTCATGAACTTGGCCGGTAAGGACTCCCTGAAATCTAAAAAAAAAGAAACGCCCGTTAAAAAAAGCGAATGTTCTCTTTATTAAAAAAAGGTGTTGGTTGGTTGCTTTATTGGGTGGCAAAGAGATAAAGATGGTCAGTATTGATTTCACAAATTTATTGGCTCCGCAGTAAAATACCCCTTAAAATTTATATTTGTGTATAAAAAATCTAAATTGGTGAGAAATTTTCAATTTTGTAGTAAATATATTAATTTTGTTAATACTTTGAGTTGGATATGGTTTCTGTAAAAGTAAATCTGCCATTTGTTGAAGGTTTTTAGGTAGGTGTTGAGTTTTGATTTTTAGCTTACTTTTCGTTGGAAATCTGCCAGTTTTGGTGTATACTTTTGAGTGTCTTGTATCTATTTGTTGCAAATAGTTTTTTGTACTATTGTGTCTTTATAATATTTAGATTCAATTGCACCAAAGTAAGTACTTTAATCTTAGCATCATATGAGTATACATAACATAGTGTTGCATGCGGCCCACGTTCTCTTAACTGCAATCGGCGGTCTACCTTGTATGATTGAATTTTCAGTTTTGGTTTGATGACCATGCTATACTGGACAAGTCTTTTCTATGCCCAATAGTCGAAGGTATCGCCATCTATGGTGGAACTAAGATAAAATGGCCCTTCAAGTTATGTATACTCAAATGTTTTCCGCCATTCAAGCATTTCAACACATAATACAGGAGCGCTCTTAGCCAATTTTCTAATATTCACTGCCACGAACTGGTAGTTTTCCATTAGCTAGTCAACTCGGGAAATTTGTGAAATCAATACCAATCTGATCCTCGCAATTCTGATTTGGATATTTTTCACAGATACTGAGCTCAAATTAATAAAATTAAATTCAAAATATGTGGTGTTGGTTTATTGGGTATCCCATATGACGACCCTTCCTTCCAGTCCATGTCCATGCATTCCTGTGTTGAAATGCCAATATTGAACAAGTAAAATTTCAAAAATTGAGCAATCACTAAGCTTGTACGGGCACTGGGCTTACACTTAAGAAGTAAACGTCTTCCTCATCACATTTATTCTCACTGAAGCTTCATACACCTGCTGGTTGTGGATTAATTACCAACTTCCCTACTAATAACATTGTTCTAATGATCTTCTAATTGTTATTTCGTTTTCAGGCTTAGGTTTAATTTTTTTTTGGTATCTAGGTAGTATATTTAAAACTACATTAACTATTCATTGATACATTGATAGGTCTTAGTTTTTATTTGCGTAGAAAATCGACCAAAGCTAGAAGTTGAACACACCTATTAGGTTCCTTAATTAAATTTATTAGTGACGTAGCATTAATTTATTACAAGTTGGTTCATTAGAACATTTTCATCAGTGTTCACCACCTATTTATACCATTTTATTCATGTTTCCATGCAGCTTGTCATTAGCTATATTTTTCCAAGTTTTGTTGTATACTTACTTTTTTGTTAGTTCATGTATGTATTTTTTATAGTTTTTATTATTCTAATTGTGTCGTCGTTTGGAAATTTCCATTAAACTCTGAGAAGTAAATCGTACAAAAGGGATGAGTGTAGTTTTTAGTTTTCAGTTGAATATGACCATCACAAGCTATTTTTTACAATCTATTTTCAATTGAGTTCTTATGGATGATTGAATCAGTGTTTTGTTCTAAGATGTAGAAAATGGTAGGGTTGTCTCAACCTCAATTTTTAGTCAATTTAGGTGATACGAAGGGTTGTTGAAGATTGACCTGGAATTAAAAGTCCCCTTTCTTTTCACTGATTGATTGTTTCCTTCTTTGCTCATAGTGTTGATAGCTCCATTTCGGGCGATTTCTTAATGTTTTTTACCTACCCAATTTCATTTCCTCTGTGTCAATTTATTCAATATCTTTCTTGAAATCAATCTTATTTTCCTACAATACCTTAGGTAATTCATTTTTTATAATAATGGAACAATCATGACATTCTAGCTCATACATTGAACAACAGTGGTGAAATATAGAATCAGAATTTTACTGGCTTGATACTTAGGTAGGTAACACTGTAATAGTAGTAAAATAATTTGTTGTTTAAATTCTTTGTAATATCGGTTAGTGTTCTCTGTAGGGTAGGTTTCAATGTCGAATTCTCGACATCTAATGTTACGGACATTATTCTGAAAAGTTATGCAATTGTTACTTAACTACACCAAAGGTTCAACTAAGTAAATTCATTACCTAGTAAGTTATTTAAAATGAGTGTAATCCTAGACTAGGGCTAAAACAATCTGCCTTGAACAGGTTCGAGTTGCGACCAAGACAGCCTGGCTTATAGGTACGGGGACACAGACTCGGGTCTCGGGAGAGCGACTCCTCCACGACGTGTGCCATCACCATCTGGCCCTGGCTCGCTCCCAGCCTCACACAGACGGAGGTTTGACGACAACATGTCGGATGCCGGAAGTGATTATAATGGACCTCGACTGTACAAACAACCCGCAACCAAAAGCAACAAGGTATTTATTCCCCCCCTTCTTCTTTTCTTTTGGTATGACTCACATTTGGTTTTATTTACATTTATTTTAAGATGAATTAGGTAATTTAGCGTTTTGAAACAGTGTCTTGGAAACTACATTATCGTACACAACTAGGTACATTCAAATCTATCTGCTCCAATATTAAGGGTTCCAGATATTCCAACTGTTGCATAATTACTGAACGTACTGCCATGCGTTATCTATCTAACTGTTGGATTCACTATTGGATTCAAAGGGGAATCAAATTCGTTGATGTGTCACTTCGATGTCACTCTCCATTTCGACACCAAGATCCACGAGTAGAAATGGAATAAGTCCCCAAGAAACAGCATGTCGGTACAGCTTTCATGGGCTATTAGAATTAAATTCAGGCTCTTGGTCGCCTCGCATCTCCTGCCCTACCACTATCTTCGGACGATTTGTTTTTCTACAGTTGTGGAATCCGAAATATTTGGTGATTGTGACAAAATAGACCAACAGCTCCCTCGACTAACCTCACGTAGAGTTTTTTACACTAGAATAGCTAGGGCAATCTACCAGGGAATATTGTTCAAAAATAATATTTTTGCACACCACATTCAATAATCCAACTTCTTTTCCAAATTTAATACCCCGTTTACATTCAACCACTTCCACTGCCACTGCCCCTAACGCAGAGGCTGCCGTATTTGCTGCCAGTGAGGGCAGTGCATGTTTACATGATACCCATACTGCCTAGTTCCATTTCGATCTCGGGCAATGGAGGAAGTAGAGGCAGCATCGGCTCTGTCCCTCCTAAGCCTCAACTATGCTTGAAGTCACGCAAGTGGGGTGTTTACATACTGACCTGCAAGGGGCAGCGCGAGGGGCTTCCCTGCTCACTTCTATGGCAGTGGGTTTAATGTAAATGGGATGTAAGATGCGCGAATGAAAGTTAACTCATTATTGGGCCATGGCATGAGGAAGAATGTTGAGCGAAGCATAACGGATTACAATAAGTTATTGTTGCCACTTCGTTATTTGAATTTTGAATGAGCAGGCGCGTGGCGGCACCAGTTCCAAAACGAGCACGACTCTAGCTACACTTGCTGGGGTCAGAAGAAGCACTGAAATCGCAGCAGTGAACGCGCTATCATCTTAATATCCAGAGGTGTCCTTGTTATATAAATGAAGACTTTTCATTTGTCATCATATCTTTGACATATTATGTTTAGAACCCAATCAGATTCTCTTTTTACAAACGCCTATTCTCGCACTGTTATAGCATGGGTTCTTCCTACTGAAATCCTCCCCTTTCTCCGCCTACCATCTTATGAGATTTAAGCTGCCCTTCATGAGATAAGCGCGTGTTTTTAAACGAGCTTCTCATACTTTTTTCGTTACTTCATTAATAATAATGGAAGACTTATGTGGCAGAGTTTATAAATATAGTTTAAACATATTGGTAAGTAATACATGCATTACAGGGACGTCCCCATGAATGGATTTTATATAATTTTGGTGACAGTTAAAAAAAGAGAAAAAACAAAAATATCATGACTTCTCGGACCCCCCCACCACCATTAACTCCCTCCATCAACAGCGAATTCTGAAGTATGAAATTTGAAACTCCTGGCGTAATTTCCAAAACTAGAACAAACCGATAATTGAATTTGAAAAAATGATCACGAAAATCTGACGAGAATAGTTAAAACATCATGATTTATTACTATTACCCCCTCCATTCACCCTCTTCCATAATGAAATTTGAAACTCTTGATATACCTTCCAAAACTAGACCAAATTCATAGTTAGTTAGTTATCACGAAAATCGGACAAAAACTGTCAAAACGCCACGATTTATCAGTATTACCCCTCCCATGATGAAATTTAAAAATCCTGACCGAATTCCTAATGGAACATAATAAGAATCACGAAAATTTCGAGATTAGTTAATCCGGAATACCCAAGGTTTGTCGCACAACTACATTAAAATATTGGAATCGAACTAAATAAGAATCACAAAAATCGATTGAGAATTGTAGCCTGGGTGACGTCGACTAAATTTGTCGGAAAAACCACGTTTTTTATACTTTACCTCCTCCTTTCCCCCTCTTCCATCACGGAATTCAAAATTTCCGAGGTTCGTTGCACAACTAGACTGAAAATGGGATCGAAAAAAGAATGAATCTCGAAAATCGGTTGAGAATTGTGGTCTGGGCAGCGTCGACAAAATTTGTCGCACACACACACACCTATGGTTTTTTCATGGATTCGGTCTTAGGTCTGAAACGGATTTGTTTGAATGTGGTTTTGCTTCCGAGACTGCAAGGCAGCGGAAGCTTTGTTTTCACTTTCGAAATGAAAAAAAAATTTTTGCTCCAAAATCAAAATTTCCACTCGCATTTTGCGTTTCAGAGCCTCCTGAACAAATTTGGTTCCGTGTCTGTCTGTCTGTCCATCCACATTTCCTTGTAACAGCCATAACTTCCACAATTTTGATCCGATTTTAACCAAACTTTCAGGGATCGTGCGGGTTAAGCTCTAGATGGTCCCCTATCAACTTCATCATTATCGAATCAACGGTAGCTTCTGCGCAGGCGCTAACGTGAATTCCTTGTGACGGTCATAACTCGGTCAATGTTGAACGGATTTCGGTCAGATTTTCAGGGATGATGTGGGCAAGGTCCCTTGAGGTCCTATAAAACAATCATCATAATTGAATTAGCGGTACGCTCTGCGCATGCGTGAACGAAATATTCTTGTTACGGTCCTTGCAACAGCCGTAATTTCCACAATTTTGATGCGATTTTTAGGGATCATGCGGGTATAGCTCTACATGGTCCCCTATCAGTTCCGTCATGATCGAATCAACGGTAGCCTCTGCGCAGGCGCAAACAACATTTTCTTGTTTCGGTCATAACTCAGGCAATTGTGAACGGATTTCGGTCAGATTTTCAGGGATGATGCGGGCAAGGTTTCTTGAGGTCCCGTATCACATTCTTCGCGATCATCCACAGCGGTACGCTAGGCTCATGCGCGAAAGTGATGTTTTTGTTACGGTCACAGCTTAGTTAATTCCCTGATGCCAGAACCGGTCGTTTCTAGTTTTCTGGAATTTAATGGTGACGTACTGTGAAGGTCACGAGGAAGCTCATGTGCCATTTCCTTGGCAGTGTATTTTTTCTTCTCATGCTTGGATATGAGAAGCCTTGCCTGTATGACCTAACTTCTGAGGGACGTCCTAATAAAGTTTATAAACTACTCCCTCAGGCCCTGTTTCTATGCTCTGTTGAATGAAGGGGTACCGTGCCACTTCCTCACATATTCTTAAGCAGGGTCCACACTATGCCGGGGTAGGCCGGGCGGGCTGACCCGGGCGGCCTAAGCCGCGTTGATGTAGACGCCCCGGGCGGCTTTGCCGGGTTAGAAAATGCCGGCCCGGGCCGTGCCGATCCCAACCCGCATAAAGTAGGTACAGATCAAAGGAAGCCGAGCTGAACAAAAATATAGAGTGGGGACGTGCCGAGCGGCCCCGAGCGGCTTCAGTTACAATTAAACCTCCGACCGAACTTGACGAATTATTTTATTTTCGACTCAGTTTGTTTAAGTAGGGTTTTTTATTGTTCATTTTAAGTAATGGAGTGGAATGACGAACAAGTTCATCCAAAATTAAATCTTTCATTATTTCGCTAGCCCTGTACAGCTGCCGTCCTCTCCTAAGGCTCGGGCGAATCCAAAATCTTCTTTGACGTCTTTTTGGGGGCTGATTTAAAGCGAGTATCACCACAGCCATGGCTGACATAGCGACGTCATAGTCGGTAATCATTTTGAAAACACTAACACTGAAGGACACTTTAAAAAAACTTCTAAAAAGTACTCTTCAACGAAGTCACCAGTCTTGGTGTTGAAACTAAATAATGTTGGTAGAAATAACCCGCTCGGCTTCGTTTTCGGTGTGGACGTCGTGCCGGCCCGAACGTACCCGCCCGGCTTAGCCCACCCGGGTCAATCCGCTCGGCCTACCGCGGCATAGTGTGGACCCTGCTTTAGGGCCAGTTCCACCAACGGGAGTCAACTCTAGAGTCTAGTAACACAGGATCTGCGCGACAAAACCGTGAATCAGTATTTTCACCGTTCCACCTTAATTTTTTATTCCCAGATTATCCGATCGGCGGATCAATAAGTTAGCATCCAAGTGACTGTCCTCAGATCAAATATTAGTGAACAGCAGCTTATAAAAATGGAGCTACAGTATTTTTTTGTCCGCCAAGCAGGACTATTCAGATATCAAAATTATGTTTTGGGTTATCATTCCAGACGGACCACTTGAAGTTTGTAAGATGATTGTTGTTTTTATCGGTGTTTTTTGGGTGTTGTACGAAACTATTTCCACTATTAAGTCCAGTACAAAATGAATAGCCTAAAAAACATTCGCCTTCATTTTTCTCTTGTTTAATGACACTGGTAGTAAGGTTATTAGGTACCAAATCACGTTATTAAACTCATTACTACTCTGGGAGTGATTGTACTTTATAGCTATCAATAACTTTGTGTGCAGCTCAGCTGCTTTTATTTTCATAGCGGTTTAGGCAGCATAAGATTTTAGCATACTAAATTGAGATGTTTCAAATGAGTGGTGAACCATTTCTGTCGGATAAGGACTGACCGAAACGGAAGTTGGTGAAAGAACGTCGTCTATTTCCACGACAAATAAATAAATAAGAAATAACATTCAACATTGTAACTCTTTATTTTTCGTGGAAATAGACAACGTTTTTTCATTAACTTCCGTTTTGAAATGGGTTTCCACAACTTCGTCGTGAGTGGTTTAGTTCTTAGAACTGACCGCGCTACATTTCCCTGTTGTTAGTGAAAATCGTCAGAAATAAATTTTAATAAGTAACGTTTTAAAAACAGTCGATTTTCCCCGTTGTGTCCTAAAGTCAAGACATGGAAATATCGAGATCTTGTCCCACTCATGTAAGTAGTCCACTCTTTTCCTATATATATTCTCATTCGAGGGATTGTCAAAGACTAATTTCACGAAAACTTCGTCTTCGGAAGACAAAACTCATTGTTTCTTCATTATCTCGACGGAATAAGAAATTAATTATCATCCACATACCTTTCGGAGGAGTAAGTCGTCACTAGCAAGTCGAGTACTGGGGGTGAGCATTGATTCGACGGCCTGATGAGTTTGTGTTTACATTGAAAGCTCGACTTGCTAGTGACGACATACATAATTACTACTAGCGGAAATAACCCTTTGGATTCAATACCAGGAAATTAATTTTTACTGAAATAAGCAGGGTTATGTTTGAAGAAAAGCCAAATGGAAATCAGGGTTAGGAACACTTTCATGATGGCTAGCTGTAATAAAATTGTGGATCAACGCTGATCCGTGGGTTAACCCATGAAGATCCGTGCATTATCACAAGAAGATCTCGATTCAAGCGTTGGTGGAATGGTCATTTCACCGTTTTGAAGAGAAAACTCAGGGCTCTGGGTTAATCCAAGGAAAACTCCGATTGGTGGAACTGGCACTTGGAGGCTTGCCCCGAAGGTGATGAACAACGGTAGGCGCATAGCCACCTCCTCTGTGTCAGGCCGGGTTTGTGGTTTTAAGGGTTGTACAGGCTTTGCCTGCCTCCCAGTTGTGGTTGCATTCCGGGGGGTAGTGGTTTCCGCCAATGATGTCCCTCATTGGGGTGGAGACTAGGAAGTGCAGCCGGGTGAGGCTTAGGACCTGAGTGCGAACTGTAGATTCACTTCCTGAAGACAGGATCTATTCGACTTAGTCTTACACACATCAAGGAATTGCACAGATCAACCGGGAAAGGAACTTTTATGCTTGTACTCAAGTATCTATTAATTTGGCCTATATCATTACCCATAATATTGAAAAGTCTCACTTTTTTTAGCATTACACTCTTTACTTTAAAACGTTTTGACATTTAAATTCTTAAACCTATCTGATATCTATTGTGTATTTACCTTAAATGAAGGGATGTGAAAAATTCTGCATAGATGCCAATGTCTGATGATATACATTATTCTATTCTGTTGATTTGTTTCAGAGTATCGTCTTGAATGCTGTTGAATACTGCGTCTTCCCTGGGGTGGTGAACCAATCAGCCAAATGTCGGGTCAAGGAGGAGATGGACCGATCTGAAGCCAAGCACTTTCTCGTTCTTTTTAGAGACGCGGGGTGCCAGTTTAGAGCCCTTTACGAATATTACCCTGAGTCAGAAGAGGTTGTCAAACTCTATGGTACTGGACCAAAACAAGTCACGGACCGAATGTTTGACAAATTTTTCAAGTAAGTATTCCGCATTGAACTAAATAGCTCTGCTTGTCAAACTACTTTTTTGACATTGAGACAATTCATTTTATACCATGATTTGATGTTGATATTTTATTTTACGCAGGTATAACTCAGGTGGTAAGTGCTTCTCTCAAGTTCACACAAAGCACCTAACCGTCACGATAGACGCCTTCACGATCCACAACAGTCTCTGGCAAGGGAAAAAAGTCAACCTCCCGTCCAAAAGAGATATGGCACTCGTCATTTAGTCAATATAATCTATTCAGTAATCTTAACAAATATATTTGCTCTTAGTTACTAAAAACAAAGAGAAGAACTAAACAAATCCTCAAGAACACTAACTGAATCGAAATGAAAAGCAGTCCGAGTACTTTCTACGTTCGAACCCCCTTTTTCCGATGATCGTTCGTCACACGCGCCATGGGGCTCCGAACTTGTGAGAGAAATAGATATTAATATTGTAAACTAATAGAATTAATGTACGACGTTTTGTAAATAGACTTATTTATACTGGAGAAAAGTAAATGTGTTACGGGGAAATGAAGAAAAAGACAGTGAACTCACTATCACGACTGGGCAAAATCCAGTATAATCTTAACAAGGTACTACTATGTGCTACTAACTTGGCTTAATCATGAAACTGTATTTTTGTCTCTTGTTTGATTTTCGTTTTTCTTCCATTAAAGGGCCCTTGATGGCTACATAAGCCCCTTGTTTTCGAAAGAATCGTAAAATGACATTTACGAAATCCCACAACATTAAATCTGCTGAGAGAGGCATAATTTTTCAGTGCTATCGATCTTTCGAAAAATTAAAGTTGGAAAGCACAAGTTAACAGATTATTTTTTTAATAAGAAAAAAAGATAAACAGTTGTTGTATTGTGTAGTTTATTATGAAATTTGAATTATTTTTCGTAATAACTGAAAAAAGAAAAATTACCTACTTATATATCTACTTAGATTTGGTTTCTGGAAACTCCAGTCGGGACGAACTGCTTGCGGTTTTTTGTGGACTAATCTTTTACAGTAATATAAGTACCTACTATTTATATTAGTAAACACAAATATAGGTGCTCCCTTTCGATTTCCTTAAGGAAGCTTCATAACATCACACTCCTTTTAATGCTAGATGGAATCAAATGTAGAAAATAGATCCCAAAGAATTCCTTGGCCTTCTCAAACCATATTGATATCATAGCTTCGAACATGGAAAATGAATATTAAAGTACCTATTGAGAAAAATCCAGCTAGTGATGACCTTCAAAGAAAAAACTCTAAAGATTTACCACTCGCAAAGTTGCTGTGCCAATAACGCTTTTTCGTTGCCTATTAATTTTTAAAAGTTTTATTGTAATCTTACGTTACTATATATTTTTTTTGTAATTAGGTTGTGATTGATTTGTTAATTTCGAGGTATCCATCACCCTCCCTCTGACCCCCGTTATGCTTTGCTACTTTTGGACAACACTTAGAAAAACCCATGTCAATACGCTTGAATGAAAGAAAATTACTTTAAATATATATATAGAGCTTTGTTACGATACGATTTTTAAAGTGAAGTATTATATTGTAAATATGTTTCATTTTTGTGTCCCCTCCCCCCCTATTTTTTCTTCGCCCTTGTAATAATTGTTTTCGCTGTTTTTATATACTCCTGATACAAAAATATTTATTAATGATTAATAAAACGAAAGTACCGCTACGATTGGTTAATAAATGTTAACAATACTACCGGTATATTTAATTCAACATTGTGATCAATAAAGATTAATTGTGTAACTATTACTAAAGGTTTTATTTTTAATCCTTGACGTCATACGATCTTGGTAACGTAAAAAAAAATTAAACACTGCTCATAGATTAGAGATGAACAAGAATGACATGTTATCTACATAAATTTACAATTGTGTCAAGATTCTCAAGAAAATATGGGAAAACCACTGAAATTCCGTTTTTTCCCCTATGGGATTTGGTTTTTACTTTGTGTATACAAGGAAAAAGGGCGTCCTTCCAAATTATGCTCCTCGTTTTTTAAATTTCAAAATTTTATGGACGATTTTGTTTTGAGCCAGTATTATAGTTAATTTCCTGTCGTAGATACGCGGAATTTTTGGCTCTTAGCTCTTATCACCGTTTGATTGATTAACTTGCGTTTGCGTGAAAGTAAATTCTTTGTAACGTTTCGATTTTGATAAAATTAAGTTAGTTGTTGGGGGCTGGTAATATAACCCAGTTTCAATTTCAATGAGCGCTTCCTCCGCGTCTAATAACCTGTTCAATCAATATTTTTAAATGAAAAGCTGGTTTCTGCCTGAGAATTTTGGTACCATGCTCACCTTTTTATTTGAACAGTCTTTATGATTTACTTAACACATTTCTGTAACATTAGTGATTGACATCATCAAGTCACTCAGAGGAAAATAGGAAAAACAATTCATTTAGGCCGACTTTATGATTTTTTGTTAGATCTCACGAACTCATGTCCACTATTTACTTATTTAACCATGCAGATATCGTGATTTTTGGCTAGACAAAAACCATAGTTTTTAAAATGGCTTACAAATTTAAAAACATTATTGGCGTAAGGGCCACTAAGATTTCACGTTCATAGCAGATCAATTTAATTCTGAACATTTTGAAGGACTGTCTAGTGACGAGGTGCATCAAGAGTGAGGCAGGACACAGTTAAGTAGGTAGTATACATATTAGTACAGACCTACGCTTTTTGCTGTGTGGAAATGAGTAAAAAAGTTCCCAATTTTTCGGTGTTGCAAATATCAATAAATGAACATCATTACGAGGTTCTGCACTAAAAAATACTTCCGAAATCATGTATTACATGGGGGAATTGAACATCTTCAAAAACTTAGTATTCCACATTATTATTGCACTTTTAGAGCGGAAGTGGGCACTTTTGAAACGGAATTGCGCCCGTTTGCGCGCACTTGAAAAATCGAGTGATGGGTCATTTTTTCATAAAATTTCACGTAGAATTCAAATCTGCAATAAAAAATGGGGGTTCCCATTTAAAATAACAAAGTTGATGTCAATTGCGCACGTGCACAATGCGCAATTTTGTCATTTTTGAGATCTTTACCAAAAAAAATCAAGATTTGAAAAAAAAATTCATTTTTTTTAACGTATTATTAACCAATTTAGGAGGGGGGGGGGGGCATTTTTGGGGACACCCTGTATATTAAGAAAGCGCAAACTTCAGGAATCGTTTCAGAATGCCTCAAAACGGATTTTAATGAAGAAATTTTCCAAAATTTTGAATTTAAAAATTTCCGAGCCATTGCAATAGCTTCATTTTTTACGAAAATTCGCTAAAAGATCCAGTTGAAACTTGTACGGGCATGGATAGAGAGATACAGCGGAGCTCTTATTGGAAGGGAAAACTCTAGAATATACTGATGAGCTCATATTTAGCAATTTGTTCTTCGAGTCGCTAGGGTACACACCTCCTCCAAAGTTTCGCTCGATGTCCATGGAACTCTCTGTCCGAACTGAACGTTAACACGGCTCTACTAGGTAGGGCGCTTGAGGGAAGGAATTAGGTAGGTCAAGCAAATTTTCACCACTGGTAAAGTGGTTTCGATGGACGTATATATATATATATATACGTATATATACTCGGCGACTACTAAAAAATCGATTCGATACCTCGCCGTAGAAAATCTTTTCTAGTAATATATTCTTTTCTATAACTTATACGTAGAAAACGAGGAATAATTTGCTAATGCAATTCTTAAATAAAAACCTGGAAATCAAACCTTAGTTTTGGACTTAAGGTGTAGCCAGGTACGTAAGGAGAGGGAATGTCGCATTGGTAGCTTAAGGTAAAATAAGTGAACATTTATCTTGGACATAAACCAAAGCGCTTTCCAACGAGTAACACAAGCGAACGATTATAATTGTGCGATGAAAACTGCGGAACTGCTCATTCCCCTAACAACGTTGCTGATGGTTGCAATACGTGAATAAACACTGAAATTCGTATCGACTTTACGAATTCTTGATAGATACAACTAAGAATCGGTTGTACGTGGTAAAACTCATCGTTAATTATCGTCACGGACGTTGAACATAAAACTATATCAAAAACAACTCGTAAACGAGTTCCACTATCTGCTTTACAAGCAGATACCATGTTACATGGATATGTCTTTGATTGGGGATTTCATAACGGTTGTCCTCGAGAGTTGTAAACAAATCCTTTAACTTTAAACAAATCCCTGGGCCGCATCCCGATTAATTCCAACAAAACAACGGTTTAGGTTCTTCTCTTGGAGCCTGTTATTGGACTCCTATTCTCTGTAGTGTGCTTTAGCTTTTTCACAACCTAGAAGCTCTATTTTTGGCAAATACCGTTTCTGTACAGATTGCATCAGTTATCATACACAATGCCTAAAAAGGCACTGGCTTAAAAGTGTGTTTTTCAAATTTCCATGAAGAGAAAAATCCTACCTATTTGAATTTCAATAAAATCTTCACCAATTGATGGTGAATAGCTGCACTTTTTGAAATTATTAACCTATGTTCAGGAGGTAGGTCTATATCTCAACTTGTTTACGTTTGTTTGTTGGAAAACTCTCGAAATGGCTCGTACGCCCAAGGAAACATCAAAGCCCAAGAAGAGACCATTCTGCAGGAGGAGAATGGGATACACCCCATAGAACTAAAAAAAAATACAAATTTAACGAGTTTTAGCCATTTTTAGTGGTTTTTTAGCATATTTTTAGAAATTTGACCAATTGAATATGGACAAAAGTGTTGAGCAACAAAATCATCGTTTCGTTTGGAAAGCTTGATTTTTTGCGCAAGAAAGGAATTTTTATCTCAATCCTAAGAAGAGTTTTCGTCTTGAAGGACACACAAACATGTACATGTTAGGTATTATACAGGGTGTTCATGCTTAAGATTGTTAACCCCCTGAGGAACAATTCTACAACTAATTTCTAACAAAAAGTTTCTCTCTCTCTCTCTTTTTTTTTAATGTTTCGATATAATATTTCTTTAATGATGTGAATACTTGTTCATAATTTCTATACCCAGACACCTGAGTAAGTATTATCATTATCATTTCACACTTTTTGATAGTCTATATTTTTTAATGGGAGATTAGTAAGTTATTAGTCACAAATTTATTATGGTGGATTTTTGTGTGTCCAATAACTGGGCGAACGGTATCCAATAACCGGGGGTAACTGTCCAAAGCTGGTAGAAACCCGTTTTCTTGGATAAAAATCCAATTTAAAAAAAGTCCAGTCATGCAGCATGACCCCATGAGCGAATTTTTGAAGAAATCTTAGACATTTCAGTCGCTATTGATCGTGTTGAGAAATTTTAGTTTATGATTTTGATAGACAAACATGGAATCAAATTATCAACACATGCACAGAGTAAACTCATCAGTTGTGATTACATTTATTTATTTATTTATTTATTTTTTTAAAGCACCTACTACCTACGTTTTAAACAGCATGGTTCTAGGATTGGTTATACAGGGATACTTCCATAAGAGTAGTTCAATCTGAATTTGGACAATGTTTCATGCAAATATTACCGATTTTTACAACTAGCGAACGGCATTATTTCGATTTTTGACTGATTTTTCAACTTTGAAATTTTTGAAAACTTGATACATATTCTTATAGGAAATTTTACGCTGATTCCGAATATACCACATGTTAGTATGCTGAAAAAATTATTTCGCACAACAAATCGCAAAAAACGGGCTATTTTGAAATTTTTGACTACATTTTTGAAAATTTCAACCCGAAGATGTAATCCGATCATGCTGGCCAACGAACTTGAACTTTCGTTTTGTGTCCTCAACATTTTAAAATTTGTTTGAAGTTTCTAGCACAATTCTACGGACAGTTATCGTCTGGAATGACACATACATACATACATATATACATACATATATACATACATATATACATATATACATACATAAAAAAATGCGTTAAACTTCAGAATATGATTCAGAATAGCCTGAAACGGATTTCTGCATAAAAATTTTTCAAAAATTCACATTCTACAAATTTTGAGGCGAGAGCAATAGCTTAATTTTCTTCAAAAATTCGCTAAAACGCTGCAAATTATTTCACAAAGGTTTATTATTTTTTCAATTGAGTATGATCGTAGTTTTAGTTGGCTTGCGTACGTCATAAGGCCCGTCCAGACTCCTCGGCGTGTCCTATTTCGAGTTGCCACAACCTATACTTCTATAATTATATACGCATGTTTATATTTCTCGATTTGAGCTCCTATCTATTCAAATAGTTATTGCCTTAATAATACCATTATCTAACTACGTACGAAAAGTCGAGAGGATATGTTATTAAATATGCGTAGGAAAAGCATTGGTATTAACACAAAAATATGACCTAGAAAAAAACATATATTCATGCCTCGAAGGAACGCCGCGGCGCGCCGTACCCACCACAAGGTGCCGCGGCGCCTCCTCTCACTCCACCCCCCGCTCACCACCCACCGTGACCCCCTGCCAAGCGTGCCAGGCGTGCGTGCGTGCGTAAGTCTAACAAAGCCTTGAAATGACACTTTTTCGCCCGTTTTTGGCCCATAGCATCTATGCGAGTAAAGCGATCGGGATGGTTAAACGTTAGGACCAACTAGACCCCAAATGGAGTCTATGTGCGAAAGGACGGGTTTTTTAAGTCAATTCTTAGGCCTTTTATGGCCCGGACGGCGGACGGCGAACGGCGGACGGACATTTCAAATTTGGATTCTACTCACCTTGAAACGTAAAGTGACAAAGTTTGAGGGGGGGTTATAAAAATTTTTTGCTATACGATCACATAGGCTTATTATTGGAAATAATAAACCAAAAGTATTGATATGAGAGCTATCCTTTTTTTATCATCGATTTGGAAATGCTCCTCAATGTCAACAACGTTTCAACTTTGAAATAAAAGCTATATAGGTTGATGTTTCGAGCTCTCAAAGTCAAAATTTCCCTTAAGTGTCCAATAATGGGTGCCCTTACCCTGCAGTCCTGGTCACTGGTCCTCCCGGTAAGATCGGGCTCCCACAATTGAATTGTCCTTATGGTTTAGATTCCGGTAGGATCACAACAACACTCCACGCTGTGAGAAGAAATAATCGCATTTTAACTCCCTAAAACTGAATTTGAATGTGTTCGACGCGTTAAATTGATTAGTTACCTATGCACTATGTCATCAGATTGTGGAAATGTTCGGGTTTACAATGGATGGGGCAATAAAGTCAACCTATAACGTGTTTATTCCGAAGAGTAAAAGAAGCAATCCAGATGCGCATATAGATGCACCGTATTGCGTCGCCAGATTTTCGAAGTACCTATCAGCATTTGTGCTGGTCCACCACTTTTTCAAGCGATTGGACGATGATAGGCGACTTACGCGCATAGTCCGTCATTGCCACAGATCAATTTTGCTGTGTTCTGAAGTCATTGCGACTCCTAGACGATGGATGAATTCGAAGTGTATTATTTATCGGAGAACGGTTTTTTAAACATGTGTCTTTTATTTCAAATCTAGCCAGTACCTACTGGGTGAACCCAATAATTATCGAGAAGTTGGGTGAATTTAACCACCTCCACGAAGAGTTGAAGAAGGAATGGGAACAGTTTTGAGATTATTACAGGATGGACCACAATCTTTCACCAACTTGATCTCACCAGCAGAATGCCTCACTGTGACTCTCAGATAAAGTACAAAGAACATCAATCACGATTCAATGTTGTTTATTAAGAGCGTAGAAGTAATGAAGGCGTGTCATGGACAGTGTCAGATAGGAAATGTGATTAACAGACTCGGGAATTGTGTGAATCACAACGCCGAGAATGCAGCCAAAGATGCTGCCGTGGAAAGCTAGGTCCCACGTAGAAGACATCAGGGTGGAATCAGTCAGTCGCTCGTCGCTTCGAAACGCGAGAAACGTGTCGATCAAACTAGTGTTCAGCGAAGACCCCGGGTGCGTACAGAGTAGAGCTGCGTGAAGATAGCAAAGAGAGCAACGAAACGGCGTGTTCAGAGTGGTGAGCAAAGCCACAGCGCAGCTTCACTCAGTCTGCGCTGCTGTACACACGTGGATGAGGATTATTTCTTTCCTGGAAACCTCGTCATTGCGAATGTGGTATTTTCTGACCCTAGAGCGAAATTCAATGCATTTCATTAACCAGTCAGGAGGTGTGCAAGAGAAATTCCACCATTTGTTTCATTAAATTTCAAAACGGAAGCTAATGAAAAAACGTTGTCTATTTCCACGAAAAATAAAGAGCTGCAATGTTGAATCGATTTCGACGGTTAGGCCATCATCAGTAACAAACAATAACTTTAAAATTAACTTTATAAATCATTAACTTAATGAACTTCACGAAATAAAGTGAAGCGCTGGAAGATGTTTTATTTTATCTCATTAATTTTCATTAGGTGGGTGCCTACATGTTCTGTAGTATTGATCTTAGATATCAGCTCTCGTTATGTCCAGAGAGACTAGTAAATTGTTGGTTGAAGTATGGTAAATGCGATACAAAAATGCAATAATTCAACTCCATCTGTAAATAATTCAACGCCTAACTCAGCTAGAGACTATTTTTTCTAGAGATTATTGAAATCAGTTTTGAGACATTCTAAAACGAATCCTAGAGTTTCGTATGTGTTTTCCATATGTGTGTGTGTCCTTCCAGACGATCACTCTCCTTATGATTTAAATACAAATTCCGTTCCTGCGCCAAAAAATCGAGCTTTCCGAACCGAAACTGGTGAACGAGTTCGTTGGCCAGCATTTTGTTGAGCACATTAATTTGGTCAAACTCCAAAAAATGTGCTAAAAATCACGGCAACAATAATAACGACTAAAAATTATTGAATTCATATTTTTTAGCAGTATTTTAGTCAAAAGAACTAGAACAACTAGATCACCAATGAACTAGAAGATTAGAAAATTATGCATAAATTTATGCTGAATAATGTACGTAAATTTAATAAATATTAGACAAAAAATCGATAAAACCTAAAAAACTAATAAATCCGATATCTTATTTGAATCGCAGAGTATTATCTAGAACGAGATTTTTCCCCATAAAATTGGTAGTTAACAATTTCTTTCTACTCAAAGTCCTCAAATTTCGAAGCAATATAACAAAATATAGGTACCTAGTACCAACAATTTACGAAAATTCGCTCATACGATCATGCTGCTTGACTGAAACTTTTATTTATGTAAATAATTTCTCCTCGGTAGGTATCTGCTTCTGTGGAGTTACCTATATTTAGATAATGAATGATATATGTTCGTTTAATAATTATAGATAAGTGTTCTGCGTAGAAGGGCTATCTAATACAGAAACGATAAACTGTTGTGTAATAATTTGATCTGGGCCGCGCACGGTGGAGCCAAGGCGGGAAAACCAAAATTCATCCCCAAAAAGGTAAAAAACATCAGAAACGCTTGCATACGAGTCTGCAACACATTGGGACATTTTATGTCTTTAGTTGCAGACTCGTATGCAAGCTCTAAGAGCCAGCTCAATGAAATTATCAGAAATTAACAAGCGGTTGCAATCATGTTCACAGTATCAATTATTGAGAATGATCACCTGTGCGTAAACAATTATTCATATAACATGCTCATAACTCAGCTTGTTGGCCACGCACTTCGCAGTAGTTAACATAATATGGTTGGATAAATCGAGAGCTTTTAAACAAATGGTCAACGAATTTTGTGGGATGAAAAACGACGAAGTACCATTTCCCTAGCAACGATTCGGTTGTTTAAGCGGAAATCATTATATCACCGCGGTTTAAGCGGTCTTAAACATATTTTTTTAATTGGAAAAAAGCAATCGTAAATTGATTTCTTCACTTTTTAATCTAAAACTATGCAAAAAAGTTCCAGTCATGCAGCATGACCATATAAGCTAATTTTCAAAGCTTTTCTCTAATTTTTGGTTTTTATTTTTATTACAGAGAGTTTGGAGGTGAATTGGAGTTTGCAGGTGAATTATCGGTATAATTCTAAATGGTTAGCTTTTTTTCAATACCTACATTTCACAATAATGATTCTTTGTAATCGACAAACAAATAGCGAACGGCATTATTTCGATTTTGGACTGATTTTTCAACTTTGAAATTTTTGAAAACTTGATACATACTCTTATAGGAAATTTTACGCTGATTCGGAATATACCACATGTTAGTATGCTGAAAAAATTATTTCGCACAACAAATCGCAAATAACAGGCTATTTTGAAATTGTTGACTACACTTTTGAAAATTTCAAACCGAAGATGTAATCCGATCATGCTGGCCAACGAACTTGAACTTTCGTTTTGTGTCCTTAACATTTTAAAATTTGTTTGAAGTTTCTAGCACAATTCTACGGACAGTTATCGTCTGGAATGACACATACATACATACATTAAAAAATGCGTTAAACTTCAGAATATGATTCAGAATAGCCTGAAACGGCCTACATAAAATTTTTTCAAAAATTCACATTCTACAAATTTTGAGGCGAGAGCAATAGCTTAATTTTCTTCAAAACTTCGCTAAAACCATAGTCCTTTGGAACAATAGAAAAAAAATAGGAGTAATAAGGGGCACTGATCAGCTGAGGGGCCACTTCGAAGCGCTGAGTGTTTTTGTACACAATTAGAATGGACAAATCATCTCAGTAAACATCTGAGTCCGTCTACAAGTGCTCAGGAAGTTTGCGCGCAGATGTACCTACTCGTATTATGACCAGTTCGGCTTAAGAAACAGTGGATTTTATGAAAATTAAGAACATTTCTAAAATCAGAATCTCTATCTTCAACTGTAATAGGTAATTTTTGGTTTTCTGTTAGATTTCACTAACAGGGGACTCCAAGTTGCACTAATTAAAAGTGCTGCACGCAACAGTGTACGACCAACCCATAATGGCCTGAAAATACTTGATAATACGTAGGATAACTTCTCCCTGAGTGTCGCAAACCGAGTACCTATCAGAAGTAGGAATAGGTGGTTGTTTCAGCTGGTTCGGATCGATAGATACCTACTGTTTTAGTTTTCTTGTTTAAACTACTACCCATTCTCGGTACCTGCTAGTTTAGATTAACTTAAACCATTAACCTAGATTAATTTTAATATAGCGTCCGTCTTATAGACCATGCCTTGTCTACATGACCTTTAGAGAAACATCCTAAACCGGAGAAAAATAAGTCTGTAGTTAGTGAATAACATTCACCTACCCCTAACATTGGGGCCGGCCTAAGGCGAAAATTGCAAGAGTCACATTTTATGCCCCTACCGGGGGGTATGGAATACCTAAAGGAAACATTTTCCAAAAAGAAGGGAAAACTTTTGAAATGTAAGGTCTAAAACCACAGTTTTTGTGCACTTTTGCGCCTTTTAGAACATTAAATTTATGTCAATAGGTACTCTTTCTTGTACCTTAAACCACTATTATGTTAAACAAACTAATGAAAGCTTGTGGGTCTCGTTACAATTCTAAAAATTCGCCAAATTAATTTTTTTCTTTTTTTAACCCAAAATTGGCTGATTTTATGACCACTCAAAAGGATCGAGTGTGCGGCTGCATACGTCGCACACCCCTCAGGCCGGCCCTGCCTAACATTCACCTACACCTAACCTACCCCTTGAACAAGTCTTTAGGGTCTAGGTTCATAATTAAAAATAAAGTAGGTAACTTAACTCTTAACTTTTCAGCGATGTTGATAAGAGTTATAAGATTTAGGTAGAACCCCTACCCCTCCTACCATTCTATTCCTATGCTGTAAAGGTTTTAAGTACTCTTTAAGTAGGTGCCAACTATTACGGTTGTGAACAGAAAAACATCAATAGCACCCAGGCGTAGTTGATTTTCAAATTCAAACATGTACGGAAAGGAAAAATACTTTTAAAACAAAATTGGTTTGAGGGAAGACAGCTTAGAAAATTATTCTTTCAACTTTGATTGCGGCATTTTGAATACTTAGGTATCTCAAAGCCCACTGAGAGCCAGTATTTTATAGTGGAAGAGTCGGTGCGATTGACAATGGAGCCCCGTGGGATGTCGACCGTGTCATGCTTATTACAACTAGAAGGACGCCAGTACTATCTTCCATCCCAGTTCGTCTACTCGCGTCGAATGGGCAGTATCTCACTATCGTGCAAAAAAAACCCCTCTACAAGTAAATACGAAATGCCACTTTCTCTCCCACGATCAATTAGCCCGTTCGAGAATTTTCAGTGAAAACCCGGGCGCGATGGGCGTAAACAATACAATCGTACCGATGGATTTCAGTGGGAAGAACGTTAGTTGTGTGGGCGACTCCGATGCCGCCTGACCTTCGATATTGTGTTGTAGCTGGTCTCATTACCCTCAACATACTAATTGCCGATGTGACGAAAAGCTATGGTGCGCGGAATTCGAGCCAGGTCAACCAACCTTCCATTGGTGAAGCTTGTACGGCGGTTGAGAACGAAAAAACACTCGTCAACCGACAATTTTTCGTTCATTTCTTTTGGAAACATGTGAGTTTTAAACACATCTTATTTATTTATTTTTCTTCGTTCAAAACAATACATTAATATATCAACACTCAATATCTACAACAATGTCAACCAAATGTTTCCCTGAAACATGATGTTTATAAAAGGTCTCCCTCCAACCTCACAACGATTTGATGACGCGTTTTCATTGGTAAGTACATGCCAGAGGTATATTTTGTTTACGTAACACCTAGCTAATTTAATTTTCTTTGCATTACTTCCCATAGGACTCTATCAAGTTTTGAAGAATTCGAAAATTAAGGTTCACGTCCGAAAAATAAAGGCATTTCAGTGAAACCACTTCTCTAGTTTACCGCAATGCCATATGGTGCATGGTGGGAAACCGCTTCGATAGGATTTATGTGGAAAATGTTAATTCAACGGTGAATAATGAAACTTTATAGGTACAAAAACCGCTTGTTTAATGAAACTACAAATAGGTACCACAAATTTTCAAACATAGAGGAAGAAAATTAATAAAATAGAGGATTTAAACATCCCAACTCCCATGAGGGGTCCCTCCTCAAATGAAGAACATAATATGCTCATTTTCTAGAATAACTTCAGGATTAATTTCAATTCAAATTTAACATGGCCTAACTCGCCACAAAGATTATTCTGATGAAAGTTCCTTCCCTCAATATATTGATACAATGAAGTTGAGCCCCTGCTCTAAGTTGTTACGCACTCGCTTGCCGATAAACACGGATTTTCTTGCCATGAGTAATTAGAATTGAGCGAGCAAAACCATACAGAGGTATTTGCTCGCAAGCCTAGGAACTTGCACGTAAACGAGCAAATTATACAGAATTATCAGCTGTAATAAGTATTTAGGTGTCTTCCTGAAAATGAGAAGATGGTGTCACACGAATGAGTGACAACGAGACATTACCAACTAATCGATGACAAACTAAGGTAGGTAGGTATCTAACACGTTTTCTCTTTCGTGAAAGAGGTAATTCGTTTTAAATGGCTGGGGATAGGTATCTTTCCTCTACTGCCTTCATAATAGAGCTGTAACCTGTTGTTATGATCACTTTGGCACACTTTGGAGAAAAATATTGAAAACGATCTGTGATTGAAAGAGGACAAAAAATGTCAAGTTGGGTGGGCAGTATAGTTTCATCACGAATTTGGAAATTAACTTGCAACCTGAGAATCCTAAGTTCTCACATGCGCAGTTCTATAATTACCGTAGCTGATCTGATGCAATGTAGTTCATAACCAATCACCTTGAAACCATCTCGAAACTACCCATCAATTTAGAGCTTACTTGCTTGATAAGATCGTGAGAAATAGCGTAGCACGTGCTGTTAATGGCCCAAAGACAATGAAAGCCATAGGAAACTTTAAAATGGCTAACACGAGAAATGCTTGAACATTTCATCAAAATCGACTGAGCGGCGGTTTGTCTGTGACAACTCATATCATCACTGCTGAGTTTAGATGTAATTGTGTAGATGTAATGCAACGCGATGATTGTGGAAATAATCATGATACATATCTCGTTCTCCAACTGTTTTCTATTTTGAGCGCATTTGAGGCATTAGTGAAAAAAAGGTTTCAGTTCTGCAGTATGATCAAATTTTTGTAACATTTATGTTAAATTTTCTTGAAATTTGAGCACTTTGCATAGAAATCATTAACCATCAATTTTATAGAAAAAAAATCTAGAAACTTACTAATGTTGAGTTTTACAAAGTTTTGGATTTTTAAGCAACTAGCTTTTTACTTTTTACCACTTTTTTTTACAGTTTTATCGATTTTTTAAAAGCATATTTCAAGGATATTCAAGTTCATTTTTCAGTACATTTGACTGTTTAAGTTCACGGTTAATATATATTTAATTAGTAATATTCTGATCAAAAAAGATATATAAATTTAACGACATTAAGCCGGGTTTTTCCATTTTTAGTGATTTATTTAGGACATTTTTACTTCCGAGTCTACCTATAGGTAGCGGAAACATTGTTCTCACTTTCGGGAGATGAACAATTTGTTATCTCCAAATAAAAGTTTCCTAGCGCTTTTTACGTTTTAGACCATTGTGAACAACTTTAGTTCCGTGTTTCTCTGTCTGTCTGTTGTGCCTTCGCAAATCCTTGTAACAAGCTTAATTTCCACAGTTTTCATCAGATTTTGATGAAATTTCAAGGGAATGCGCGTGTTAGGCAATATATCGTCTCCTATCAGTGTCCCCAATCAATACTTACTCTGCGCATGCACAAACCTAAATTCCATCACACATAATTTTTTCACGCCGTAGTTCTCCGATCCCGCCACATTTGGCGGAAAGTTGCGAGAAGACGATTCTATCATCTCACATCAATTTCACCAAGATTTTACCATTAATAACTGCCGTGCGTGGGAGAATGTATAATCCTTACAAAGAACTTCATTTTTACAGTTTTCGTCTGATTTCGATGGCACTTTCAAGGAATGTTTGGGTTAGGCAGTAAATGGCACCCTGCCAATTTCATTGTCCTCAAATCATTTCATTCTACCCATGCGCGAATGAAAATTACTTCAAGCATCATTTTTTTGTATCCTGATTGACCGATTTTGAAGTTTTACGCTGCATTTTGATTCACTATTTTCCGCTATGGAGTGTTTCAAGACCATTTAAAAATTTAAATATTCATGTTACGGACACAAGGAAACTACACCTATGCCAAACCCAACTTGGCAGACGTTTTGAAATTAGAGCAATTTAATTTATCAAAAAGTGGTATCCAACGAACTCATCCAATGTATTGAAATGCTTGATTATTTGGCCAATGAACGGATTTCTTAATCTCTCTCCGAAGAAGAGTTATCGCCTAGAACGACACATTCACACTCGTTTCAGAATGCCTCAAAATGGATTTCCAAGAAGAAAGTTTTGGAACCTTTGCGCTTAGCTTAATTTTTAGAAAATTCGCTCAAAAAAGTCTTTCCTAATACTTACTAAACAATGATGAATGTGAACACACTACTTATTTGTTCAAGTGTGATGAAACTAAAAAACGGACGGTAGACCTACGGTTCTACAGTCAGATCATTTAATAACGATTAACGTTTGTTTCGCCAAAATTTCCATCAATCGAAACTTTGCAGCTCATTAGTGCATCAAAACTATTTTTCTAGCCTCTTTATTTATATCGTTTTTTGACGCTCGCAACCACCATAGTCACGTGACGCTCGCAACCAACATAGTACCTACCTAACGTGATATAATTTCGATGCTGCGATTTCGATCGTGATGTGACGCTCAAAAACCCCACCGTGACGTGACGAAAACAAATGGAAACGTCCTGTTAATCATTATTAAATGATAAAAAGATTGTTAAGTAAATAATCCACAAAGTCCCTAAAAGTTAAATGAAAATTGGATTTCAATTTTGTAGGTATAGTTCAGCCCGGGAAAAGGAAAATTCGTTTGGGTAATTTCACAAATGACCGACAGGCAGGGAATTAAAACGTGACAGTGAACGCGATGTGAAGCGTAAAAACAATTGGCGATTTCGATTTCTTGGGACTTATTTATCATCAACCTTCGGAACAAATACAAAGCTTTGGTTGTGAAGAGACAATCGTCTGCCAAGTTGGGTGGGCAGTATAGCTTCCTCACATATTGTAACATGGACGTATAGAATTAGTTGAAAAACAAAGTTCGAATCGAAATGATTGCATGCAAAATATAACAGTAGATAGGTACCTACGTAATACTGTCGGTCTTATGTATGTCTGTCTGTGGTAAATCCTTGTCTCGCCCAAAACTATACCAATTTTTAGTCCGATTTCGATGAAATTTTCAGGGATTGTGCGAGTTAGCTTCTAGACGGTCCCCTATAATTTTCAAAGCCGTCAAACCAACAATAGCCTGTGTGCATGCGCTAACGTGAATTTCTCATAACGCCGATTTTTTACGTCTGTTATTTTGATTTTGTTCAAACTCGATAAATAATTGGGTATATGTTCTAGAAAGATGACCTACAATTTATATTGCAATTGGTAGAGAAATAACCATTGCGCATGCGCGAAACTAATATCGATTGACACAGGCAAAGCTCAGAGTATAATCGAACGATTTTGAAGACATTTTGAGGGATTGCCTTCACAGTAGGTAGTCTGTGCGTATACGCAAACGTACATTTATTATATCGATTTCTTATCATCTATCAATCCGATTTCGTTCAAACTCGGGGAGCAGCACCTATGTGTTGTAGGTAAAATTCTCTATGAATTATATCGCAGCTGGTGAAGTAATAACTATAGCGCATGCGCAAAACTAAAACTGATCGACACAAACAAAACTCCGATACTAATGAACCGATTTTTGTGAAATTTTAAGGATTGTGCGGTGTTTGGCTCCTAGACGTTCCCCTATAAATTTCATCGCCGTTTGAGTAATAGTAGTTTGTGCGCATGCGCAAACATTAATTTCTTATTACGTCTGCCTATCAATCATTTCGAGTCGTGGGTACTTTGTTCTTCACCTTATTCTATACATTTCCATGTTACAATGTGTGAGAAAGCTATACTGCACACCCCACTTGGCACCCCCTTTTGTTTAACCCAACTGCAAACCTAACAGTTACGTTAAAACCTCATATTTCCCATGGTAAAAGTAAATTGATCTTTACTTTTATGATTTTGAATGAAAATGGTTTTCACGACTTGAAACCATGGATTTTCAATTTCCAAGAAAATAGAGGAGTTTCATGAGAAAAATACCCTATATGAACGTAGACATGTTTGAGGTCGATTTTTATGTAATTTTTTACGCTGAATCGAATGGTAAACTCTTATCGATGGAGATTTCTCCGACTGCGTTATATCCTTAATATAAACTCGAACATATCTACATAATAGTGACAAAACTGTACTTACCTACTTTTCTACATATTATTCTTCCCGTCAACTAAGATTCGGTTTTACGCCCACAAAGCATCACTTTTGGTAAAATAGGTATACATACGTTGGACAAATACAATAGAAATCTGTGTATCACTACATGGATACTCGCACTCATGAATACAAAATTTGCTTAAATTAATCCCCTTAATTAATTGATTAATTAATTAACACTTAATTAAATAAGTTAATTCAATTAATTGATTAATTAATCCTTAATTACTTAAGTGAAAGATATATTAGTTAGACAACTAGATCAGAATGACGTGTAAGTATAGTTTGGTGGTCTATGTGCTCACAAGCTCGCATCTCAAAAATAAAAATTATCATAAACCAATCCTTTCTTTGAAATGTAGATTTACTGAACAAATAGATCAGAATTAAAATTTAAAAATATAGGTATTTGGCGAGCGTAAAACCGAATCTAAGGTGGTGGGCGTACAACAAAATAAAGGTAGGTACCGACGAAACTTGTCAGTTACGTAACGTGAAACTCTGTTTTACGGAGTCAAGGAGATCTAAGATTGTTATCATTCGATTCGGAGTGAAAAATTACCTACACAGAGACTGACCACAAACTCATTGGTTCAAAGAGGGTAATTTTCTCTCCTAATTGTAGGTACCTACTGACTAAACCGTTGGAAAGATGTGCTTTTGAACCAAATTGTAGGATTACAGTAGGTAAGAATCAGTTAGAATCATTCGGACCTTTTTTCTTAGAAAAAAGGGTATTTCCTAATTTTTACAAACTTTAATTTTAGGGATCATGTTTCACCTTTGAATAATTTTTTTTTTAAGTCTGCCAAATAGGTGGGGCTCACGGCTTCGTCGTATCCGTAACATGAACATATGATAGATCATTGAAATGTTTTGAATTATCTCAAAAGATTCCATAGCGGGTTCTAAATGCTACCAATGGGTAGCTAGCTGGTGATGAAGTTCATTGGGGACCATCTACATCATAACCCAAAAATTCCTTAAATTTCATCAAAATCGTATAAAAACTGTAAAAATTAAGCTTGTTAAAAGCAGTTACTAATTACACAATCGTGTTGAAATTAGTATGGGATGATTACCGCCATCTCCAAATTTTGCGAGATAGGACGACTAGCGCGTGAGAAAATGATGATTGAAGAGATTCACGTTTGCGCATGCTGAAAGTGAAGTATTGGTTTGGCAACAATTAGACTTATAAAGGACGTAGCACAACTCTCAAACTCCCTTACATTTTCACCAAAATGGAATGAAAACTGTAGTGCAGAAGTAAGGCTTATTCCAAGGATTTCACGTTAGCGCATGGGCAGTAGCTACTAATGGTACAATCGTGTTGAAATTGATATGAGTTGATTTAATCTCTCATCTCAACAATCCTTCAAATTTGAGCGAGATCGAACGGCTAAAGCGTAAGGAAATGATGCTTGATGAAATTTACGTTTGCGCATGTGCTGATGATATGAATTAGGAACAATGAAACTGATAGAGAGCCGTCTTCAGCCTAATCCGCACATGCCCTTCAAATTTCATCAAAACCGGATGGAAACTATGGAAATTAAGTTTATTATAAGGAACTGAGGACACATGACAGTTTCGGAACGAAAGTTGATCAAAATGGTCTAAAACGTTATACCTATGCAAGTGGACGTTTTGATTTTGTAGAAAAACGTTTTCATCTCCTGAAAGTAGAACCACTGTATCAGCTAAGCGTAAAGGTTAACTCGGAAGTAAAAAATTGAATTAGAACGAGAAAATATTGAAAATTTAACGCTTCAATATGTATTAGTAGGAGTGGCGACCAATAATATCAAGGTCATGGCTGTGTCATGGCGCGGGGAGTGATGCGGGAAAAGTGCCACGGAGTTTCTTGAGTTGGGAATCTCAGCAGGAGTGCTCCGTGGTATCACCACCCGCCTCCTGAGGGGTTCTTACGTAATGTGGTGGTCATTTTATAGGGGAACTTCCTTTCATCCCATTCTTCCTCCATTATCCCTAGAGCCGGTGTCGGGTAAACCTGGGCGTCCTCCCCACTTTTTATTGATTTATTTCTTTATTTTTCAATTTAATGGTGTGCCCCCTCCGCCTTTGAGGAAAGTTTTGTAAATTAAATAAATGAATAAAAATGTGTGTGTGTGTGACACATTTTTTTGACATTGCCCAGACCACAATTCTCAACCGATTTTTGAGATTATTTTTTTTGTTCGATCCCAATGTTAGTCTAATTGTGCAACAAACCATGGAAATTCCGGATTTACTGTCATGGTGGGGGGTAAAGGGGATAAAAACCGATTCTTTTAGACGCTGCCCAAGCTAAAAATCTCGACCGATTTCCGTTATTCTTATTTTGTTCCATTAAGAATTCGATATAGTTTTGGAACCTTTGTCAGGAGTTTTAAATTTCATCATGGGAGGGGGTGAATAAAGGGGGTAATACTGATAAATTGTGGTGTTTTAACAATTCGCCTCCGATTTCCATGATTATTATTGTTATTTTATTTTATTTTTTCAACTATGAATTCGGTTTAGTTTTGGATCGCATATCAGGAATTTTAAATTTAATTATGAAAGGGGGTGAATGGAGGGGGTAGTAGTAGTAAATCATGATGTTTTAACTAATATCGTCAGATTTTCATGATTATTTTTTTGTTCAATTAGGAATTTGGTCTAGTTTTGGAAGGTACATCAAGAGCTTCAAATTTCATTATGGAAGAAGGTGAATGGAGGGGGTGATATCAATAAATCATCATGTTTTAACTATTCTCGTCAGATTTCCGTGATCTTTTTTTTTTTCTATTAAATTATTAATGTGGACTAGTTTTGGAAATTATGTCAGGAGTTTCAAATTTTTTAATAGGAATCCACTGTTGATCGAGGGAGTTAATGGGGGGGGGGGGGGGGGTCCGAGAAGTCATGATATTTTTGTTTTTCTCTTATTTTAACTCTCATCGAAATTATATAAAATCCATTCATAGGGTCGTCGCTGTATTTACTTACCAATACGTTTTCCTTTAAGATTCAGGCAAATATTTCGATGAACTTATCTAACTTTGAAATACTAACTTTGGAAGCACTTAAAACCTCGATTAAACAGAAATGTCCATAGTATTACTAAAAGTAAAAAAATCCTGTCACTTAACCATGTGAGCGTTTTTTCCTACATATTTTTCATTAGAAATTTCACCGGAATTTTAGAATTTTCGAGTGTGAAACTTTATTTTAAAAAAAAGTCGTCAACATGACATTGGATAGCTCGGCCCCATTACATAGGTACCTAGGTAGGTCTACTTAAATTTATTTGATTCGTAAACGCTGTGTAAACGCTTTTCAATTTGGTCCCAAGCCGATTAAATAACTTCCTCCAGAATACCAACTGGGAAAGTATAAATAGAAGTGCACATTTGGAATCATAGGAGGCAGTTGAGACATCTGCAAGGCGTGGGATATCCGTTGCTCACACAACTCTACGCCGAGCCAACCGGCAAATTGGTCTTAGGCGAATGGCTCAATACGCCAACGAACCCTTTAACTTGACCCCTTCACGACCCACTTAATCTCCAGGTCAAAAGGAAATGACGTTAGAGGAGGGTATATGAAACTGACTTGATAGGCCTGCATCTCTCTATCTATTAACTACCAACCTTTTCTGATTCATCTACAGTAGGAAGGTAATTCGGTGTCGATATAGTCGTAAAGAGTCTAAATTTGTACATAAATACATTTGCCAAGAAATTTACGTACATTGGTATGTGAAATAAAAGATAATCACGTAGGTGTAAGTTCTGTGTCCCGGGTGGTCTCATTCGATTCGTCAAAATTAAATTTAGGTCCCAACCAAAATCTGACTCTCTATCGAAAACTACACTTCTATAGTACCTATATATTCATAGAATATATAGGTATCTACTGTATATTTATAAAATACTAGCCGCTCCGGCTCGCTTTGCTCGCCTCCACGTCCCCGTGCCCCGGGCCCCCCATTAAGTTGCTCGCTTTGCTCGCAAGGCGTTACTGTATACATGCGATGTATTACAATTGAAACATGTAGGGGATGTTGCTCGCTTCGCTCGCAAACGTTAGATCCCTAAGGGTAGGTTTAACGTGTGTATAGGATGTTGCTCGCTTCGCTCGCTCAGTACGGCTGTATATGTGTAGGAAAAACCCTAGACCCCCCATTAAGTTTCTCGCTTCGCTCGCAAGGTGTGGCTGTATACATGCGATGAATTACAATTGAAACATGTAGGGGATGTTGCTCGCTTCGCTCGCAAACGGTAGATCCCTAAGGGTAGGTTTAACGTCTGTAGGGGATGTTGCTCGCTTCGCTCGCTTGAGGAAGTTATACTGCCCACCCAACTTGGCAGACGTTTTTTTCTGTTGTGAATTCTTACAAACAAATTAAATCTTATAAAACTACGTGGAACCACAAAAAGTTTATTAGGGAATGTTGCTCGCTTTGCTCGCAAGGTATTGCTGTATATGTGTAGGAAAAATCCCGTATTCATTCTGTTGAAATGTCTCTCGAACGGAAAAGTTCCATCCTTCAATGCGCACGTGCGTAGGCCTGCTCGCAATATTGTGAAACGGCGGCGGGCTCGATTAACTTGTCATTTTAATCGCTTTGCCTCGCTTCCCCTCGCATTTTGACCAACTTCCCGTCACTTTTTTCGATATCCGATTTCGGATTCAGATTCGGTGAAATCAAACCTGTATTTTGCCCGCAAAAAACCGTCCCGAAAAACGTACCTTTACGGGGTATATTTTAATGGGAAAAAATCAAGTTTTTCGTCGGAATTTTCCAGAAAACGGGTCCGTACTCATTCATATTTTTGACGCATTTCCCGATCGCGCCGTCGTCTTCCTCGTAGAAAAACCCTCGATAACCGGTATTTTTCCAGAATTTTCGACGGCCGTTTAGAGGGGTAGGGGAAGCGGGGAAGTCGAAAAAGCGCGCATTAAAACTTGCTTCCACCCCCCTCCCTCCCTACGGCCCATGGTTCGGGTGGGATTAGAAAATTTTAAATTCGCTTATACACCCTATCGGAAAATCCCAAGAAGATCCCACCACTCGTAGACTCCCCCCACTCAGCCGTTTGGCTGTGCATAGACATGATAGACAGACGGAGTTTCAATCTTATAAATATTATAGATATAGATAGATTATAGATAGGTACTATAAACGAGTATTTTAAAATTTATGGTTAGGTGACAGTACTGCTAGATTTCTTGGCCAGTATCCATATAATTTTCGAGCCCAATTTTGTTTTGCGGTTTTGAGACATAGGGGGGGCAGATTTTTTGTAAATTCTCTGCCAGATAAGTAAAACTTTCTGATTGTAAAATAACAATAAAATCAACCAAGAAACAATCAAATGAAGTAAAAGCTCTAAAAGTAGGTACCTCGTTGGCAAACTGGGAGGGAGCGAGAGATAGAAAGAGAGAGAGAGAGAAGGGGGGGGGAGAATAGATTTATTGACAATATTTACAAAGTTATATGATCTTCATGTTACAAAATTAATTCAGTGGTTACAAATGAAAAATGAATATAACAGCTGTTCAAATATTAATCGTTCAATATTGTAACGAGGCCTACAACAAATTACGTAGGTAAAGCGCCAATTATCTTTCAGCACTAGACTGTGAGTCTGTGCGCTGAAAGGGGTGCCGATGAACACCGAGGAGCCAACCATCTCGAGTAGAAATTATAAAAATGTTATATTAATTATTAAGTTGACCGAAGGGGTGACTGATATGATTTATATGGATTGAATGGACGATAATAAGAATTATGCTAAGAGCACATATGAAATAATAAATGTAAAAATTTATGAGGATAATATGTGTTAAAATTTTTAATGGGTCGTAATATGGGGTTAACCGGGTTGCCTTATTTTCGATCTGGTTTTGTGTTCATGGGCAGATCCTGGGTTTATTATCTCGGGACGTTTGTGGAAATCATCAACAGGTTCTTGCAATACAGTTGATTCACTGTGAAAGATTTTGATTTCTCATATAATTTATCAGACGGGAACCTGCGTGGAAGACTGAATCGCACTTTTAACACCGCTTTTTGCAAACTCACAATTCCAGAAAGTGCGGTGGACAAGGCGGATCCCCAAACATGAATTCCATATTGCAAAACTGACTGAAACATTGTGTCATACATTAATTTATGCTTGTCAGAACGTAAAACATTTCTTACTCTATAAAATATAGGTATGAATTTTTTTTCAGTTTATTCGACATGGCACTAATGTGGGGCTCCCACCTGAGACTGGAATCTAGTGTGATCCCTAAATATTTTTGGCATCTCACTAATTGGTGAGCAAGCGCAATATCCAGGATTTATGCAGCTATGAATCACAACGCTATTAGCAACAGTGTTCTTCGACCCGAATTCCATTTATTTGGTTTTCTTGGCATTTAGAGTTAGTAAGTTACCATCGAACCAAGATTGTAGTTCATTTACAGTTCTATTAGTTTCAAAATAAACTTCAGCACATGAATCGGCCTCAAATAGCAGGGTTGTGTCATCCGCAAATAGATGTATTTTACACCCATGGATCGAATTCGCAACGCGGTTAATGTAAATGAGTAACAAGGTACTACTAAGGGTACTACCTTGAATTATCCCATATGTAGACCCTTTCCTGGCTTTTAATTGAGTCTACATTAACAACTTGTCTTCTATTTGACAGATAGTTTTCGAACCATAATAAGCTTTTATTGTCAATACCCACTTCATTCAACTTGCATAACATGATATCCCTATCGAAAGGGTCGAAACATTTGGCCAAATCGAGAAAAATTAAAAGTACTTTTTTGTCCTGCTCCCTAATTTGGTATAAATCACCAGAAAATTCGTATGGGGCATCGTCAGCGCCTCTAACTTTACGAAACCCATATTGCCTACATGATATCAAATTTTGTTTTTCTAAGTAACTGTATAAACATAGGTTCACCCACTTTTCAAGCATTTTCGAAATAACGCTTAGCAGAGAAACCGGACGATAATTTCCCACATTATCTTTTTTTCCTCCCTTTTGGATTGGAACTATTCTTGCAACTTTGAATGCGTCGGGAAAAATGGATTTATTTATGCTCAAATTGAATACATGTTTCAATGGATCACATAAATATTGTATTGCTGCCTTGAGTACTTTAGGAGAAATCCAATCTAACCCCGGGGCCGAATTCCCTTTAATTTGATTTACAATATTAGTTATGTTTTCCGTCGATATCTCTGGAATTTTGAAAGCTTTCGCTTTCAACATATCATCGGACTGATAAATTTTGTAAGAGGGTACATTTATTTTTTATTTTTTCAGCCATTTTGGAGCGGAAATGTATTGGAGTTATAGCTCCATGGATGACTTCATTTAACACATTCCTTTGCTTCTTGAGATTGCATTTTGCTTTATTAAGTTTATCGCTATAATAGATTTAGCATATTTCCTCAGTTGGTTTACCTACATTATTTCTATAGTTGGTATAATAGTTTTCAATAATTGGTTAAATGGTTGGTTTTTCAATTTCTTTTTTAAATCGTCTCTCTTACGTACCGATGTAATTATTCTGTCGGTAACCCTTGGCGTTATCTTTATGTATAATTCCGAACGGTCTTTGAAATTGTGAAGAACTTCGCGGTCCGATTTTAGTGTTAGACTGCTCATTCGAATCAGCACGGCCCCAAGTTTGTTGCAAAAGTGTCGCCGTTCGTCTCTATACCCGCCTTGATCGTGTTCTAGGCGGTCCTTACCAACGAGAGTTGTTTATTAGGCTGTGGCGGTGACAACAGTTGCCATGAATTCACGGTAAGTAAGAAACGTAGAGTAGTTACTAACATCTAGGAGAGTTATTTCTGAACCAAGAAATTGAAACTGAAGAACTTAGCGGACTTTATACATAATTCCAAACGGTCTTTATATATAACACCCTCTTACAATCAAATAGAACCTCTTCAGAGCTACCTGTTAAAGAAAGTTGAGATAAAATACAGCTCCTATAGCAAAGAGCTGGAAATGCAAATAACCTCATCTGTTGTTTATACCAGCATCACCGATCTACCAAACGTCAACACTGCCAACATTTTAGTAATTTGTGTTGGTCCCGCCGATGTGTGCACAGTGTCGCGCAATGACAAAGAGTTGACACTCTACAAAATCCCGGTTAGGGATAAAACCGGAACCGTCAATCTTATCCAATGGGGGAAACAAATTCAATTTCAACTCACATGACATCGTGGCAGCACACCTCACAACAACCAAAAAATTGAAAAATACATCCGAAGCACAAATTGGAAATGACACAACACTCGAAATTAATACAGACACAGAACAAGCACGAGCTTTGGTGGAGTGGTACTAGACTGCTGTAGCATCTCCTACACACAACTCAACACCAGTTCGACATCTACGAGCACTACCGATCAAGATACAATCCACGACATAAAGAAGGAGGTAGAAGACGCTGACGCGCAGATTCACACGCTTACAAAGAAACGAAGAAGACTCGAGATAGAATTACACCATCATCTCACCATGCCAAAATTCTGAATTCCCCGATTCAACTTTTTGTTTAGTCTCATAGTGACGAGGCCCACCTCAACTGGTGATATTTATTTTATTACATTACTTACATTTTGACCGGTATTTCCTCTTTTTTTAATAATTTAATAACATCGCCTTAGCTTTCAACAGGTTACATAATTCCGCAAATAGGTAGGACTTATAATCGTTACTATAATGTGCTGAGTTCCTGTTAGTTACTACTGTTATACGGACTAGATTAGGGCTTTCCAAGCCCTAACAGGCCTCTAGTTTTGATATATTTTGGTTTGTAAGATTTAATTACAGTGGACTCTTCAACAATTTTCCCGATCATGGCTACCATTACGTTTGTAGCTTCGTTGGTGTCGGAGAGCTCAAGTACCGGATTCCAATTTGTTTTGCTAACTTTATCATTCAACATATCAAAATCCAAATGTCTAGTTCTAATCTCTTTACTCGTATTCGTTCCCTTGTTGTTACCGAGAGTATTGTAACATAATGATCTGTAATGTTGGATTCAATTACCCCTGGAACTAAACGTTTATTTTCACTTTTTACCACTATATGGTCTAAGCAGCTGCCAGCATCTGCTTGATCCCTAGTAGGAATGTTAATTTGATGTTCGCAGCCTAGTGAATCTAGAATTTCTGAATAGAGTTCAACAATTCTATTTGAAAGTAGTAGGTTAATATTACCAATCAGAATGGAATGATGTGCTTTAACGTTTTTCAAATGTAGCTCTAAGGCGTACAGGAATTCCCTTATTGATTCGCAAGCCCAAGTTCGGTAAATAGCCAGCAAATGGTAGTCTTCATTCGAAACATTAAAGGTAATGGACAGGGCAGGTACATCATTTTGTTTTAGTTCAGTCACATCGCAAACCAGATGAGATTTACAATACACAATGACGCCGTCATTACGATTTATAGAATTAGTAGTGTAGATCAGGTACATTATAATTTGGGAGAGCTGGTGGTACTGAACATAAAGTATGCCAAACTTCGGTTAAAATGATCAAATCTGGATCACAATTTGCAGAAGCTAACCAAGCAAACAAATCGCCGCTGTTCTTATTGAAACTTCTAATATTTAAATGTAAAAATAAAACATTTTTCTGATTATCAATGTGCTTTTTATAGGTTTCAAAATCATTAAACAATTCGCCCAGACCACCTAGTAGTGGTGGATTTAAAATGTCATGGATGGCAGATGGTGAGTTCATTATTGTGTTTTGATTGAGTTTCCTCTTGAAGAAGTACCCTACATTATACTGTTTCACATGACAATTAGGTTACATACGGTTTAGGTCCTCGTGTGATTTGATATTTATGACGCGTTCTCCCTCAGCCTTCCTGACGTGTATGACGAAGTTTCTAATCCACACGAATTTCCAGCCTCTCTCCTTGGCTTTAGCTTTGGCTCGTCGAAATAGCTCTGCTCGACATGCGGTTAGGTTTTCATTAACGTTGATGCGATCTTTAGGCCACTCTTTGAACAGCATGTTGGTAGTAAGACACTTGTTAGCTTTCACAGCCCGAATCACGTTTTCTCGGTCGCTAGGCGGTTCAAGTGAGGCGAGGATTTTACGAGTAAGATTTGCCTTACAAACTCCGACGATCGTGTCAGCAGATATAATGCCAACGGAATTCTGACTTCTCGAAATCGAGTTTATTAGAACTCTTGTTACTCGTGTTTGGACTGGTGAAGCGTGGGTAGATGTTTAATTTTATCTCAGTTGTTTAAATTTTCAGTTGGAGTTGCCTACGTCAATGTCGATATTACTGAGAGTCTGATGTACCTCCCTAGATCTAAGCTCTTGTTACATACAGAAATATGTACTAGTAAAGTGGGGAGATTTTATTTTATTTCATTATTTCCTTCTTGGTAGATGTCTACGTCTAATAATTACGTTTAATAAATTAATAACTAGTGGGTTCGCTAACCAGTTTGAGTTAATGTACAAATTTTTGCTACCAAACTCGATTTTTGACGAATTGACAAAGACTGACGTCAGTGACGACGTCGTATTGTCGCTAAGGACAACTCTTAAAGCTTTTATAGGGGTTTCAGTCGATATTATGTGGACAAAACTATTGAAAACGATAGGTACTGAACTTGATTTTCGGTTGATTTGCCGACAAGTTCCTGTAGTCAGACCGTCACCAAAAACGATACAGCTAATTCTGGATGTCTAAAGAGTTTACCTATCAAATTTTAAGTTGATAGCTCCAAAATTACGGTCTCTACCGCGGAACACAACGCACGCACGCTGACAAATACTAGCCGAGAGACACGCTTCGATCGTCGAAAGTAAATTACAATGAATAAAAATAACTACGTTTAATAATATTATATAGATCAGTGATTCCATAGAAGGGCTTTCTTATACAGAAATAATAAATCTTTGAGTAGTAATTTGCTGCGTTTTTTCTGTTAATTTCTAATTGCTGTTATTTATTGGTTGTGACGTAGCTTAGCCAACTGTGAAGTCGGTCTATAATATAATTTTGCTGATGATGTGTTCGAACGAGCATTGGGATTTTTTAAATCTATGATGGGTTTCGTTCTGAGGTTCCTTATTATTCTCGAGAAGTAATAACTTTTTCTAAACAATATGATTTATAGTAATGTGATTTACAATATCATTGCAACATTTTAAGACCAACCACATCTCGACATCTAATAGTAGCATGACCCTTCTTAGCAACTTTCCACGTTACAGGCCGCAAATTTGGAGCTATCAACTTGAAATTTAGTAGGCACAGTATTTAGACATCCGGTATTACCTGTATAGTTTTTGGTGACGATCCGACGACAGGAACTTGTCAGCAACGACGAATGTCGTCAAATCAGAAAATCGATTTTGATATAGGTAGTTTTCAAAAGTTTTCGCAACACAAAATCGACTGAAACCACTATAAAAGCTTTAAAAATTGTCTTTGACGACAATGCGACGTCGTCATTACTGATTCAGTCATTGAAAATATCCAAAAATCGAGTTTGGTATCGTTTTCAATAGTTTTTTTAACTATCTCAGGCAAGTTTTGACCTTACTTATTTGATGGGGAAAACAGTTGCCACCACAATGATTCTTTTGAAATAAATGAAAAATTATAATGTATATATGAATAGAATAGGAAACGAATTTGAATACATTATAGGTACTAGACAACCAGTTTTTCAAACATCATGAGGAACCCGGTCAGCATGTCAACTAGTTAGAAGTACAGAAAACGTATGCCGAATCGAGTTTTCAGACAAGGCAATAACTTCCACATCCACAATTCGTCTGGAACCTGCATCTAAATTCGTGACTAATACAAACATAATACATGAATGTCTGACTCAGCTTCGGTAGAGGTAATCCATCCACGTTTGATTCCAGTATAAGAAATCACCTTGAGCCCATTACCTACCCTCCAATTTTGAGCAAATTCACCCTGTTAAGTCCTGAGAAATTAAAGTAAATAAAATCAAGTTACCACAAGCGAAGTCTCCATAAAACTTGAAAGGAGCTTTGTAGGCGCTAACCCGCTCAATACTTGTAAATCCCAAAAAACATTGTTGGTTGGATGGACGCGTTTTGCGAGTTTTTACGTTTGTGCAGCACCCATGTATATCTAGCTGATCCAATTGCGACGAAATGCATGAACAATCACCTTCAGCTACTGTCTTATAATGTATGTTCGAATTCTAGAATCTAGATCGTGATAATTTGGAGAACAAGCTAATAATGTCGTCGAATAACGCCGTGAAGCGTATAGAAGATCTTTTATGGACCTGCCGCACTATCCCTGATGGTTTTATGAAACATTATTGAACGGTTTCGGAGATTTATAACCACCGTAACAACGGATTCAACAATCGCGTATGGGCAGAGACTGATGGTAAAAACATTTATACATATAACATATATAAGATACAAATGATCTTCAGACCACCCAGTAAGTAAGGTACATACTACGATTTTTGTACTGGCGTAGTATATATATAGTGGCTGTTTGTGAAACCTTGATCACCTTTTTCAGAGTGCCGCAACTCTAAAGAGTGGGTATAAGGGAAGCCAGTCAGGTGGTTAAAAGTAGATTAGTTGGCAGTGTGTATACCGATAAATACACCGTATAAATACTACGGTATTTCATTAAATTCAAGTGCGCATGCTCATTGACTCACGCTGGTCTCTAGATCATGAAATGGTCTCAGATGGTGAAATTTCTAACTAGAATATACCTGGGTAACGTCTGTAAGGGGCTAACCCACTCTTTCCCAGACAAATCGAAATCGTTCTGAAATTTGTTGTAGTTTTAACAAGGAAGTTTGCAACTTCCTGCAAGAATACAGAGCTTTCCCGTCTTCTGTACTTAGAGGGGAAGTAATAATCGTCTACGAGTTGACAATGAGAAAGAAGTGAAAGTGAGAAAGAAAATTAAGGAAGGGAACAGCGTCGGTGTCTAAGAAGGGGGGCAGCGGCACAGGCGCGTTGGGGGCGGCGTTAGCTCCCGAAGCTGCCCCCAGATCTCGAGCAGACGAACCCACCCTAATGGAAGGGTCCTGCCCTCCTCCGCCTGTCTCCACTTTTATCGGGGTTTTTATTCGCGTTCGTGGAAAAAATGACGGAAAAGATTCGCTCAGTCGCCGAGACTCCAGAACTCGTCAGAACGACACACCGCCGCTGTGACCCTCGATGCGACCACTGGCCACACACACGGGACTGATCTCATTGGGTAAATTGAAATTCACACCCTTCCGTATTATACGCCCTGTTTTCTTCCCCCTTCCAGGAACGCAAATTATTTAGGTTCGGGGTTCCAAATTATTCGACAACGTTTCGACGACAAAACGTTCTTCAGCTGGACGGCATGAACCACTTTATTGGGCGGTGCTCACTCAATTAACCTGTTCACTCGGCAAATCTTCCACCAAACATTCCCCCTCCCACCCTCTCAAACTTTCTTCGCAGTTGGGTAACCCCTGACTCATCAAGGAGGGGCAATAGCCCCTAGACAACCTTATTGTTAAATCAAGCTGGACGACACGACACATATAATTACTGCATAGTAGAATATGACCTCATCAACATAATTCCATAATTTTACGTCTTTTAAATAATATTATCTACTCAAATGATTTTGATCAATTTTTGTCCTCAACTAATTTTGTTATGTCCAAATGTGTTCATAAGACATATTTGGGAAAATAAATTGATATCATAATTTCTGGAGCACGATTTTGCGAATCAAGCAAATATTTATTCACAGCTAAGAGCACAAATATTAGCAACGTCTAATGTGATGCATTCTTGCACGATTCTTATAGCTGCATTTTTTGTGCTCCAAACGTGCTGTCTTCTGGAGGGAGATGAAAGGGGGCGTCGACATAAAAAATCATATTGATTAGACCGGCACTAAGATCATTTTTGCCATATTTCAAATAGGTACCTACCTAATAAAAGATTAATAGGTATCTAATCGACCATTATATTAACCCCATCGGAATTTTGGCTCACCTACGTTTCATCATGATGGTGAAATTAAAAAACGCTGCAAATTATTACACAAGGGTTTATAATTGCAGGGGTCTGCATTGGATAGCCCTTCTACGCACAACACCTGCCTATAATTATTATTGAACAACGTTTATTATACATAATAGGTATCTCAGCATATGGCACAGGGCATACTGCACTCCCACCGAAGAGAATTAAATTAAATTAAATAATACACCTGTTCTTTCCTGGTATTTAGCACGAGCTGATCCATCAACTCAACATTAATTATATAAAATAAATCAACTACCTACGCTTCAGAAGTCCATCTACAAGTGACAACATTTATAAACCCGGTTTGGTGAAATTTTATCAGCTGATACGAGTGTCGTAGTTAGCAAACGGATGAACGTACAGCGACCCGGGTGGTTTCACCCGATCCTTTGGGATGATGTCAATAAGTAAGACCCAAAAAAATTACTGTTTCTCACGTAGAAAGTTTTCGAGATCTCGATTTTCATTTCAGCCCTTAATTACTACTCTCGATTGTTGATCAAAATTGATGCCGATGATAATGCTACATCCCCCAGCCAATGTATGATTTTTGAGCCACATTTCATTACATTTGATCAAGTAGTTTCGGAGAAAAGTTTCGGACGGCGGTCGGACGGATTTTTTTCCTTCGATTATTGGTATCTATGTATCTTGAAACGTGAACCAACAAATTTTAAGGGGAGTTAACCATTTTTTTCTTGGTCGATTACAAAGGTTCATTAAGGGATAATAATAAACCAAACCGAATTTAAAAAATTTCGATTAAAAATCCTCCGTACGCCACGCCGCGCCGTGCCGCCAAGTGGACCGAATACGATTATGTAGATAAACGCTGCAAATTATTGCGCAATTAATTTTTTTTCTGTATTAGATTGCCCTGCTACCCATATCTATGGGTGGGCTGATCCACCAACTCCAAATTAATTATATAAAATAAATCAACTACCTACGCTTCAGAAGTCCATGTACAGGTGACAAAAGTTATAAACCCGGTTCGGTGACTCGCAAAAAGGTTAGATCCTTCACATCGCCAGGACCCCCTCCCCCCGTTTTACGCTTTTTAGTAAATGTTAAATAACAATACCCTTTATGACGAAGTCATCTGCCCACCAAGTAGAAAGGTTCATGGATTGTGTATTGATTAGAAACTATGTTTGTTTCTTGTACATAAAATCCTCTATTAAATCAATTAGGTAACAAAAAATATTTTTTTTTTTAACCTACCTACTACTTCTACCTACCTAATGTAGTTCAGTAGGTGTATTAGAAAATAAATCAGCCTCAAAAGACTTTCTGCTGATGCTTCCAAGGCTTGTAACACTGTTTTAAAGGTATTAAAAAGGAGCTCTATTTCAAACTTCAGCACCGTAATTCGATTAGGAAAGGAATTAGCCTCTGAGGTCCCTCGGCAGATCAGTGCGCCTCCGTAACCTCGCCAACCCTCGCCTTATCCAAGTTTCATAAACTTTGGTGCAGTAGTTACGGAGAAAAGCTATGGACGGCGGAAGGACGAATTTTTGGATTCTACGCACCTTGAAACGTAAACCAACAAATTTTGAGGGGAGGGAGTTAAGAATTCTGTTTTCTGGGTCGATTCCAAAGGTACATTATTAAAAATAATAAACCAAAAGCTGTCCGGAGCTCTAGTCTTAAAAGAAATGTAAACCCTGTTCCAAATAAATCGCACAATCGAACGATGTGCATTGGAAAAACAAAAAGTTCCAGTCATGCAGCAAGATCGCTTGAGCGAATTTTAAATTGTATAGGCATTTTGTTTTAAAACGCAAAGTGTTTGTCTTATTCCGTTTAATCTAGGCATTAAAAAAAAAGGCTTCATTGTGATTCATTAGCGTCACTCAGAAATCTGAAAAAGATATCGTAATTCTGGCTCGACCATCTTGTTCAGTGCTAAAAAATCTTTAAAATGAGATGTCAATCCGCCAAAAATGGCGAAAAAAAATCCTAGCCAATGCACACCCACAATTTTTTTATTTTTCTCCGATTTGTATTTGTTTAAAACTTTGTATTAGGCACCCCAAAAACGCTCTTCAATATTTCAAAAATTGTGGGAAAATGTTGAGGGGAAGGATACTTTTGAATACGATTTCCAGCGCATAAATTTGGTTCAACTCAAAATCTTTTCAATATATATAGGTATATATATATATATATATATATATATATATATATATATATATATATATATATATTGTAGTGGATTCCAATATGTTTTACTTGGTGTAGGTAGACCAAGTGGGACATTTATATTCCGATTATGCGGGTTAGTCCCTGAGGTATTCCCGTAAGGAATATGAGCGAAATCGCCAAGGTCAGCTTGCTTGGCGGGATGAACTGAGGGATAGTTCGTGTCGCAGCCGCGTGGAGCACTGGGCTCGCATAGTGGGTGCTGGGTTCGATCAGTTTGGTACTGAGCCGTTTTGTAATATTCCGGCCTAAGATTTATATCTGTAGGAGGAATATGTTGAGCTTGGTTGAGGTACTGAAAAGTATCCTTCGTTTTTTGTACATTTGGAGTGTATTTGACACTCGGATCGGCCGGGTAGCCTTGTGTAGAATATCGTGGATATTCGGAAATCTTTGTCGAATCATAATGATTGACTTCAGAGCGGGTCTGAAAGGTATCCTCGAACTTTTGTGTAGGTGAGGCTTGATCTAACGTTTCCGTCATGAATACGTTAGGTGAGAAGGCGATCTCGTCGCGAGGATTGAGCCTTGAGCCGTCGCTAGGAACAGCGGACTGGCCGAGCAGCGGGTAGGTAGCGCTGCGTGGGCTAAGAGGCCCGGCCGCGCCGTGTTCCGCCTCCCCTTGCATGAGGAAATAGGACGGCCGGCGCTCCATCGAAATATCCGAGTTTATTAACTCGTTTTCGATACCTCTATGTATAGAAATAGAGGGTTTGGAAGGTGGACTCGCTTGACAGAGCTTCTTTCCTTTGCTCGGATGTCAGGGTCCTACCTTGTAGTCTTGAAAAAGACTTCCTTGGACGGTAAATTAGAGCGTATGAGCTGAGTAATTTACCGGCGTGCCCACAGCGGTCGGTGACGAGCCTAGTGCTACGAAACCCGGGCGACACGACTCGGAACGTCGCAGCGGGCCTACGATCTAATGAGAATATCAATAGATGTACCGGGTGGCGTCCTGACAGAAGAACTACGTTGGGCAATGAGCAGGATGAATAATCACTGGACTCGTAGATGCCAATGCGAGATCTGTGTGGAGAGAAGGTAGGCCTTGTAGAAAGCAGTAGGAAGCCGTTCTTGAGATGAACTTGGGAGCAGAAGGTTCGTCAGCGTAGAGCGTGTAGAAATCTTCGTACTTCGAGGTGTAGTCGTCGAGAGCGGAGAGTGGAATGAATTCGGAGGGCTCCGAGCGGGGTAATTATAGGGAGGTGGCCGCCTCCTGATTGGTCCGCTTAATTTCGTTAATTCAACTGTGTAATCTCATTGGCTCGCACATTGTTTTCTCAGTATCTGCGAGTATGATAGCTGAGCTGGTCCTCCGGGGTGGTTTCCCCACGTCCGTCGCTGCGACGGGGTCCCCGGGGGTGGCTTACGAGCGTCCGTCGCGGAGCCGACGACCTTGAGTTTAGACGGGGACCTCGGGTGGTTTCCCTGCGTCCGTTGTTCAGACGGGGTCCCCGGGGTGGCTGCTGGACCAGAGGTGGTTGCTTGCCGCCTCCTGGTTGGTTCGCCTATTGTCTCTCGTGTAATCAGTGTTTCTGATTGGCGAGTAGGCTTGTTTGAATTGTCCTTGTTAGTTTTAGAGGACGTTTGATTTTCTGTTTGAGTTTTCTCATTCAAGGCGACTTGGTTCGAGATACTTGTCGCGTCTCTCTCGCCCAGTAAGTGTCTAGGGAGGTCGCCTTGTATGTTATTAGTTAATATTTCACTCTTGAGGGAGAATTTCGTATTTTCTCTCTGGTGAAATATTTTGTTTGACGGAGTTATAACTCGACGTCTTATAAATATTTTTGTGTTGTGTCTACCTCTTTTTGGTAGCCCTGAAAAGGGCTGTTGACAAGAGGGGGTGGTTTTCACCACATATATATATATATATATATATATATATATATATATATATACTTAATGAATCATAAACTTTCAAGTAACTAGCGACTTGCAACACCTGCAACGAACTTGACGACTCAACTGTAACACTACTCCGTCTCTTCCAAAAATGAAGCCAAACGATCGTGATGGACAACCCTCAATCGTCCTTTGGTCTTCCTAATCCGGATCCCAACGTCATTTAGGGCTTTCAATACTGTGCAAGGCCCTCCAGCTGCGCTGGAGCCTCGTCAGTAGTCCCTTTTGCCTCTTCGGGTTATAAAACCAAACCTTATCCCCTTCACAATAGTTCTGCTTCTTGACCTTCACTTAGTACCGCCGTCCCAGGGTACGTTCACGGCAAACCCTGCAAGAATTGCACTACTTCCTAATATCCCGATAAATCCCAACTCAATAATGATTCATCCGGATTGCGATAGCTGGTTTCGCCTCTGCGAAATGAACTAAAATGTGGAATTGGTCGAACACTGTTTTTCCAAGACTCTGGAAGTATTTGCCACGTGAACTTCTTCCCATATATTGACTCCCATTTCCATTGTTGGGAAACACAGCCATCAACCAGCCCTAATGAGGCCAACATACGCCTTCTCTTCAGAGCTACAGGAGTCCAACTCCGACGTATCCTGTTACAGAATACAGTCAAGAATTTTCTAGTCTTATTTAACAGTAACCAATATAGTATCTGTAGGAATACCAGTGATCTGCGCATAAAAGGTAATACGGAATTAGTAAACCATTTTGTTATAATTTACACAGTTTTCCACAATCATGGAAAAAAACTTGTACCTACCATTTTGCAGTAGGTACCTATGGTTTGCAATAGAAAAAAGTGGTTTAAGCAGGTTTTTGCTGTTTCAATAACCTGTTTTACGAATTATCAAAACCATAACATCTGTGCATGTCAAGATAACGTTTAATAAACTGGCCAGTGGATTTCAAGTACGTAGGTACTCTACACGTTAGTACCTCGAATTACCAATAGCAAGATTTATAGAGGACGGCTGAGGACCAACTTTGTTCAAGTAGGTATCTATGAATTTACCCAAATTTTCTACGAATGCACTAGGTAACATAGCACTAGCTTTCGTTTAGTTTATCATTAGGTACCTACCTACCTAATGAATTCTATACTTTCTTCATAATGGATATACCAAACTGCCAATTCGGTTCACACTTAATGTGCCAAAATATGTAACCTAACACCCATAAATAAATAAATAGTTCATCTTTACTAGCGAATTTTCATAGAAAATGAAGCTATTGCAATGATGTCCAAATTTTTTGAATGCAAATTTTCACGTGGAAATCCGTTGCATGACATTCAAGAGGTTCATATTTGGCTCAAAAATAGTTCTTCCGATTCCCTGGCCGTAGTTCGTCATCCAGCAAAATCTACCGGGTCTATGTACCCAAAATTTTTAAATAGTTAAATTGCGGGTTTAATTAAAAACTGATTGGGGTATCATTTTCAGTGTACTTTTGCACACTGAATCGAATGAGAACAGCCACGCGTAGCTGAAACCGGTCTCGAGATATGACGTCGTGTTTTAGGTCTTAAAACCTCTAGGTCTACTTAATATAATTTTTGAATGATCGTTGCTTCCCGCATATTACGAAGGATTCATTAGGACAATAGTCAAAATATTCGTTTGTCATACTCGTACTTACGGAAATGGCCAATTTCCAATTGAATTTTTATTCTCGATTTACCACTCTATGTTTTACACCTACTTATTTAAAAGAGAGAGTACCTACCTATTTGTATTTTCACGGAAATACTACTTAGAGCCTAGAAGACAACCGTATTTTGAATCGATTTAAACAATAATTAAGCGAAAATTCGCTCATCAGATGAGCTGCACAACAAACAATAAGTAATTATTAAATGTTCAAAAATTGTGATATAATCTAATTGTGACTGGAGCAAAACGACAAATTTGAGCGCTTAACGACTTTTGGGTGAACAAAGTGCACAACACAAAAATTAATTTAAACAATAAATGGAAAAAACTATTGCAGAACATTTTTCCTGGTCAAAACCTCTTAGGTACATCAATTTATTATATTGTGGACTGCCTAAGTTGAAGTAAATGATTTGCAATGGTTTTGCGATTGGTCCATCAATAAGTAAATTTTAAGACTTGCAGATTCAAGCAGTGATCAAGTAGGCATTATATACGAGTATGTTACCGGCAAAGTATGAAACGCAGGCATTGTATACAATGGCTAGGTAATGTACACAATGCCTAGGCAGTGTATATAATGCCTACCACTGATTTAGTCAAAGTATAAATACTCATCATTCTGTCCTATAAATGTCCACAAATCTTAATGTTATGTATCTTTGAGATGCGAGCTTGCGAGTATCCAGACCACCAAACTGTACACATCATTCTGATCAATCCTTACCTGGTCTGGGCACCTTTGTAGGATATATAGTTCCACACGGAGATATGGGTACATTGCATAGCCATTGTATACAATGCCTGCATTTCATACTTTGCCGGTAACATATACATATTTAGTGACAATAAGGATTAAAATACCTACGCACACATCCCTACGAATCCACTCAACATAGGGTCATTAAGGGTAATTTTTCAAGGAAAAACCTTCAATTTCATTAATTTTTCAACATTAAAATATAATTTTCACCTCTAATTAGCAAAAAGTAACATTGGCTATACCGATGGAAATAGTAATAAATAAAGCACTTTCTGTGAAAGTTGACGGAGTCTAAGAATAATTTTGAGGGAGTGGATTTTATTATTTTTCATTTTTATTCCCATTGTTTGAAAGAATTAGTGGATTTATTACCGAGTGGTAATAAACATAAATGATAATCGTTTGTTCTAAGAGACAATTTAATGCTGAATTCGAAAATGGAAATAAGATACCCATAAGTTGAGAAAGCAATTTTGTGAGGTGAAATAGGGATTCATCGTAAGAGCCAGAAGAAATCGAAACTTTCGAATAGATTGAGAGAAGACAAATTTTCTTGCGGGGGTTTTCCAACATTTTGTATAAAATTTCTATGAACAATTTTAGCGGTTTTTCGTAGAAAGTGAAGCTATTGCAATGGCTCGGAAAATTTTAAAATCAAAATATTTGAAAAATTTCTTCATTGAAATCCATTTTGAGGCATTCTGAAACGAATATATATATATGTATATGAATATGTATGTATGTGTCACTCCAGACGATAACTCTCCTTAGGTGAGATAAAAATTACGTTCTTGCGCCAAAAATCAATCTTTCAAAGTGAAAGGATGAGTTCGTTGGTCACTTTTTGAGCACATTAAATTTGTCACATATCAAAAAATGTGCTGAAAAAATCACTAAAAATGGCTAAAAACGGCAAAAATCGTCAAATTGATATATTTTTCAGCAGAATACTGATCAAATAAGGTTTATTGACTAAAAATAGAATATTCAAAAATTTATGTACAAAATTATGCTAGCAAATGTACTTAAATTTCATTAAAATTTGTAGAAAATCGATCAAAAACTGTGAAAAAGCTAAAAATCCAAAATCTCTTTTTGAATGGTAGATTATTTATTAAAATACTTTTTTTTGCCATAAAATTCAGTTAACGATTATTTACGAAAATTCGCTCATACGATTATGCAGCATGACTGCAACTTTTTTCTTTCCACCTTGTATAATGTTTGTACACATCTAAATACGAGCATTTAGATACCTACATTCGGAGTGATTTTGAACGTCCTTAAACAGGAATATGAACGTAAAGTTCTGACAATATTTTTCCGAGGTCTATAGGTAACCATTTCTATAGATATTTCACCCTTGTAAATTAACCTAACTAGTCACAAAAGGTTGCCGTGTCATATTCTGTGGCCGCCCACTAAATGCAGGTCAATATAGGTAACGCTCGGTGAAAGATGAAAATAATTTGGTAGGAAACATGGTGATCGTTAAATACAATAAGCTTCCGTCTACCGGTAATATCCATGAATCTGTCGTATCACGATCCTAGAAGGTCAACTAGGTACGAGTGTTATTACATTGACCTCGCATGCTCAACTACTATAATAATTGCAGTGTAGGCAGCTACCTTCCAATTAAACGGTAGTCTTTCAAAGAATTTAATCAAATCAAATACTACAATAAAATCGTCTAACAAGGGTCACTTTTTAACTTCAACGTGAATTTTCAACCTGAACGAGCAGAGTTAAAGTTTATTTCTTTTCGCCATTTTATGGATCTTGGCCATAGAATGGATATACGTATCGACCTGCCCTCATTCACAAACATGGGGGCGTATACATATATTTTTATGGGGTGACCCTTATTTTACGCAAAGTCGTGATCGTTCATGTTTTTTCAGTCTCTGAAGCTTATAAAACAATGTGTGGCGTATTAGAGTCATCACATCAGTTGGGCTTTAAAAAAAGGACACACACAAAAAAATAAATAAATAAATAAATAAATAAATAATTGAAAATAGCACCTCAAATAATTAATATCATTAATAATTCTCACTCAAATAATTTAAAAAAGTCGTTTTTCAGCAAAAATAGCTCTTCAAATGGAGGTAGAAAATACTGAGGTCGTTTTTCCTCTTCCTTTAATTAGTTCTTACATAAGGTAGATAGGTAAATTATTACAACTTTATCACAACATTCCAATTTTCATTTTTCATCACAAAATCTCATCCCAAAAGTCATGAAAAAATTGCAAGTAAAAGTCAACTAAATGAATCTCTCAATAGAACATTTAACTAAAAAATCACAAAGAAAAAAATCCGCCAAGTCGCACTCATTGTTTTTAAAACAAAAGTGCAAAAAGTGTTGCGGATTAGGTAAATGTTCGCATGTAATGATGTAAGCACACAAGTTGCACGTTGAGGAATAAAATGGCATAGAATTTCCTTACAGAGTAGTAGTGGCATGAACAAACGGACATCTCTCCACCCTGACTACCAAATTCGTATAAGTAATCAATTTCGAATCAGAATCGAATTCCCTAAAAGCTTTATTATTTTAACACCAGTTTACCACATTTCGCAGTATCCTCAACTATATTATTTTACAGTCTGATTTCCAACTTTGTTTTTCCACCGTTGGGTAATGTTTTTCGTCACAAATTTTGAGAATGACCCCCCGGCTCTTATACATGTACCTACATTTAAAAAATACACTGCCAAGGAAATGGCACATGAGCTTCCTCGTGACCTTCACACCTTCACAGTACGTCACCATTAAATTCCAGAAAACTAGAAACGACCGGTTCTGGCATCAGGGAATTAATAAGGTGGGAAATTGGAAGCTGAATGGTACATATAATAAATGAAATTAATAAGGAAAATTTTGATTTTAATATAGGACCATCCAGGATGTAGTCCGCATGTTCCCTGAAAATTTCGTCTAAATCGGATCAAAACTGAAGGAGTTTTTAATTGATTTACAGGATTTCATTAATATTTTGATCTAAATTCATGATTAAAACATCCTTGGGGATATTTTTTGGCCAGCATGGGACTCTACCGGGATCATCTCTGAAAATTTGAACAAAATCCGATAAAATTAACTAAGCTGTGACCGTGACAAAAACATCACTTTTGCGCATGCGCCTAGCGTAACGCTGCTGATGATCGCGAGGAATGTGATACGGGACCTCAAGAAACCTTGCCCGCATCATCCCTGAAAATCTGACCGAAATCCGTTCACAATTGCCTGAGTTATGACCGAAACAAGAAAATTTTGTTTGCGCCTGCGCAGAGGCTACCGTTGATTCGATTATGACGGAACTGATAGGGGACCATGTAGAGCTATACCCGCACAATCCCTAAAAGTCTGAAGAAAATCGCATCAAAATTGTGGAAATTACGGCTGTTGCAAGGACCGTAACAAGAATATTTCGTTCACGCATGCGCAGAGCGTACCGCTAATGCAATTATGATGATTGTCTTACGGGACCTCAAGGGACCTTACCCACATCATCCCTGAAAATCTGACCGAAATCCGTTCAACATTGACCGAGTTATGACCGTCACAAGGAATTCACGTTAGCGCCTGCGCAGAAGCTACCGTTGATTCGATCATGATGAAGTTGATAGGGGACCATCTAGAGATTAACCCGCACAATCCCTGAAAATTTGGTTAAAATCGGATCAAAATTGTGGAAGTTATGGCTGTTACAAGGAAATGTGGACGGACAGACAGACAGACACGGAACCAAATTTGTTCAGGAGGCTCTGAAACGCAAAATGCGAGTGGAAATTTTGATTTTGGAGCAAACAATTTTTTTTCATTTCGAAAGTGAAAACAAAGCTTCCGCTGCCTTGCAGTCTCGGAAGCAATATTAAAATAGGTAGGCAAACTTCAAATCGGTGTAATACAAATGAAATTATGATCTTAGTTACAACGACGCTAAAAATGATTTGCAGAGAAGATCAGATTTCTGCGAACTTTCGCAGAAATCCAACAATGGCTCCAACAATTTAAAAATGAAAAATTTCCAAATTTTTATGAAAATCCGTTTTGAGGCATTCTAAAACAATTCTAGGATTTTATACAACATTTTTCATATCCACAGTGTGTCTACTGATCACCCCTTCTATTTTCTTTACCTGTCAAAGTAAAAATAACCGGACCAACGCTATTATTCATAACTTTTCCCATGCAATTCAAATTTTGCCTTTTTGCGCTTCGCGCACGCGCACTAACTTTTGTTTTTCAAACGTGAACCCCCCTTTTTTATTGCAGGTTTGGAATCTACGTAATATATCATAGCAAAATGACCCATCACTTAAATTTTTGAGTGCGCACAAACGAGCACAATCACGCGAAAATAGAGCAAAAATTGTGAAATGCCGAGTTTTTGAAGATATTAAATTGTCACATGTGAAACATGATCAAGTATAGGGTATTTTACCCTTTTATTTTACCCCAACTTGGAAAAACACAGAAAAATCGAAATTTTAGCACGCTTTGCGCTGTGAGTAAATGAGTGGGGAAATGTGTAATTCTGACAGTTTTTCTCCCCCCCCCAGATGGTACGCATAAAAAAATATGACACTAACTTTTGACTTCATAAGGCTCTAATCCTCTTCCTTGTGTAGCAACATAAGGGCGTTTTAATACATTATATCAAATATGGTAAAATGCTACATAATGGGTTTCTAGAGGAACAATCTTTCAATAAAATTAAATCCCAATTTAATCAATAGCAATCCAAGCCCCGTGTAATATTGCTGTAATATTGCAATTCTGAAGGTATAAAGAATTAATTTTGTATTGCATAAAATGGTACAAACTCAAAAATTCATAAAACACGAAAATATTCAAATAAGTCAAAATCTCACTCATACAAGCCTCAAACAACGGTAAAACAAATGGCAATGGTGCGCGCGGAAACACAATATCATAAAGATTTCACGAATTCCAAGAAATCAAACAAAACATTTTCTTCTACATTTACTACATCGTAAAAAAACAAACAACAATAGCATAAAACCGGACTAAGTTTACACACGTGTAAAACCCACAAAGAGGATCAGGAAAACAAAAATCACTGTAGATTGAAAACAAATAGGCTTTTTTTTTTTTGTCTTGTAAAGTAGGTAGGTAATGACTTACTGTTGTAAACGATTTCGGTGATGTTTTTCAGCAACTCAGATCGATTTACTTGTTTACCTATTTCTATCAATATGTTCATCAGGATGATCACATTGTTTCCATCAGGATGATCACATTCTTTTGGCAAACATTTCATGTAAAAAAGCTTTACTCGTTCAACAGCAGATTGGAAGTCGAATATATAGTATATACCTAAATAAAATAGGTACCAACCTACTCAAATCCTTCTCGTAGGTACCCCACAAACTACTATTATACTTGTTTATACTAATTGAGAATATGCTTAACCAAAGAAAGCACGTAAAAAAAATCATGCGAAACTTCTGTTTTAGGGGGGGGGGGGGGGGGGGCTACACCTTATTGTCTGTATGTCCCATCACTCACTCACTGCTCGGGGTTACCATTGGAAAAGAGTTTCAGGCACCATGAACGGCTTATACTCTCCCTCAAAAAGAGGCCCCTTTAATTTAAAAGAGGATTCCGCCGGTTACCCCGAGTTGGAGTCGTCGCAAGCAAACCTTTTGCTTAGATCAGCAAACTTTTTGATTCTTTTCCACTCAATATCTCTGAGGGAAGCACGTTCAATTATATGATGCCCAAATGCCTCCGTTCTGGATCTCCAGAACCGGTCGCATCTACAAAGAAAGTGCTCTGCGGAATCTTCCTCGAGTCCACAAGGGCACATAGGTGAGGTATTGTTATCTATAATATTTAGCATCCTGCGGAAATCATAATGCCCGGTAAGGATCCCAATCATGGTTCTAATAGAATTTCTACTTTTGCTTAGAAGCCAGTGTGCTCGTTTAGGATCTGAAGACGTAACGAGCATTCTGGTTTGTCTATATCTAGTTCTGTATGGCCCATGAGCACAGCCCTGGCTGGGGTACAGATTGGATAGTTGTGTATCTCCGAGAGACTGGGGATTGGCTAATAAAATGCAAGTGAAACCTGGATTTTCGCAACAGATTTATTTTGATGATATATGTATGCACTTATGGTTTCAGGTCAGAGTGGAGCCCTGGGAGTGAGATGTCTGGAGGCGAGCGGAAGAAACGAGCAGCCCGAGGTACTGGGTGGGAAGAGGCAGGGGGTGAATTCTATCAAGAGAGTTATCCAGGAGCAGAGCTCGACCTAGAGGCTCTTCCTAGAGATCCTCACTATTTCGCCACACTCCTTCCCAGCAAACAGACCAGAGCAGGTATGTTTTCGCGTACCAAATCACTGAAATAAGTAGAATACAGTTACCTAAAAATTATTCAAATTCAACTCATCTAATATTACGAGATGTACCTACCTATTTAGTAGAAAATTTTATGGCTAAACTATTGGAAAACTAGCATGCATTACTGGGTTCTACTCCGTACTTATTTTTCAACAGCTACTACAAGGAAGCCTTCAAAAGTTGACAATAAGGCAACGTATAAAAGAAGGACTTCAACAAGACAGCGAAACACCAACACGATGGGACAGCACACCATGCCCAATGACATTCACGTTGCGATGATGCCAGACCTCTCAGGTAACAGATCAATCAGAAACCGGAAAGCTATAAGTATATCTTATGAGCAAGTTTATTAGGTTCTATGGAGAGAAAAAAAACGCGTCCGAATCGGAGAAATTTCAGAAAACGATACTAATAAATGAAAAAGTTCATTCAGTAACTATACATTGAAAATGTTAAGCGTGTTAAAAGAATTACTGGTAAAATAAAATTTCGAAGGAAGCGGGGACGAGAAAAATGGGTACCTAGCCTTCCCTAAAAAAATTACTGAAAAAAAGAAGTTTTTTTCAAAATTTAAAAATCTAGTGAATACCTACCAAAATAAAGTTGTCCCTGTATAGACCAGTCAGTCATATTACTCATATTGCACCAAAAGGGATCCAGTCACATAGTTTAACCGAGACACAAACGTTTAAGTTTAACCTATCTAATTTTTTCACTTTATTGTTCAACTTACCATAAATCTTATAAAATTAGATGAGCTTCCTGGATGTCTTAGATAGGTCCATTTCAGCTTATTTCACAATCTAAATATACCCCCACGGAATCAATAGTAATCTGGTGCCAATTTTTTACAATACATCCAAAATTGGCTATAACGGAAAAAAATAAAAATAAAAAATCAACAAACACGGAGTTTTTCCACACGCATAATTCGAAGGTGAAGAAGACAGTTTCTCATCTCCGAACTTCGGCATAATAAAAGCCATTTTAAAATTTACAATTTGGACACATACTAATAATAAACCTATGTACTTATAATAATTTTGCAGCGTTATATTCCATAATGGGCAATTTTTGCTCGTAAGAATATTTCTGATTTAAGAATTGGACTCAACCTTCAACTATAAATTTAACTTTATTCCCACTGGTGTTTTGCCCAGATCCAATCATATTGAAACTTTGTGGAAAGCTCTCGTCGAGGTATTTCTTGTGCTGAAGGATTAAAATAAAAGAGGTGAAATATCACACAGTACCTAGGTAGGTAGGTACCCATATTCCCTTGGAAGAAGCAATGCAAAAAAACTTCCAAACAAAAAACCAAAATCTTTGACAACAAAACAACATAATATTGATCCCGTAATGATCGTTTGTTTGCAGAAAACCTTGCAAATGAAGAGACAACGTGGGAAGAGATGATGCTGATAAAGGCAATGCCGGTAACGATGGCACAAAAGAAAGAAATCAAAGCCAAACTATTGGTGAGTGTTCGTGCTGCATTTCAAGTTACATGCTAATAAATTATAACCACAATTATATGTATGTAGTACCGTCTTCGTAGAAGACTGTTTACTCACGCAGCTATCGTGTGCACATGGATGTTGCTGTATTTTTTCAAAGAAAAGATTTTAAAAACCTGTGAAAGCGCAATTTTTCAAATAAAAACAGAGTATTTGCTCTCCTCAATTGGCCACCCTGCGCCCCTTGGCCTCAGCGATTTTGAGGAATGTCTCCTCACTTCGTGTTTCCACCGTGTTGAGTGTGCTTTTAGCTCCTCATATTTTCTAGTGTTGTTTTTGGTTTTCCGTGAATTTAAGTTTTTATTTCGCTTCTCGAGTTTTGCTCTAAATTTCGTCCGTATTGTTGAACAAAAATTCCGGGGAAAAAGTGCGCCCAGGTTCCAAATCTTGAGCGGATGTGGGATCACGTTCGGTGTGCGCCGTCAGATACGTGGGCCGTCATTGTCATCAAGATGCCTCGATATTCCACCTTTTCACAATATTAGGTTTGGGATTGGTCGATGCGGGGCCCGCCCCTCAATCAATTCCCGAGGAGGTGATGCCCACGACCAAGGGCAATAACCCCGCCAAACCCTCCGATCCCCCACAGAAGGTCGCATAAACGTTCTCAGGGGTCGCATCTGCGTGCTGACGATTGTGAGAGGTCTCAAAAGAGGTATAGGAAGTCGAGTCGGGATTGCTCATATTTGTCCTCGTCTTCCTCCTGGACTGCTACCTACTCGGATTCTGTAGAGGAAGTCTCAACCTCGGAACCCATATTTGGCCTCCTCCAAGGCGTTTGCCGGCTTTGCGCCCGTGCCAGAGTCCGTGGATGGACAAATCCCCATGGTTCCGCCCCTTCCACAGCAACTGTGTGCTGTGATTTGCATTGGCGAGGCTCCTCAGATTGCACCCATCCTGATTCATCCTACAGTGTTGTCAGTTTGGTGAGATAACATGAGGAAAGGCCTCGAAAAATCATTATGTTACGAACTTCAAGTGAAGTATGATCCTTTAGTCCACACGCCGGCACTGCTGCCACCACAGCTAGATCCTAATTTGGTTAAATGCTTTCCGGCATTCGCCAGGGGACCACCAGTAATTATGGTTGATGTCAGAATCCTTGAAGCTTCTCTGGAAACAGTAATTGCATTTGCTGCAGCCGAGTGAGGATCCTCTATTCCTCGTCCTCCTAAACAGATGGGTAACTCAAATAGCTCCTGCTCTCAATCCTCGACTGGTCACACAATTTTTTCTGAAATCAGCTGCTACCTGATTTCGTTTTTGGAGTGGAATATAGCAGGACCACAATTAGGGAACAATTTGGTCGATGTAGCTGGGGTGAAGCAGAAGAAGCATGCTCAGCAACTCCGGCACTGAAGGGGTGCGAACGAAACTCCTCAGAGCAACAGGATGAAGGAGGAAAGAATATAGCAGCCTGAAAGTATTATTACCTATATGATAACCTAGTTGGTTTCTAGTTTCATTGTTTACTGTAACCAATAAAGATTCACTTCTTGACTAGTACTCGTGTAGTTTATGTATTAGATAATTATAATGAAACAATACAAGATCTCACATTAGACAGATCAACCAAATTGTTCCCTAATATTGTTCGCTTCTGTTTTCTTAATGTTCTAGAGCGCTGACACTTTTAGACTGCAGGGTATGAGGCGATTGAAATGGAGGCGGCGAAAGCTTTGGGAGTACTTGAAAGTAAGATGGAAGGAGCTTCACAATCGGATGGAACTCTGGCGTGGAAGCTTCCAGAAGATAGAAGGACGCTTTGGGCCTGCTGTAACAACTTTCTTTGTTTTCATTAAGTGGTTGATGCTGTTGAACTTCTTCACAGCTACTCTTGTAGTGAGTTTTGTTATATTACCCACGCTTTTCATTGCTGAACGGGATGAGGACTGCCTACCTAGCAACACCACAACCACCTCGATCCCTTGCTGTTCACAACTCTATTCAACCAACACGACATTCTCCATGCCTACAATTTTTGAGGTCCTGGAAGGCACTGGCTGGTTAGAAAGGACTATCACGTTCTATGGAGCGTACCCCTACACTGTTTTACAAGATGACATTGTTTTTTACAATCTACCAGTAGCTTACATGGCTACATTTATGGTTGTGTTCGGACTAATTTTTTGTGCGATATTGAAAGGAGGTAGTTCAGGATTTAAAGAAAGACTAGTTGAAGCGGAAGGGCAATATTATAAATTCTGCAGCCTTATATTCTCTGGTTGGGATTTTTGTATACATAGCGATAAGGGAGCTTCTGCCAAACACAAGGCGTTATTCCTAGAAATGAAAGAGTGGATAGATGAAGAAAGAAGAGAAGATGATAAAAAAAACCGAACAAGAGATGAATTTTGTCGAATGCTACTTGTACGGGTGTCAGTAAACCTACTAACCAAATTAATATTTGTGGCTGCCAGTTCTTTGTTATATTTTATCATTCACCTGAGTAAATCTGAATTGCAGAATGATAATAGCTCTGAAGAATACCGTTTGCTAATGGAATACACACCATCGTTGTGTATAGTCTCGCTGAATATTGTTGTGCCAAACATTCTTCACTATCTAGTTTCCCTAGAGGGTTACAACCCACTGAATACAATGAGATTAACACTGTTAAGAAATTTATTCTTACGGATTTCTTTGATCATTGTTCTTCTGTCATCGATTCACTCTCAAGTTCAATGCGCCTTAGGGCCTGACGATGCATGCATAAGTAGGACCTGCCGCTCACCTCTTTGCTGGGAGACATACGCCGCACAGCAAATATATAAGCTCATACTTTTGGAGACTCTTACTCAGATAATTATTACCTTTCTGATCAATTTTCCCAGAATGCTGATGGCAAAGCATGTCAGATGCAAATTAGCAAGGTTTTTAGGTTCACAGGAATTCAATATTCCCAAGCATCTTGTTGACATAGTTTACCTGCAGTTTCTTATTTGGCTTGGTAGCTTTTTCATGCCTCTTCTCCCGGCTATAGGAACAATCCTTATATTTTTCATGTTTTATTTGAAGAAATTCTCATGTGTTGTTAATTCATTGCCTTCATCTACCACAGTCTACCGAGTGACAAAATCGAAATTCATGTATTTACTGGTACTATTTGGGGCATTTTGTGTTGTGGTAGCAATCATGGGATACACAGTAGTGAGTATTCAACCATCGAAGTCCTGTGGCCCCTTCAGAGGCCTTTCCAGCTCATGGTCTTTAGTCGAAATAACGTATGGGAACTTTCCTGCCTGGTTTAGAAACATCGTGGCACTAATTACATCCTCTTCAGTGGCGTACCCGTCTCTGATACTCCTCCTCCTACTCTTCTACTATTACTACATTCTAACTCATGAAAATAGGCAGATGGTCCTCGTGCTTAAGAAGCAACTTGTTTTGGAGGGCCACGATAAACAGTTTTTACTAAATAGGCTCAGTGCTTTCATTAAGCAACACCAAGAGCGACATAAAGCTGCTCGTTCAATTGACCCCCCACCAGCCAACAGTGCTTGAACCCATGAAACATAAATCAGGTGCCAAAAAACAAAACCTAGAAATTAATGACAGTTTAGATAACATAATGGCAGAAAGAAGAGAGACATCTTTTAACGAAGATAAAGCAGCTACCAGAACAAAGTATTTAAAACAATAAGAGTCACACGTTTGTCAGCAAAAACCTTTGTATGTCAAAGAAAATTGGAAAAATATCGTTTATTTTGCAAATTTGAGGTGAAAACTGCCTTGGTGAAACTAATCAGGTTCGCGTGATACCTCAAACAGCATTCATGTAATAAAATCTGTGAAATTACAGCTGAAGATACCTTCATGGTTGATATGTTTGCAATCACTCCACGTGATGGACCTGCTCACTAGTAAATATGAGGGTGGAGGGAGGGTCCTGCGAACTCACTACTTCAATCAAGATTTTTGTAAGTCTAACCTTGTGCCTCTCAAAGTGATGACACAAAGGCAGCTTGGTCCTGATTTATTTAACCGTTTGCCTACAGAAATATCAGCAAAAATCAGATAATACTGGGTTCCTGTCTTGATCGTTCCATGTGTATTATGATCGTTAAAGGGTATTTCTGTGGAGATGTTGGGAGTGTAGGTATAAGATAGGAATTAACAGCTCCACAAACTTACCAAAAAAGATTTAATGATCTGAGAAGTTATTCTACCTGCAGATTAATACAGCAATGAAAAAAGTAATATGATAGAAACCTATTAGGTAGGATAGTATAGGTAGGCACCTAATTAGATGATTTGAGAAGAAAAAAATCTAGTATTGGACCAATTAAAAACTTCGTACTTTACCTCAGAATTTTCCTGCGACCAGTTAAGAGGAACAAAGAATGCAAAGTAAATTGTGGAACTGATCCAGTAAACGACACTAGGTAGTAAGGTAGTAATTGTACCATTTTGTTCTATTAGGCATTATGGTATTTAGACGAATATTGACATCTTTGTTAGATCTCAAGAACAAATGCGTAAGTAAAAAACAAAAATAGAATAATAAAAAATATGGTGAATGTTTCACAGCTCAATGGAAACAAGGTTGTTTTTAGTTAATTCATTATGTGTTACATGACAGAGAGGACAATTATTACACAAGTGCATTTTCAATTAAATAATTTCAACACATGGTATTGACACACAAAATTCCATAGACGGAAACATAATAAAGGAATGTCTTCTCTGAAGCAGATGGTAACTGTGCATGGTGCACTGACTAAATCAAATGTGCCCAAAATTAAACCAAATTAATTTAGATAGGGAATACGTAGATATGTCTTTCATTGGGTTAGGAATTTGAAGCTAAGCTTCCTTAATGAAAATGTCGTAATCTGCGCATCGCGTCAATTTTTATCGCCCAGCTTATTTCATAAAATTATTCTTTATCGACGCTAAGGATTTGTAAATTTAACCTGTGTAAAATAATCTTGTAAATATATGTACATTTGAAATTACGTATTGTTGTGATAAAGACTTTCTCATCGTTTATAATAATATTAATGATCAATGTACGCCAACATCAGTCTTTGATGGGTGATTGAAAGATTCAGATGAGTGTATCCACTAATTTATTTTGCACTAGATATTCGTAAATATTATTTGTCATTTAAAATAACAATATATGACGTGGAGGTATTCAATAAAATGTATACAATATTTTTTTATGCCTACCTTCAACATTTCATAAGGCTCGTTTACATTGCAGAAATGGGTATCAATTCCAAATTTGAATAGAGTAAATTAAATCAGAAAAAATTACAAAAGTGCAAACAAGGTTCTCAAATTACCGGATGTAGGTCATGTAAATTATTTTGAAGCTACTTGACAAAGGGATTAAATGGAAAGAACAAGATCATTCTAAATGTATTAAGCCCCAGTTGAATTTTATCGAGGCACAGTTGAGTAGGTGGTTTACAAAGATGATTGTTATAGTATAGGTAGGTACTTTCTACAATGCAGTGAAACATTGATGATAGAACCATACCATTTTGAAATGAAAGCATGAACAACATCCAAATTATATTTATGATTTTTGTGGAAAATTCATCTGTAACATAGGTACTATACATACCCTCACTGGAGGTGTTGTGGGGATTGGTAACAGAGTTGGGAATTAACATAAAAAATTACCTATTGGGTCACGAGGAGTACTGCAGTTAACCTAGCAACCTCGCTCTGAACAGAATGTGTAACCTATACCTTCCCCATGAGTGTTATCAGTTTGAAGTATGGGATGGCCGACCTTATCAGTATGTTGTTGTTTACCTTGATAACACCAAGCTCAGCCGGACCAGTCAAACTTCCAAGATAGCAAGGCTTCTACCTCGTTTGCATTTGAAATGGGTCCTATCCATTTTTTTAAAAACTTCCTAGCTGTTCCCAAGCTCCTAGTATGGGTTTTGACCCGGAAATTAGCTTGATTCGTTGAATTCCCAATATGGTCCCACCCATGGAGAGACTTGGGAACAGCCTTTGAGGAATATATATATATATCCCTTCCCCCGAGGAGGTCAACTAATTACACCACTGGCAAGTAATCTGAACTCCCCTCTTTCCAAAAAGCTATCGCTCTTCTATCTACGATTTTTTTTAAGGGGCAGGGATAATAAAATAAAGCTAAAATCAACTCTCTTCCAGTGACGGTATGCCTCTTGGGATGACATTAAAACATCCCTGTTTCGGATAGGAGTTTCGATAATCTAAAACCCCAAGAACAACTGATAATTAAAATAAATAAAAAGCTATCGAAATTCATAATGGTGAATGAAAAACCGTTGTTACCTTTTTTCTTTTCCCTATTCCCTCAAACAAATTCCTTATTAGTTTGAATTACTTATTTGATTTACTCATCACAAACCATACAAATAATAACTGAAAACCTCGAATCCCTTCTTCAAACCTTGAGTAGTTCCAGAAGCAATAAAATACCAATAACATTGATTTTCATGGGTCATTCGACAAAGAAAAACACCAATAGGTACAAAGTTGAATAGGTACAAATATGGAAACTAAGTAAGTGAAGCCATGCACAAGATTCTTAGATCTTAAATTAACAATTTAAGGTTTGTTTTGGTCAGACAGCATCTCGAACATTATTAGCCACCATAAATATAATGGAGTAATTTACAATAATACTGCAAACCTTGAAAACAAAAGCAAATTTGAAGATGACCCTGATTTGTACTCTGAATACACCCATATTCTGCATACTGTAAAGGAGCCTTCAAACACAACTGATTGTATTGTAATGTAATTCGATTCGTCCTACCATGAACTGCACAGATTCGAATTTTTCAACGCGAGAAAAATTGTTTGCTTTCTTATTTATAATCGAATTTGAAAAAGGAATTTGTATAAGCATTTCCATTAGATATGTTACGGGGTGAGCCAGTGAAACTTTATGCACATTTTTTGTCAATTTAAGGAGTTCATGAATTTTCTCCAATCTTTCATTAAAAATAGAAATGCCTACTGCTAAACCAAATATCTGTAATATGAAAAACATAAAAAACATGTAAACTTCATTTCATGAGTGCTTGTGAGATGTGTCTCGTCACCCTACAAACGTGCAGATAAATCTTACTATGTTTTGTCCGCGTTATTTTCCTTACAACACAATCTGCATTCCTTCTGTGGTTTCTTGGCATCTTTCTGCCAGAGAATTTTCAAACGGTAACAGGAAATATTTCAAGCAGAATAATTTGCTAAAGAGAAATTATTGAGGAACAAACGTGTCTTCCCTAACACAAAACTGGAAACTGACAAAACTACTGAAAAATAAATACTCGCTTTTTCCGCGGAATGACACGTAATTCCATAAAGTTTTTACTCCTTGTTTTCAGTTGATTTGACTATTCACGATTGTTGCAATGGATACTCGTGTAACTACTCGTAGGACGAAGCACAATCAAGACTCGGTTTCGTTCCCATGATTCTTTAAAATCTTCACATCAAAAATCAGAGAAAAGTAGTGTAGGCGCTTAATCTAAACTCCCAAGACAAATGGTGAAAAAGACAATGTCTCAGGAAGTTCATCACAATAGAAGCGTAAAGAGACATATCTCACAGAGACAAAAAAAAATATTTTTGTCATGAGTCCTCAAAAATTAAGAGAACAAATTTGCATTCCAATCGTGTGCCATTCACTAGCTCACCTTGTACGACAATAGTGGTATATACCAAGCGAGACATAAAATCTGTAACGCAAGGGAATTTTTACTCTACATATATATATATTTTTAAGGTTAATAATTGTTATGTTTTGAATGGTTTACCTAGTACTCCAAGTTCCTACATCAGAAATTGAAAATACCAAAATGCTAAAGTCACGATTAAAATTGTGTTTCTTAATCAAAGAATTTTGTAGCACATGGAAACTAATATTATGTACCTATGATCTCAGTCAAATTACGATGGTTGCAACTATTTGTTACCAATCCGCCACTAGAAAACAAAATCCGTGTGCATACTTACTTCAAATCAAAATCAATCAATTTCTTGTTCGACCTGGCCTATTTGAACGAAAATAAAAAACAAACTAACAAAAAACGAAGTATTATGTTTAACTTGAGTAGGGTCAACTTCATTTTAATGTTTGTGCAAGCATCACTTGATTCCATATTGATAATTTTAACTGAAATTAAATTAAAAGATTTATTTCTATTAATAGATTGATTTATATTTATTCTGTGCCACCTATTTATAGGAAGGTAGTCGTAGTTGTAGGTATATTTTTTATAAGAACATTTTATATCATCTCGTTTTTGCGAAAACCCATATCCCACGCGGAGGTTTATTTCAAACTTAAGAGTGAAATCAAGGTTGTTAGCAGCGTACAATATGGTTGTAAAATATTATTCATTTGATGCATAAATTTAATGGATTTACATATTTTGTTGATATTTTTAATACTGTTGATTAATTACGGAGCAACACAAAGGGAATCATACCATAGACATATTCGATTGAGAACTTAGTGGATATGTTATTGCGATCGTAAAACTGCTAGAATCCATGGATTTTATGTATATACATTTTTTTTTTTTCAGAAAACAATTGAACGGAAAGTAAGAAACTCATCATTTACAAAACTACCGAACTAAAATACTGCGCAAAACAATTTACGTTAAAAAATTGGTTCAAGGCCGAAATTATTATTGATTTAGTTATCCCATGCTGTCACTAAGTGACTTGTCTTCGGGATAGTGGAAGTGATTAGTATCGTAATCATAATTATCATTCTCGAGTAGGGTTTCAGACTTCAGTGATCCATCCTCACCCAATTGAACACAACCAGCAAACAGGTTTGCTTCCAGTAGCGAGATTATTTGTACATAGTACAAACGTAATAGCTTTGATAAACATGATTAGACATCAAATAGGTAGGTGGTACCCCAGCATTGACACTACGGTAGGTATTACTTCTCCCATACATGGCCGATTTTCATTTCCAATTAGAATGACACTGCGAACTTAGGTAGTTTTCATTTTTTGAGAATAGGTATTTGTTGTTAAGAAATTACAAATAGGATGGTTTTATCGAAATAATCAAACAAAATTGGGGTTTTTTGTTGATCTTGGAATTTCAACAATTTCTTTACCGAATCGTCATCACTACCTCCAATCATCAAGTACGATCATTATTAAAACATAACATAATGTTTATTATTAACACCAAAACTGACCAGCTCCAACTGACCAACTTTTCAGTAGTTGGTGGTAGTGATGATCATCTTCACGATTGTTCGTTTTTATATAGGTATCAATCAGTAAATAGGACGACGAAAAATTTGATGGGGTTACATAGCTGTTTTCGTTTCTAGCCGACTCAAACCCAGTGGCCGCAGAAGGGCTTTTCTTTCCATACAAACTATATTAATGAAGTTTTGGAAGCCCATTTCAATACCAAAACGGGTTCAGTGAAATTCTCGCTTATTTTCACAAAGAAAAGAAAGTAACAATGATGAATTGATTTCGATTTCCGATTCGTCATCAATAATAAATGGCAGCGAAAGGTAAAGCAGATATCGTCCCAAGTTATAGATAACTAGAGTTATATTGGCCAGAAGAAGAGAATTATAGCGGGAAATGATTACTAATGGGGTGGCAAACAAAGAGTAGGACATTCGAATTATAGAGAGTGTAACATTGTGAACGGAGGGATAATCCAAGTTTTGTAAGAATGAACCTATCACTTGATAAATACTCTTAGGTAATTATTACAAATTTAGGTATTTTACCTGCCTTATCAATCTTGATAATTACATAGGGGCTCTTCGAATAGATACCTCCAACTTTCTGATTTTTCAACAAAAGTGGGGATGTTTTACAGACTGTCCATATGCAAGATTAAACATGAAGTTATAATGAGATGCATTCCTAACCAGTTTGACCACAACATTCAGGAAACTGAGGAAAGAGAATGAAGTTTTATCATTTCCCATTCTAGGAACAGAATTCATAAAGATCGGAATCGCTCTAGAGATCAAAGGTGTGTATTCATGGTACAGTACCTACCTTCGACGTCGAATTATCAAAACTTGAGTTTTCAATGCGCGGGTTCTAACGTGCATGAATTGGGTCATTCGATTCGATGGGCTCAAGTCTTCGAAAGTCAAGTTTCGACCTCGAATCACCAAAAAGTAGCTACGATCCTACTGGCTGCTTAGCGAAACATCCTATCAATAAAATACTAATGCCATTCTCGCTATTCTGATCTAATGACGCGTCAATAAAGTAGTTCAAATAATAATTCTATCATTCATTATTTATAACATGGTTAGAAGGTAACCTCCACTGATTTGTTTTTCCCAAGGTAGCTATTAGCATTTCGATTGTCAATGATTCGACAGGGGAGTCTCATGAAACCCGAAGGGCCGAGTATATATATATATATATATATCTTCCAGAACGGTTCCACATTCCCGATTTGGCAGTATAGTATCAGCACACCTTTAACTCCATACTTATCAGAATCGACTTCAGCGTAATCTGAATTTTAAACAACCTTCTATTGATGAATAACTCCTGAAGATTAACATACTTTCAACTTTATTGGGAGCCGATTCTAACAAAGCTTTAATGTTTAATAACGCGAAGTTCAAACAATTCATCTTTACAATACAATCATTCATGACGTTTTTCCGATGCACGTTGATTCTATTTGTAGAAATGGAAAAATGTCCGTTCGTCTTCCTTTATACAAAACATCAAACATTTTTGAGCCGTTCAATTATTCTGAAGCAGTTATTTTCACTTGAATTCACAATGTACCTAGTATCTACATTTCACATCAAGACTGGTCGAGTGAATGTTTTAATGTAAAATATAGTGCCAATTTTAAAGTTTAATGTATTTTACAGGCCTGTGTAATTAGTTAGGCGATGCATCTCAGCCGCACAAAACTACATAGGTAGCATGCTAATAACCATAACATTTATTTTGTGTGAGTTAATTCCATGTTGTGTTGTGTTTTGCACTGTCCATGAATTTATTGTTATCGTGAGCAGCCTTCAGGGTTACCAGTGTATTTTGTTTCATGTTTTCCGCACAAAAAGAAGAATAAATGACTTTGTATTGTAATTTTATAAAGTTATTAATAAATAAGACGTAGAATATGGAGACTTGTTCGTGTATATTATATCTGAACGGGTGACAGTCAACTGGCCTGGCCTAGTACCAACAGGCCGTCGCCAACAACTTGCGCTCGCGCGTGCCTCACAAACTGGCCCCTCTAATCAAATGAGTAGTCAACGCCATCACTCTTAGGATGGGCGGGGCCCTCATAATTGGGGCTCAGGGAACAGGGACATGAAAGATTTGTATCATGCATAATAGGAATATTAATAATAGGATATATAACATTACGATTCGGAGGGTAACAGGGCAGTCCGGTCAATACAGGTCACAATGGGTGGCTCACTACTGTGATGGGTATGGTCGGTATTTAGATTATATCATGACATCTTTTCTCGTTTTCGGCAGGGAGTGGTTCCTCTTCAACAAAAGAACTGAGTGTTGGTACCCAACTTAGCAAAAAAGTTACCACATATCATTATCACCGGGAGCGGAGGTAACTAGAGCAAGTCATAATACGTATGGAGAGAAACCCAAAAAATTAAACACTGCAGATGTGTTATCCGATTTGTAGGGGGTCCCGACCCTCCCACTGCACTTTAAAAATGTTGGAACAATGTAACAATCTCAATTTTTCTTCAAAAATTAGCTAAAATGTTTTGGCTGTCAAAAGAAGAAATTTCAAATTGGAAAACATAGAGAACAAGTCACTCATTTTATGCAGTAACGTGATAGACATTTTATTGTATACATCTAGCAGGGAAACGGCCAATTGGCCAGCAAGGGCGAGTTGGCAACGCGGCCAGTTGGTGACCAATGAGACAACTTTCACTTTCGCTGGGCTAGTTGACCGTCAACCATCTGATTTTGCGCAAAGTCCTCAACGTACCCAAATAAGTATTGGTTCCTGGATATCCTAGATGATTCAAGCTATGTAGATAACGACATTCTTTGTTAATATTGTTGTTCAAGTGTCAGTACTTATAGTGCTTAGAACCACTGATCAATTCAGAATTGAAAATAAAAACGCTGCAAATTATTTCACAAAGGTTAATTATTTTTTCAATTGAGTATGATCGTAGTTTTAGTTGGCTTGCGTACGTCATAAGGCCCGTCCTGACTCCTCGGCGTGTCCTTTTTCGAGTTGCCACAACCTATACTTATTTATGCCTCGAAGGAACATGAAATTCGAAAGCAATACAAGTGTAGGAAGTTTTCCACGCCCTGGTGACGTGCCGCTATGCCCCTAGAAGGCGCCGCGCCTCCTCCCCCTCCCCCCTCATGACCCTCTGCCAATGTTTTCATAATTCCACTAAGCGTGCCAGGCGTGCGCGCGTACGTCAGTCTAACACTCAAAGCCTCGAAAAAGACACTTTTTCACCTATTTTTGGCTCATAGCACCCATGGGTGTGGAACGATCGAGCTGGCGAGAAGTCAGAACCAACTAGACCCCAAGTGGAGTCTATGTACGAAAGAACGGATTTTTTAGGTCAATTCTAAGGCCTTTTATGGCCCGGACGCCGAACAGCAGACGGACATTGCAAATTTTGATTCTACGCACTTTGAAACGTAAAATGACAAAGTTTGAGGGGGGGTTATAAAATTTTTTTGCTATACGATCACATAGGCTTATTATTGAAAATAATGAACCAAAAATAAAACGTTCTTCATTCTTGAAAGCAGGAGTTGGAAAGAACGGAGTTGTCATGTTACGGACAACAAATAGCTTGTTAGAAATGTGATGTTAAATACCTCTTGCCAGCGAAACTTAAAAAACTGAGGTCAGAAATGCCCTATTCATGCATATTGCGATGTAGAGTGATGACGAGCAAGGAAGTGAGGTTTCCGCACGGTTCCTGTCTCAACTGATAGTGTCTACCTCAAAACCTACCACTGAGTTGAACAACCCTTTTAGATGCCTTAATCGAGGAAAGGAACTCCTGATAGCTGCACTGTCGTACCTGACCTATAACCAGATGTAGTTCTCTCAAAATAAATTCATCAGATGAGCATTAGGGGCAGGACCAAGCATCAGAGTAGGGGAGAGACCCCAAGGTAGCAGTAACCTGCCTGGAGGGAGAAGGGTTTATAAAATGGAAAAGGCCTAAGACAACAACTGCTTTCTTTCTTGACCAACCAAACTCCTCTAGTTTGCAATATTATTCATTTCTCTCCATCGGTTGTATTTATCTGATAGTCATCTTTATTTATTCAGTTTTTTTTAAATTTTTATTGATATAACTTTATTTAATGGTATAAGCCACACCTCAACCAGAAGGGTCATTAGCGGCATTATTCAATTCTTATTATCCAATATTATATTCCTCATCAATATCTACAGTGCCTTCGTAGTCTGGAATTAGTTATAGCTAAGGAGATCAGGTCTGGCTATTAATTAGTGTAACGGTAACACCGGCAATTAGTGTAATGGTATCCACCGGCTACAGTATGATTGGCGATTAGAGTAGGAGGCTATGAAACATGGAGATCCAGAGTAGGGTAATGATCCATTTAGGGTTTCATTGGTTCAGAGGTTATTACACTCTCTCGACGTCAAACTCACCCTACAGGAGTCAAATTCATTCAGCACATTTCAATTTTCATTCACACGCAGCCACAATATGCACTATGGAGGGTTAACGGAACTGTCACACTCCTTTGCCGCTTCATTGAAATAGAACTTAGTGATGTGAGCCCTACCCCTTGTAGTTTTGGCCAAAACTACAAAGCAGTTAGTGTCCAAATTCTTAGGGTGGAATCAGTTTTCATTTAAAAACATAAAATGAATACTTGGGTAACTCTCATTTAGGTAGATGTGATGATATCAATGCGTACCTGCTTACTCTCACTCATCAGTTGGTTTTAGTAGGTTGGTACTTACTTTGGACATACTAAATTACCTTCTACTTGATTTTGGGCCAGTGCACATCGGTCTATCAAATAGAACTCTAGTTTAACCAACGAAAACTCCAGCTGAAATTAACTTGGAATCGAAATCGACTTGGAATGGTAGAGATTAAAACTATCTGTTGAGGAAAGAAGAAAACCTCAGAATGAATTTGCTGAATCCTAAATAATAATTCATTAAGGAAATTCTGCTATATCTAAGCTAATAAACAGCTGATAGTTAAGTCAGCATTTATAAAGGCTCTAATCCTTCATCTAGTTGATAATAGTAGTTAAATAAATAACTGACTGTTGTAAGTTCCAATTAATAAGCCGGCACTAGCAAAAAATTCTAAGGTCACGATGCTTGGAGATCTGATTTGAGGATCGATCCACCAAAAAATTCTTATAAGACATAGGTTGATTGTAACGTTTCTTTATTCTGACAGTTTAAATTATTACAAAACTTCACAAAAAAGGCCTTTCTTAGATAAAGATTTTTATCTCTTAGTTTAAGAGATAAACAATTTTAAAGTTGATTATCATAAACTGATAATTTTAAATTTGATTTTCATACAAAAAGAAAACAATAGAGATTTTACAATTTTAAATGATATTTTGAATTTAATTTTACCATCTCCCTGAAGAAGCCCGAGTTCCTGAAGAGAAACGTTGGAGAACAATAAAAACCAATCTAAGGACAGAAAGACCTTTTTTTATATTTTAGCGCATTTTCTTAGAAAATGAAGCTTATTGCAATGGCTCCAAAAATTTTAAAATAAACATTTTCGGAAAATTTCTCCATTGACATCCGTTTTGAAACATTCTGAAACGGATTCTAGAGTTTAACGCTTTTTCATACATACACACACACATATATGTGTGTGTGTGTGTGTGTCATTCCAAAAGTTAACTCTCCTAAGGATTGAGATACAAATTCCGTTCTTGCGCCGAAAAATCAAGCTTTCCAAACGAAAGGATGAGTTCGTTGGCCAACACTTTTTGAGCACATTAAATTGGTCAAATTTCAAAAAATGTGCTAAAAAATCACTAAAAATGACCAAAAACGTCTGAAAATCGTTAAATTTACTTTTTATCAGAATTTTAGCCAAAAACGTTTATCAACGATGAACTTGAACATTAAAAAATTTATTCACGAAATTATTATAAAAAACGTAATGAAATTTCATCAATAGGTATTTGCTGAAAAATCTATTAAAAACTGAAAAATTTCTAAACATCCAAAATTTGTTTTGAATCGTACAATGTGATTTAGAACGAGTTAATTTGTCATAAAATTGGTGGTTAAAAATTTCTTTGCGTTCAAAGTGCTAAACATTTAAAACAAAGTAACATATTATAGTAAGATTATTTGCTATCTACGAAAATTCGCTCATACGATCATGCTGCATGACTGGAACTTTTGTAACAGATTGATTGTCTTACTGAAATTCGGTTGTTGATTAAGCCAGTGGGACCAGTATGATCAACCACAGAAATTCTGCTAAAAATATCTGAAAACGTCGTTTGATATTTTCGACGGTCATTTTACGGTATCATGGTGGTTACAAACTCAAACGAAAGTTCACGAGTAAGAAATATTGCAGTAAATTTAGAACGTAGATTGAAGAGGTGCGAGAAAAGAAAAATGGTTCAGTTAACAACAAGGTACATAGCAGGTAACAAACGTTGTGGTCACGTCTACAATATCTTGGCCCACGGAAATGGATCTAAAAGGATCTCATACAGCAACGTTATCTTTCTTCAATAGGTAGGTACTACAAGCACAGGTAAAAACCTCTACCTTGACTATAAATTGAAGATTGAAAGGAAAAAGAAAAGAGAATATAGATTAAAAACAAGATAAGTTGAGCTGTGGATAATTGAATATGGCAGTTTGTTTAGTAATCATGCATGTAAAAAGATGAAATAATCCCCCCTTATTTCTGAGAAGGAAATTAGCGTATAATTTCCTTGTTAATAAATAAATATTTATATGTTTGTATCAGAATCGAGATTCCTCAACACTGGGTATTTTTTTATCATAGCTGACAACATCATATACCTATATAATCCCGTGCCACTATTTCAAGATGAAGTTAATAGTCATACGACCTCCTACGAAGTAACAGTAACAATTGTATACACTTTCCATACTCTTAACAAATAATGCTACACATAAACTTAATGAAAATGAAGCATCAAACGGTACTTTATAGGAAATGTAGGTACATTGTTTTACAAGGTTGAAATAATTACTGTGTGATAGTTAAAACGTATTTAGAGTAGAATACAAATTAATAGCATGACAGTGTAAACTAAAATCATGGTAAATACACATAAAATACTTACGGAATAAAATTAAATCGACCACTGTAGAGATGAAAAAAGAAAAATCGTGGAGGTCAGTTAGCTACTCGGTGATTCATGAATCTACGAAAAAAAAAAAAAAAACATGATAATAAAAACAAATAGCCTCTAATATGTGACCTTAAAAATGGTACAAGTAAAACGTTGGAAGGAAAAAATCAATGTTGAACATGGATACTTGAATCATTCAAGAATGAGGTAAGTTGGAATTTTGAATTGCTGGTCCTCGAATTTGGATTCAGCACCCTTGAAAACCCCTAACTACGCAGTTTCCATGCAAAATTCCATCTAGGGCCAATAACAAACGCAAATTAAGAAAGACCAACTGAAGAGCAACGTCTACGTCACAAGCGACAATCTTTATGTCACCTCACCCTGAAAAATGGAAAAAAGACCATTGGGACAGCATGATGCTAAGCTGTTTCTGAAGGATCCGCTAGTAGCGCTGGCGTATCCATTCCATTTGTGGAACGACTTGAGATTATTCTTAAATATAAATTAAAACTTATTAAAAAAAAAGATTTTGGATTTTTACCTTTTTTGCAGTTTTTATCGATTTTTAAGCACATTTAAATGAAATTTAAGCATCTTTTTCAGCATAATTTTGTGCATAAATTTTTTAATGTTCTATATTATAGTTAATAAACGTTAATCAAGCAATATTCTGCTAAAAAAAATCTATAAATTTCACTACTTTTAGCCGTTTTTTCCTATTTTTAGTGATTTTCTCAGCACTTTTTTCTTTGAATTTGACCAATTTAATGTGCTCTAAAAATGCTGGCCAACGAACTCGTCCTTTTGTTCCGAAAGCTTGATTTTTTTTGCCCAAGAACGGAATTTTTCTCTCAATCCTAAGGAGAGTTATCGTCAGGAATGTGTACAACGTGTACAAAATCATGATTTCAACTGATTAAAATCTGACAACTCGGAGGTATTTATACTATTGACGAACTTAAGAATGACAATTTTTAATTCTATCCCGACCCTACTCCCTCTTACCTTTACCATTATATAGAACATTTTCGCTAACTCATAGAAATGAAAGGTCGCAAGGTTGCACGAGTTAACCTTTTGTTTTCATCAATCTATTGCCCCCTGAATCGCTATCGTAATTTTAAAAACTGACATTCATTTATCTTTCTCTCTCGCGTTCCATATTATGTAAGATGACCGGTCTTTATAATGTTCCTTGGCATCGTATTTAAAGAACCTTTTTTTTAGCGTACTGTCAACCAAGACCTACCTACCAAACAACTGCTCCTGTACCTCTAAGTTGGAGGGTGGGATTTATCAATCAATTTTTAAGCTATATCCAATTTTGAATTTTACCTCACCATACTCCCCCCCACCTCACCTATTGCAACGTTCTGTTCAAATTTTCAAGGCCGTCTCTCATATATGTGTTTTTAATCATTTCGCTATCCCCTATATTGCCCCCTTCACCTATACCCCTCCCCCTCAATTTCAAACCCTTCCCTAGGTTACCCAAATTGAGGAACATTTTCCGAATTGAAATTTCATGGGTAAAGAAGGTCACCCCCTATAAAACTGCGCAAGTCACGAATCATTTTGTTTTCAGTTCCAATAATATTATAGAAGATTAGGATCTTAACATCGCTGCATAGAGAGATTATGGGATACCCAAACCCCCCCCCCCCCCTCCTTTCCTATTGGTTCCACCTTACTTAATGGTAAATTGTAGAAATATTTTGGGAGAATTGGTTTTTTAGAGCACCTTCCTTCTATCATCTGGTTAAGTCAACATATTCTAAACATCTACATTCAACAACACAAGTTATTCCTCTAGAGCTAACATTTTGATTCATATTTTCAGAGTTTCGAGCGAAGTTTGGGAAGTACACACCCTTTAGGTAATTATTTGGTTTCCCCCCTCCTCACCTATGACATCCTCCTGCTCGAATTTTTTAGGAGATCTCCTCTCTCAACCTACTATATCGTCCTACGAACTCATCCCCCCTCCACTCAACTTCGAAGCACACCCGAGCCTCCCCTAATTGTCGGACCGCCTCTAAACTTGAATTTCGCAGGTAAAGAAGGGCATGCTCAATTTAACCCCCGAATTTCAGCTCATTCCAAGGGATCGAGGGGTGAAAGTTGTCGTTCCTACCTATTTACCCCTCGTCTACCAGCCCTTGCCTTCGGTCATTTTGTTCGAATATCAGGGCTCGTATTGAGACATCTCTGTTTCTGCACGTTCGAATATTCGTACAACTATCATGTTGTGGCGCCATTTTCTTCTCTAAATTAAAGGGCTAAATTTCGATCTCCCCGCCCTTCCCCTCCTTACGTATATGGTACCATCCTTCTCGAATTACTACTACTTTAGCCACCTCAGTGAGGTGTTCGAGGAGTAATCACGGGACAGTCGACACCCTTCGGTGAAAATGAGAATCTCTATCATGTGGTGCAGCAGTATCCTCGTACTCACGGTGGCCGCATTCTACGTCACGATGCGGTTGCCAAGCAGATAGCAGTTGCTCTGTCATCCAGCGGTTGGGATGTCGAAAAAGAGAGACTACATCACATGCCGAGTCACCGGGGCAAGAAGCTAGATATCGTTGCCATCAAGCCCGATGGATCTGCCATAATCCTGGATGTCCAGGTTGTCAGTGGCAGCGAGGACATGGAGCAGACCTGACGGGCTAAGATAAGTAAAAATGATAGAAATGATCTGCGCTGCGACAAGCGATTCTGAGCTAAAAGAAGCGGCAACCAATAACATCAAGGTCATGACGCGGGAAAAGTGCTACGGAGTTACCATAGTTGGGCATCTCAACGAGAGTGCTCCGTGGTATCACCACCCGCATCCTGAGGGGTCCTTAAATGAACTGGTGGTCGTTTTATAGGGGCAATTCCTTTGATCCCATTCTCCTTTCTCTTCCTTCAGCTTGTTTGTAAACTTCCTTTGAGGAGATTTGTAAACAAAAAAATGTATGTGTGTGACAAATTTGGTTGATGCTGCCCAGGCCATAATTCTCAACCGATTTTCGAGATTCTTTCTTTGTTTGTTTGTTCGATCTCAATTTTAGTCTAATTGTGCAATAAACCTCCGAAGTTTTGAATCCTTTGGGTTAAGAGGGAAAAGGAAATGTCTTTTTTTCCGACAAATCTCGACGCTGCCGCCCAAGCTACGATTCTCAACCGATTTTCGTGATTCTTATTTTGTTTCATCAAGAATTCGTAACAGTTTTGGAAAGTATGTCAGGAGTTTTAAATTTCATCATGGAAGGGGGTAATAATACCTACTGATAAATTGTGGTGCTATAACAATTCTTCTCTGATTTTCAAGATTTTTTTTCTTTTTTCACTATGAATTTGGTATAGTTTTGGATCGCATATCAAGAATTTCAAATTTAATTATGAAAGGGGGTGAATAGAGGGGTGTAATAGTTATAAATCATCATGTTTCAACTAATATCGTCAGATTTTCATGATTCTTTTTTTGTTCAACTAGGAATTCGGTCTAGTTTTGGAGGGTACCTATATCAAGAGTTTCAAATTTCATTATGGAACAAGCAGAATGGTATTATTAATAAATCATGATGTTTTAATTATTCTCGTCAGATTTTCGTGTTTTTTTTTTTTTTTAATCTAATCATCAATTTGGTCTAGTTTTGGAAAATATGTCAGGAGTTTCAAATACCATACTAATGATAGGAATTTGCTGCCGGTGGAGGGCGTTAATGGTGGGGGGGGGGGGGGAGGGGGGAGTCCGATAAGTCATGTTTTTGTTTTTTCTCTTATTTTACTTTTCACCAAAATTCCATAAAATCCATTCACAGGGATGTCCCTGTAATGCATGCATTACTTACCAATATGTTTCTACTTCTAATTTTTAAAATTGATCAAACAATAGCTAAAACAAAACTTGTAAAACGTTAGGGCATATTCACTCCTGACAGACAACTGCCGTCCTCTTTAGTCTTAAATGCTACTGGTTTGATTAAACTAACTAAGAGAACTTACGGCTTCTGCTATGTCAATCCAATCTAGGGCTGCAAGAAGAGGATCATTTTTCGTAGGCAGCTTGTTCCAATTCCAGTAGGTGAATGAATCAAAGGTTCCCGAGCATTTGTGGTTTTTAGTTAGTCCTGAAGTGGTGTCGACGTTCACAACGATCCCGGAGTATCCGGAAGGTAGTGAAATTTCTTTGCCATCTAAAGGGAATCCTCTGAACGATGCTGTTAAAGCTCCTGTGAAATATAGGAAATTGAACCCAAGCAATTTGGTAATTAACGACCATTTTTACAGAGGACACACCCTGTCACTATTTGGGAACACTCAGACCAGCTCAACATTATAGCACCCCCACCCCCACACAACCTCCATTATTTTGATATTATTGAACGAACGTTTTCCCAACTGCATACACATGTTAATGAGTGAATCATGATAGTACAAGTCCAGAGTAGGGAAAGGATCACAACCTGATGACAATAGATATATCTGAAATATCGATATTTAATCTAGATATACTTATATTCATCCATCGATATTCAAAGGTCAATGTTATCGGTTGGGTACTTTTCCAATATAACCCCCCTCCAGTCAATTTGTCTTCAACACGCCCGCCCGATGTTTCAAAACAAAGCGTTTAAAAATAAAATCTCTAAGAGAACTTTTTTATTGCAAAGAAGATATATGCAGAATCGATCCTTAGAAGTATCATAAACTAAAGTAATAACACCCTGTATATGGAATATAACCAGTTGACAAAAAACTCACCATCTCCACTTGCTGGTTTGATTTTTGGAGTGAAATATGAACTGATGCGTGCATCGTCGTCGGCATGTATCTTACAAGGCACACTGTGTATGACCACTGGCTCGGCAGATTTCAGGTGTTTCACTTTACTTGTCATATTAATGTCAAGGAATGGATGTATGTTACTAAATGATGTATGTATAGAATTACCTAATAGCAGAAAGTTATTTACCTACTTGATAACTTCTTATAATTAATTATACCAATAAACATACACATGCCAGGCCAAACAATTTCTCGCCAGGCGCCAACTCTTTTCTCGTATCACTTTAATCTTATCTACCCGCCTAACTTCTTCTTCTCTCCTTCCATTCTTCTTGGTTCAAGTCCATGGTAGGTTTGATGTGTGGTTAGCAGTTCTTACTTATTTTCATTTCATTATTTTTGATCACTCATTCATTCTAAAAAGAAGCTTTTGCGAACACTAGATTTGAATATTTCCCAGAGGTCTCCGTATATCGCTGCTAATCACTCACTTTACACTTACATTAGATTGATTTTTTTTTTAGTTGTTCGGAAAGACCATCCTGAACCGTTCAACCTAGGCCACGCCCCTTTTTGGCCTTTCGGACAGTCAAAGAACGCATTCTGAACGTGTGATTCGCTGTTCGTACAGATGCGTACGAAATCTCAAACCTGTTACGCTCCAGGAAAATAACTCTAACAGTCGAGTGTAGCAACTTTGGGAAATTAATAATAATTTCTCGTAGTTGTGACGACGTGAGTTCGAACTCCTGTCGAGGTATCAAATATTTTTGGGCCGTTACAAACCGTTCCGAGCCCGTTCTACCGGCCCTGGATTTTCTTCAGAACCTTTGGTTCGGTAAAAGCGCATAGAATGTTATCAGCATAAGCCCCCCCCCCCCCCCCCCCCCCCCCCCAATATTTGAAAAATGTTAGATTTACTGCACACTGTTTATCCCGTTTTTGGCTTTTTATCGATTCTCTTGTTCTCATTATTAATCACATTGTTTTAACATTTATTTGCAATATTAAAATAAATTTATAGTTTTGTACTATGAATGATAGGTTTAATCAAGGTCTCCCATCGTTCTGAATCATCGAAGCGAGTTCGGTGTGCCACACGTTCCGAAAGGGGTTCAGAATGGTTCTCCTCACTTTCCGTTCAGAACGCTGTTCTGAAAACCTCGTTCAGAATGGTCTATCCGAACAAACCTCTAGAGAACTGCGTTCCCGCCTCTTCACGATTTCGGCCGGGGATAGCCGAACGTTTTTTCGGCCTTTGCAGGGTCTGTGAAATCCATTATTCATCTGAAAAACCACTAAGAATGAATATAAGGTAAATTCTTCAAACTCAAAAGAAAAAAACTTCTACCTACATAGCTGGTTGAAGAAAGTAGAATCTACACTAATCTCTGTAGAATCTGTATTCCTATGTGCAGTAATATGTGATTATATGCCTTAAAAATTATTGAATCATGGGATCATTGAATTCATCAATTCAAGCATTACCTATTTCAATATCAATGATTAAAAAGTAATATGATATATTTTTTTTAAAAATCTGTAACACTCTGCAGGAAAAATTACTTAGAAAAATGGCCTATTTGAGTTGGCCAGAATGAAAACGCATCCTATCCACTTTTTGGAAAAAGTGAGATAAGGGTGGTTGCTTATGGGAAATTTCTCGGCAAATTCAATGGTGTAGTCGTTTGGAATCAAAACGTATTCCTTCCTTTTGAAAAACAGCCTTCAAGACGGCAAAAAACGAGAATTGGAATGGTTAGGGATGGATTTAAGTAATTTGTATCCACGGCCCACCCATTAAGCGCTAATCATATAACTTGGGGTCACATGGACATGGCGGGGACCAGTTGGTCCAATCCCATCCCTAGTCACTCACCAGCTCTCCTACCTCTTCATACTGAATGGCGGACGGATGATTCAGGGGACAGAGGTACCAACATCGTAATCCGATAGGCGTGCCAACACTCCGGGACCAAAGGTCCGTAAGAAAAGGACAATTTTTTATTTTTCCTTGAAACTTATTTCTGAATGCCACGCGGGTCAGGACCGCTGCCACAGTTTTACAAATTACCTTTACTTTCTAATATAATCATAATCAACCTGTCCCAGGAGGTAGGTTGATTGTACAATTATTTTACAGTAGAGGAGTCTCCAGTCTCCCCCCACAACAGACATAATGTTCATTGTTGCACCATGTTGTTCCCTGATTAATTAATTTTTGAATATCTATAGGATTGGTAATAATAAATATAAAAGTCCGAGATACAATAAAGATTAATCTATTCTACTTTTTTGTAGATTGCCACTATGCTTTTTTAAAGGGAGGCGAATGAGGGCTACCAAAAAGAGGTAGGCACACCACAAAAATATTTACAAGACGTCGAGGTACAACTCCGTCAAACAAAATATTTCACCAGAGAGAAAATACTAAATTCTCTCACAAAAGTGAAATATAAAGATTAACACGCAAGGCGACCTCCCCAAACATTTACTGGGCGAGAGAGATATGACTAGAACACGCAAGGCGACCTCCCCAAACATTTACTGGGCAGATAGATGCGACAAAAAGTTCGAAACAAGTCGCCTTGAATGAGAAACCTCAAACAGGAAAACTCAAGGTCGTTCAGCCACCCCCGAGGACCCCGTCAAAGCAACGGACGCAGGGAAACCACCTCGAAAAACCAACTCAGCTATCATACGCACACTGTGCGAACCAATGAGATTGCACAGTCGAATTTATGAAATTAAGCGGACCAACCAGGAGGCGGCAGGAGGCGGCCACCTCCCTATAAATACCCCGCTGGGAGCCCTCCGAAATTCATTCCACTCTCCGCTCTCGACGACGACACCTCCGAAGTACGAAGAATTCTACACGCTCTACGCTGACGAACCTTCTGCATTACGAGTTCATCTCAAGAACGGCTTCCTACTGCTTTCTACAAGCCAGACCTTCTCTCCACACAGATTTCGCATTGGCATCTACGAGTCCAGTGATTATTCATCCTGCTCATTGCCCAACGTAGTTCGTCTGTTAGGACGCCACCCGGTACTTCTATCGATATTCTCTTTAGACAGTACGCCCGAGGGACGTTCCGAGCCGTGTCACCCGGATTACATAGCCTTAAGCTCGTAGTCGACCGCTGGGGCACGCCGGTAAATTACTCAGCTCCTCCGCTCTAATTTACCGTCTACGGAAGTCTTTTTCAAGACTGCGAGGTAGGACCCTGCCGTCTGAGCATTGGAAAGACGCTCCGGCATTTAAGACCAAATCAGACACAGAGAGTTCGGAAAACGAATAACTGCCAGCGTATCTGAGCATATACGCCGGCAGTTGTAACGGAGCCCCTATAGATACACTAGGGCGAGCTGACACAACAATTAACATCGGCCTCGGGGACATGACCACCGAGTTTATGATCTCGAAAGTTGATCTAGCGATCCTAGGTATCCCATTCCTCGAATCTTGGGATATCGGAATACGGTAAGTGTTATAATGTCGAAGATATGCACCATTGAAAATTTCCAAAAATCGTTCAAGTTTTTTAACATCTCACTAGTCCATTTTAGAGGACAGACCTTTCCATTAAGATATAATTTAATATGTTACCTTCAACTATTGGAAATTGAAACTATTTCAAGATATCCCAAATGGGAGAGGGTTCCTCCCACATAAATACACTCGAAATATGAAAAGGCCGCCCCGCGACGCTCGTCGAAACCGGCGAGGCCGGGGCGCACCACAGGGACGGGACGCGAGGCCTGCACCTCCGCCTCCGCCCCAACTGGCGAGGTTCTCCTACGGAGAGTTCCGGGTAGACCTCCCAGTTCTCCCCCATCGGCGTCGTCGTTGATAACACGACGTCTTGGGGGGGCCCCTGTGGTGAAATCCACCACCTCTTTTCAACAGCCCTTTTCACAAGTTATATGGTGATAGACTCGCTCTGAAAAGCTGTCCGACTACCCACGATATCCGACGCAGGCTTACAATAAAATGATAACCCAGCACTTGGTACACGAGCCTAGCGCTCCGCGCGGCTGCGACACGGACTATCCACCCTTCCAGCCCGCGAAATCAGTTAACCGGCTAATTGAAAGGTTTTCAATTTCTCAAGTCTAGGTGCTCCTGACGTAAGTACCTATAACATAATGTCAAGGCACAATGAAGTCAACCATCCAAAAAGAAAGGAAAGAAATGTTTCAACAATGAAAACATTGAATTAATATTTTTTAACAGAATATTATTTAAAAAATTACAACAACTAGCTTGTCCCATAACTCAGGACGTCTCTCCTCCGATCAAATTGGTATCTCTATTGAAAACTTCATTTCCATTAGAAATACGAAAAATTTAACGTTCGTGCGAAACATCACCTGTGTGACAACCTTGTGGGGGATAGTTATTCTCCCCAGCATGAGAACAGAGGGAAAATATGAGACAAATGGTAACATGCAACCTCAATCCATAGTCCGTCTTACCTGTCACGTAATCTCCTCACACAGTTTCTCATCATTTTTTTGCTGGATTAAAGAGTCCCTGTCTACCATGAGACAGAACGCAGCAATGCCTTAATCTACTGGCTACTATTTATTATTACTATCTCTCCAACCTGCGTTGTTTCTCTACATAGACATGTTTCTATGAAGAGGATTCAAGATCCTATTTCTAAAGTAATGAGGTTTCAAGATATTAACATGACCACAAAATCACAGTACTGAAAAGAAACTCTCACTGTGTGGATGTTCGATTTTCACAATTATTTAAGATTTCGTTGGAAAAACACAATCGACCTGAAGATGGTTTTTATCATATTCATAATTAAGAACGTCATGTATCAGCTGAAGTGTGGTGCTCACACTAGCAGTGTTGGATCCAGAGAGGGGACGCAGCCCCCCCCGACCTTGGTAAAAAAAAGTCGTTAATTTTTCTTCAATTCAGGCAAAAAATATTTACTTTAACCTTCAAACTGCAGCAGACATTCTAAGGAGCATTCCAGTAGTATATTATCGAGTCCAAGGCCTGAATTACTCCTAGGGCTGATAAAGACATTTCCATCGACAAGTCATCAACACGTTTGATGGGAGAAAACTAGGTTTGACTAATGGTTTGAGGAATGAATAATTTTCAAGAAGAATCATCTCAAGAAGTGTTATTGCTTAATTTGTCAGCCATTAAAAAAAAAAAAAAAAAATCTTATTATTTGGTTAACGTAAATTTTCTTAAACTTCAATTTCTTATAAGCAAGGTTTTAGTGTGTCTGTACTCTGTACTGTAGCAAGATTTTACTCTATTCACTTGATAAACTACCTGCAAAACTCATAAAATGATTACACAAAAATGGCTCCAAACATTTTGAAATAATTTGTTTTTCATAACTTCTTCATGTAAATCCGTTCCGAGTTTAACTTTTCTGGAGTTTTTCCTAAGATGTAAAGGTATGAGTAGTGTGTTTCTAGACGATAACTCTCATCAGGAGTGACATAAAAATTCCGTTTTTACGTCATAAAATCAAGCATTCTAGAAAAAAGGATGAGTTCGTTGGGCAGCACTTTTCGAGCACAATGACTTTGAAATTAAATTTCAAAAAATGTGCTGAAAAAATCACTAAGAAAAGCAAAAAAAAAACACTAAAAATTGTTAAATTTATATTTTTAGCAGAATTTTTTTCAAAATAAAGTTTATTGACTAAACTTTGATTATCTAAATTTCACACACAAAATTATACTGAAAATGTAATTTAATTAATATGTGCTAAAAACAAAAAAAAACTGAAAATTCAAAATCTCTTTGAATAGCAAATCATTAAATTAATATTTAACAGTTTATTTTCTCTCTAAATGCTTAAATTTCAAAACAGTTCAACATAAATATAATACTATAGTTTACGAAAATTCGCTCATAGGGTCATGTTGCGTGACTATAACTTTGTGTATTGTGCTCAAAAACCTTGGGAGTACAGACACTTGAATGTCAAAGTTCGATGATTCAACCCAGACCCTCACTTTTGATGGAAGGTATTCCACTCCACCATAGCGCCCCTCACAAAAATATCCTGGATCTGCCCCTGCACACGAGGGCCATCACTTCTTTTAATTTCTTCAACGTTACTGTATTCAAGAAATGTACAACAGCAGTAATTTCTGCAACAGACATTGTTGCTTCTGTGAACCAGGTTGTATGTTAGGATAAGGATAAATAAGTATTTTTCCCATTATTCTATCACTTCACTGAGTGTTTTTTGTAAATTCAATTCGTTGCATTAGATGAATAGCAGACCTACCGTGAATCACAAGTTACCGATACAAAAGAGACAATGGTGTGAACACCAGATTTATTTACATTGATTTAAAATAATGCTATGGTTTAGATACACACGTACTTGAATAAATTCGCACTCAGGTACTATGTATGAACATCCAAGTGTTGACGAAATTTAAAAAAATTATACCCAATAGATAAGGAGCATTTTTTTTTTCTTGATCCAATAGTACCTACCTATTGAAGGTTCATCTTCGTATTTTATCCAGAGTCAGTTGATGGGCGATTACCACAAAGTAGATCTTATGCATTGATAAATAAGGGCATGTGGTTGTTCATTCATGGTGCTCTATGTGAAAGTCACCCATCTTTGTGACGAGGTGCATTGCATCAGCATATGGTGGACGGATGGGGAGCTGAACAGGGTCCTTCCTTTCATATTTACCTCTGAAACTGAGTGGGTAGCAGCGATCTGAGTCATATGCACTTAGATCCCCACAGGCGAGAAATGGTGTAACAAATCTGTTAACATCATCCAGTTTTGTCCAATCCACTGAACTGTTCTCCAAAAGTGGATTCATCATGTTGGGTACATAACCGGTAGGAGGGTTGTAACCTTCACACAATGCAAAAGCTTCAATGCTAGAGTTTCTTGAACTTCTTGGCTTAACAATAGTAACTCGATCAAAAAATATTCTAAGCTGGGAGTATAATAGTGATACTTCTTTGCCACGAAATATTTTAGCAACAAACTTTCCTCCAGGCTTCAGAATATGAGTGGTAATATTTAGGGCTGCCAACAACAACTGTGATTGAATGTATTCATCAATATCATGGAGCCCAGTAACGTCAGGGGCACCATCACATACAACCAAGTCAGCCTGTTCACCTTTGAAATGGCTAATGATTGCTTCAGCAGTACTTTTCTTGGTGATGTCCCCTTGAATTTGTATCACTCCAGGGAGTGGAGCCATGGCCTGTAAATCCACAGCAACTATTTTGGTTTCTGTATTACTAGAATCTAGCTTCTTGGCCAAGACTTGACTCCAACTTCCAGGGGCTGCACATAAGTCCACAGCTTTTGTAACATCTTTCAGGATATTAAAGGTTTCGTCAATTTGAAGCAGCTTGAAAGCACTCCTGGCTCTCCATCCTTCTTCCTTAGCCAACCGGTAATATATATCACGTTTGTCCTTGGACGATTTCCCCATTTCGCTCCTTTAACCATCCATACCAGTCACCTGTCACAAATAAAATGAACAAATCAGTGTCTTACATTCTATCTCTGGATTTAATCCAGCTTATTACATTACCAGGGGATTAATTCTATGTGATTCTCCCAAGAGTTAGAATGACAACAAAATAATAATAATAAAATTAAATAGGTATCTAATCATAAAAAACAACAAAATTAATAATTAATGAAAACAGAAAGAAAGAAATAATTAATAAAAGACTGAAAATAAAACAGGTTTAACACTGTGATGGGGGGGGGGGGGGTTCTATTTTCAGTCATGAAAAGAATTTCGACTGGATCACTTCGACTGGTTCCCTATCAAAAAATTATTTAGGAAACTTAGTTTTGTTTCACAAGGCTGGAAACAAAATATCAACATAAAGATAGGAGTTTTTGGAAAAGATTGAGCACAGTAGCTTAAGGCATAATAGAAGCTGTTTCCTTAATCAACCACAGTAAAAGAACACATAGGTACCAATGCATACCTAATTAATTCAGATTATTGAATGTTACAGATAAATGATGTTTGACTTTGTGCCCTACGTCCCAAGGACGTGTCAATAGCCAAAATCCCACTGCCTCTGGGTTGTGAGCAGACAGGACCATACTGGGAAGTTGAGTGTCCAACGACTAAAGGGAAGGACAGCATGTTAAGAAAGGATGTGATTCTTTTCATTGCACGAATACTGGATACAATTCATTATCACTAATCTATTGACAGGCACATACTTTTTCATTCACCGCCATAGATGCCCAAAAGCGATATTTTTAAGAAAAATTTGCCTTTTGAGAGTTTTTTAACCGATTTTCTTTGGACTTTTATGCACATATGTTAATTAAAATTGCTTAATAGAAAGATTACACTAATTGCTTGTTTTTCTGATTTAATAGGTAAATTGGTATTTTTTTATGCATGAGGAGCTTGTGGATGTGTTTTAACAAGTGCCAGTTCACCAATGTTTATATAGAGCTATATAGCTCACAAATATTTTATATTTCCATCTATCTATCAACATACTTTTTTCTGGATAAACTCAGTTTTATTTGCTCAATAATAAAATCCCGGCTTCGGAGAGTCTTCCACAATCTCAAAGGTGACTACCACGGATGTGATACTTTGGCCTAGTGCTATCTTTCAAGGACGTTAGAACTGCAGTTGTGAGCGTCTTACATCAGAAAATGGGGAACTTTCAAGTGTTGGAATTCGAAACTTTTGACCTCAGATCCGGTGCACAAGAAAACCTACATGTGCCATTATCAGCTCAAAAGAACATTTAGTATGGAAAATAAACGGGTAGGAAGATCATGCATGATATAGTAGTGCAATGGAGCTGAGGATTCCCTCCCAGTCAGGCGGGGCCATACTGGTCAGATATCCATCATATTTGGGATGCTCTCGCTCATATATTTCTATTGAGCAAATAAAAAATAACCGTGAAAATTCCCCATTCTACTCATTCAGAGCTTTTCTTCTTTTTCCTAGTAAAAAAACAACTAAACGGAATAAAGCTAATCAACTTGACCTACGCCACAAGTTTTTGACCTGCAACAATAAGCATGAAGCATTAGGATAAGGATAAGACACTGAGCTAATTCTCAGTAACAGTTCTGTGCGACTGCAGTTGAGTCGTTCAGTGATAGAACCCACAGTTCTGGAATGGGGCTCTGAACTAGGTCACTAAGGGCCAGACAGAGTTTGGTGTCCAGTTCTCCAGTGATACATCCCTTTGCTTACATGGTTATTCGCTTCAATTCTTCTGTGAAACAATTAATTGTAAAAGAGCACACCATCGATTTCCCATAGCCATTTTCCCCTAGATCTTCGGCTTCAAGCTCGGTGTTGCGCTCTGCCTCGAGTTTCTCCAATCGAATTCGTAGTGCTTTGTGGCTCTAATGGTAGGGCGTCGTTCACGCATTCACTTTTCTAGGGTTCTAAGATCGTTAACAGTGCTGAAAACAGTTCCAATAGTTCTGGAATGCTATGGGATAATTCTTCCCATTTCTGGGATTGCCAATGGAAACAAACTTCTAATGCAAGTTATCGCCGTTCAAGATGCGAGGCTTTCAAGCTGGCCATGGAACGTGAGCCGAACTGCTTGCCCCTCGCCAAAGCAAGGAGCAGCTAACTCTACGAATCTTTCGCCATGCATTTTCTGTAACCTAGTATATCCACCTGGATTAGTTATATATAGGCTTGTTCGCTGAGGTGGTTTAAAGTAACTTTCAAACCGTTTCAAACTCGTTGGAGAATGGTCAAGTGCGCATGTGCGAATTCTGACAACTTTCAAAGTGATTTCAAACTGGTTGAGGTGCAAAACACTCAGAGGCGTGGAACAGTGGCAAAAACAGAGATTAAAATTCGAATGATTTTGTTTGCTGCTGTGAGTTTGGACTGGATGGGGCGAACAGAAAATGGTCAGCTGGAAAAAGCTCTGAGAGATTTGACGATCTGCAACTGGTTGGAAACCTCTGCGAACAGACCGTGACCGAGGGTAGGGAGCGCTTTAATGATCAGAGAACTCAGCGAACGCCTCAAGTGGGTTGCAAACTGGTTTGGTGGCTTAAGCGAACAAACCTAATATGTTCAATTATTGTTGTAGTGATGTTGTTGTTGTTTGTTTGTTGTGGGGCATTGTTCTAGAATTCTTATAATATTCGAAAACATTTCCAGTGTTCCCAAGCGTTCAAGATACCTTGAGAATAACGAACACTGAACTTCCCACGATCTCGTCCCGCCCTATTCTACCTTATTTTGAATAATTATGGTCAGAAAATCGCTTGAACAAAGCTAATGTAACTGTGCAACTCCAGGAAACATGACGAAAGAAAATAACAAGATTTTGATTGGGGTAGATATAAAATAATATGGGAATAGTGTTAGAAGAGGTGATACTCACTAAACAGCTCGGCGATGCATCATCCACTCTAATTGATCGCGAAAAAATTAGTATTAGCTTGTATATTTACCAACGACAGACACTCATAAGAAGTAAGTCATAGAAAACTAGGTAATAATTGACGTACACGAGAGAAAAGAGACTTGTAATGAGTTTACGAGTTAAAATACGTATTCGGTAGGGTGCTAAGTGCTATCATCAACATGCAATATGGATTCAATTCTTCTTATTCAATCTTCTTGCTGACCGTGGGGAGCGCCTCGGGTGGCCATTGGCATGTAGTTCAGTGTTGTCTGGCTGTGTGGATGAGTGGGAGGGCTGCCTTGTTAACTGACTACCTTTGGTCGGGTGGTTTGTGTGCTCCCATTGAACATTCATGGTTACAAATTTAACTAACTGCTTACGCCTCACCCACAGGCAGACGTCACGAGGCATTCAAAGTGAGCTGCCTCCCGCTGTTGATACTAAGCTCAAGATGTGGAAATACTCCCCTCTTCAGATTTACTGTCCATCGGAATACACAATCTCCATACTGCACTCGCTGCTCTCTAATTGCCAACATGAATCACCTATTGAAAAAATGCTCCAAATACACGACACGCTGCCTGGACTCAGCATACGATCTCACTTGGAAAATCAATAACTTGCTTAACAAAATGGGGGAAAAGGGGCAATCTTACCTTTCTCTCCAAAAATGAAAATCGTCCTAGAGATTAGTGAAGATCGTGATGGGTGCAGCGAGCCACCACTCTTCGATCAAGTATCTGTCCAACATGCCCCCGGCTCCAGTTAGAGGATCGATACAATTTTCTGAGTGATTTACTGTCTTCTGTCCCTTTTCTCTACAATGAAAAAGTGACGCTCTAAAATGTCCGCCTGCTTGCAACACATACTGCAGACCCATGGCCCTTGCACTCTTGTGCCATAATTCCGTTGAGTATTATACGCATCATCGTCATGGGGTGTGGCATGCTTCTTCGTGTATAATTCGTGGGGGAGCATTTCACTGAATGAAGACACTGGATTCTGACTAGACACTTACTGGCCATATTATTGAAAACGATAAAATCCCAATTAATAATTATAATTTCATTTTTTAATCTAATTTATTTATTTTTGTTATTAATTTATTCGTTTATATACTTATTTATTGTTATTTCTTCTCCCCATTCCACCATTCACATTTCATTCCTCCTCAATCTCTCCTTCTCACGATCTCAAAACCTCCTCTTATAACTGGATCACCGAAAAGAAGATCTACAATTACAAGAAATGATCACCATAACCCTGAAAACCTATGCACTTAGACACACTCAATCCATGCGTTCACGGCAAATGTGGAACGAAGAGAAAGAAGAATTTGCAGGTTCTTCAGTGTGTATGCGTACTCGTATTCCAAATTTTGTTATTCAATTTTTTTCACTGAGCCAATCCTAATCCTCCTCCTTCTTTCCCTCGGAATTTTGATGAGTTTTTGGATGTGAAAAATTCTTTGATTTAAGAACATATAAAGCACCATACTAGGCTTGGTTAAAGTAATTTGTTTTCTATAGTTCTGGCAACTTGTTTGCATCGAGTACGGTGTACACGAGTACGATCTTTTCCCTCTCATCGAAAATCTAATTTTTCTTCAGTATACTTCGAATTATAACTTAGTAAACGTACAGATATTGATATATTATTCATCTTATATGGTATATCAGCCTTTTGTTGTATTGATCGAACAGTTCACTAGCGTGTCGCACAACTGTTCAGTGCGTTGTATGTGAGTTTGCGCGTAGAAGCCAACAGGCTATTTGCTAATAAGACATCTTTCTTCGAGTAGTTGGTGAATGCTCGCTTCCTACCCGAGAGTTTTTCTCCGGCAAACTATGGATGAATTGAAGAAGCTTCTGGTCATCTGTGGACCTTCCGGATCAGGTATTTTGTACCTACTTATCACAACTAGCCACTGTAATAACAAAATTCTTAGTACTGCTTCAGCAATACAGAAATTGTCCTATGGACTTATTACTACACATGTAGACAGTAGGTACGCTCCATGTACAGTTGTTTATGGCTTGGGAGTAATATGTTCCAACGATAAGCGTTGCCCACCCATTGCAATCAAAATATTTCAAAATAATAGTATAAGTATGTATGTAGAGCTCTCTCAGGTTTTAGAAGTGTGAAAGGGTAGGACGGTGCTGCAACAGGCCGATGGGAGACATTTGTGTCTCGGCGGAACTCTGTAGGATTGGAAGTGTAGGGATCGGGGATCTCCCACCGAATAGTCTCGATAGCATCAATTCGGCTTCCCAACACATCGATGCATTCAGATGCAGTGATAGGAGTCGTTTCAGAGCGCTCTTGCGGCCTCCCTCAAAAGCATTCCCTACTGAGTAGCGAAGTACTGTGATTGTTCACATATACGCAAGGTTGGTCGTGGTCCACTGGTTAGAAAATCAGACTCGAAAGATGAAGGTCCCAGGTTCGAATATAGAGTGGACTGACACTAATTTTGCTTCGTACACCTTACCCTCAACTTTCGAAATATATTTTTAAACGTAATTCTGTCCTATATGTCCTACTAATCTGAATTTTTACTAAGGGATTGACTACTTGATGTTATGTATTTTTAAGATGCGAGCTTGCGAGCATCCATATCACCAAACAATACACATCATTCTGACCTACATATCCAACTAATCTGAATTTTTGCTAAGGGATTGACTACTTGATGTTATGCATTTTTGAGTTGTGAACTTGCTAGCATCCAGACCACCAAACTATACACATCATTCTGACCTACATGTCCAAGAACTTTTTCAATTTAGGCGCTCAGAAGGCCGGTTAATTTCAAATGGGCAAATCGATGTGTTGGGAGGCTGAATTGATACTATCAAAACTATTCGATGGCAGAAAAGAAGAGTGGGGGACCTCTACAAATTGAGTTCCGCAGAGATGCAAGTGATGTGAGACTGGGACTTGCATCTCCGTGGAGCTCACATATAGGGATCCCCCACTCTTATTTACTGCCATCGAATAGCCATTCTCGATGGTATGGATTCAGCTCATTTTGAAATCAACTGACCTGAACGCCAAAATTGAGAAAGTTCCAGTCAATCCCTTAGTAAAAATACAGATTAGTAAGACATGTAGGTCAGAATGATGTGTATAGTTTGGTGTTCTGGATGCTCGCATCTCAAAAATACATAACATCAAGTAGTCAATCCCTTAGTAAAAATGCAGATTAGTGGACTTGTAGGTCAGAATGAAGTATATAGTTTGGGGTCTGGATGCTCGCAAGGTCGCATCTCAAAAATACATAATATCAAGTTGTCAATCTCGTAGTAAAAATGCAAATAAGTGGACATGTAGGTCTAAATGAAGTGTATAGTTTGGTGGTCTGGATGCTCGCAAGCTCGCATCTCAAAAATACATAACATCAAGTAGTCAATCCCTTTGTGAAAATGCAGATTAGTTGGACATGCAGGTCAGAATGACATTTTAGAAGTATATTTCGGGAGTTCTACGAGCAAAAAAATGACCATGCAGCAGGATTCGAACCCACGAACTTTGGCTCACGAGACTGTTATCCTACCCATTGGGCTACGCTACAAGCATCGATTCTGGTAACAATCACAGTAGTTTACCGCTCCGTAGGAAATGCTTTTGAGGGAGGTCTCCAGAGCGCTCTGAAACAACTCCTATCACTGCATCTGAATGCATCGATGTGTTAAGAGGCCGAATCGATACTATCGAGACTATTCGGTGGAGGATCCCTATATGTAAGCTCCACGGAGACTCAAGTTGAGACTGGGCCTTTAGCGGCCCCCTCCCCTTCCCTCCCCCCTCTCATAGTTGAATCGAATCACGATCCGCGATTTACATATGAGAGTGGGGAAAGAAGGGGAGGGGCCTGCGAACTGCCCAGTCCGGCTGCAGCGCCATCCTGACCGTTTTGCACTTCTAAAACCTGGGAGAGCTCTACTTCCCTACCTTGTAGATTGACTAATAAATAAATAACAAGATTGATAGAATATCAAAGACAATTAGTTTGAGACTAAGCCTGGTCCTCCACTGGAAGCGACTTAAGCGACTTAGCGACAAGGCGACTTCCGCGAGGCGACTGGGATGCGACTGAGCTCCTCTATTGGAGGCGACTTAGTCGCGCTAAGTCTGTGGTGGTGAGTAGTAGACTGCATTTATTTTTGGTAAAATGGACGACATAGATAGTTACAGTGGAACCTGGATAATTCAAACTTCTTCAATTCGAAATCTTCTTTAATTCTAATGTTTCTCTTGGTCCCTAGCATTTTGTATTTATACAATGCTAAAAAATTGTTGATAATTCGAATTTTATTTTGGATAATTCGAATTTTCGGCGTGCTTATTAAGGTATAAATTTTAAGCTGCGACTCAAAATAATTGTAAATTTATCGGGAAATACGTTTTAGTAACGATATTCTGTTGGTCGATACAGTATTCAATGTTACTGTATGTACTTTACTTCGTACTGTAGTTTGTTGAAATATAATTTATTAAAACTTCTTTAATTCGAATTTTTGGTTAATTCGTAGTTTTTGACTGCTCCCTTGAGGTTCGAATTATCCATGTTTCACTGTATTATTTGCTGGATAATGCTCTCGTAAATTTCCTTCGGATCATAAGGAAACTACGAATGTTCTGGATGAACCCAATATTGACAAGGAGGCAAAGTTTGGGTGAATTCAACCACCTCCTGGACGTTTTGAAATTATTATAGGATGGACCTACAAACGTATGATTACATCTTGAATGCTATACAAGCTTCGATCACCAAATCGTCCAACTTCAGGGACACGATCTCACCAGCAGAACGCCTCAGTGTGACTCTCAGGTAGTAAAGTATTAAAACCAGATAATTATTACGTTTTTACTTGTAATTATTGTTGTTAATCATAATAAGGGAATGTAATGAAAGTACAGAAACAAAAAATTCAGCGTAACTCCTAAAAAAAAAATACGTTTTTGATAGTGAGTGTTAATTTTAACAAGGTAATGTAATTGAGGCGCAAAATTGAAAAGTTCAACGTAACTCCTCTGGAAAATTAACATAATAGTCCTGTAGATGTTAAGGTTCGCCGTTCACAGTCGAAGGGTGCGCCGAGAAAACATGGGAGGAGGAAGCCAGGTCGCTCGAAGACAAGCGACTGATCCCATCCGGATGGGATCAGTCGCTCGTCGCCTCAAAATACGCGAAGTCGCGTCGCTCAGGTCGCTTGCAGTGGAGGAGCTCTAATACGTTTCAAGCTTATGGGATTAGTCGCTTATATAGTCGCATAGTCGCTTCCAGTGGAGGACCACCCTAAAGGGCAAAAAAAAAAAAAAAAAAAAAAAACCAGGGAGCCAATTGTTATTATGGCATAATGAATACAAATTTCTTCCTTCTTCACTGCAACAAGGATCACTAAACTTGCTGATTGAATTTGTTTAAAACTTGAATAATAAAAAATGTAAATGATTGAATTACTGAGTGGTACAGGACGAAGAATTACTCTCAAAAACTACGACCCTATCCTGTTAACTTTTTCGCCACCTCCCTAGGTGGACATAAAATCGCTCCAGAGCTCAACGTTGTGGCTTTTACCGAGGTGGAGGCTTAAGGTGGGGTTCCGCATGGAGCGTCTGCATCCAGCGTTCGCTTCCCGGCTTCCAGGAGCCAGCTTCCGAACGCAACTTCCAGATGCTGAAGGGGGGATTCCGAATAGAACGTCTGGGAGCAGCGTCTCTCCCACTCATGTTCGGATGGGGAACTTACATCTTTTGGAATTTCACACTTTTGACCTCAGATTCGGATTAAGCGCACTCGTAAACCCCCTAGTAGCTATTTTCAGCACAAAAGACCGTTTAGTTTGGCCATTAAATGGGTAGGAGGATGAAGAGTGACGTAGAAGTGCAAAGGAGATGGAGGGTTTCACCGGTTTTAAGCACATTTGAATGAAATTTAAGCATAATAGTGCATATATATTTCTGTTTTTGAGTTTACATTTGATGACGTTTTTCTAAATCATATTCTGCAAAACAATTTAAGTTAAACGATTTCAAATAGCTTTCTGCTGTTTCAAGTAACTTTTGAACGCATTTTTTTGGAGTTTGAGCAATTCATTGCACCGTAAAATTATTGTTCAATGAACTCACCATTTCTTTTGGAATGTCTGATTTTTTGGCGGAGATGCGGTTTTTTAAAATCACAATTCTAAGGGGAGATATTCCACCGAATGATACATACCTTAAAAATGCATACCTACAAATACATAAACAAGAAAATGCACAATGAAAAAATGTGGAAAATTGTATTATTTAAATTTCTTGATTCATTGAAATTACTTTATTTTTTACGAAAATTCACTAATGAGGTAGGTAGTTATGAAATTAACCTTATACCAATTTCAGGGTGGAGGGAGGAGGATTTTAATCCTCATTAAAGAAAACCCACCTTGTAAGCGACAAAGAAAGATTCTGAAAGTTTTTTTGGACTGAATTTTAAACAGTCCAAGTGTGTAGTGTCACGTAAAACGGTGACCTAATGAAGCAACTACTGGGTGTCAATTGGTATCTATTTTTCTCATTTTTAAAACTAAGAAATCATTTACTGAAAGTGCAGTTGCATTTTTTTATTAGCGAATTTTTTATGAAAGTGAAGTTATTGCAATCGCTCCAAGAGCTTTAAAATCAAAATTTTCTTAATTGAAATCCATTTTAAACAATTCTGAAACGAATCCTAATGAATATGTAAGTATTTATATTTATTTATTTGTCATTCTATGATAGTATTGAGATAAAAATTCCGTTCTCGAGCTAAAAAATCAGGCTTTCCAAATTAAAGGATGAGTTAGTTGGCCAGCACTTTTTAGCACATTAAATTGGTAAAAAAAAAAGTGCTTACAAAATAACAAAAATGGCTAAAAACGACTAAAAATAAATAAATTTTCATAGGAGAATTTTATTCAAAAGAAGTTTATGGACGATTATATAGAACATTATAAAATTCACCCACATAATTATACTGACAACCTACTTAAATTTAATTAATATTTGATTTAAAAAAAAAAGCAAAGCAAGATAAAAAAGCTGCAAAACGGGGAACAATTCAAAGTCTTATTCGAATTATTTGTAAAGAATTTCTGTCATAAAATTTGTAGTTGATATTGTAAGCCCGAATTTCAAAACAAAGCAACATAATATACGATTATTTACGGAAGATCGTGCTGCATGACTGGAACTTATCTATTCTTTAATGTGAATGGAGGATGTGAAAAATACGTTCCAATTAGGTTATGTGGGTAGTATCTGAGACACGAAGGGGCGTGACCCGACTGCTCATCGAGCATTACGGCAGCGGATGCCGCTTCTGGCCACAGCGAATTATGGACGCAGCTGCCAGACGCTTATCTGGGTGGTCTCATAGAAATGCATCGAAGGAGTGGTGAGCGTCCAGCCACAGCATCCCCGAGACGCTGGACACAGATGCAGATGCTCCATGCATAGACGCTCCACGCGGAACCCCACCTTTACAGAACCTCAGTTAACACAATAATGGCGACGTATAACCTCAAAGTTTATTTTAAAAACAATAAATAAGTTACTGACTGAGTGATGACGTAAGCCTGGCTTGCAATGTCCAGGGCTATAAGAAACCTTTTACGACTTTGCACTAGTACATAAAGTCAGCCAACCTTAGGGGGGGTGGTTGGTTGGTCTACTCACATACAGCATCCAATTGTGTGTTACAGTCCCTGGCAAACAAATGCCGAAATTTCTGCCGAGCCCATCATACGGTATTCTCGCCGTGTGGTTCTTTGTATTAATTTCATAGGTGCTGGTGGTGGCATGAGTGGTAAAACATGTGATTAAAAGATTAAGATAATCTGTGTCTTTTTATTAATTTTATTCTTTCAGGGAAATCGTCCCTTATCAAGAGACTGTTTGAAGAAGTTCCTAATACCTTTGGCTTCTCAGTGTCACACACAACTAGAAAACCGCGGGCTGGTGAACAGCATGGTGTTGATTACTATTTCTCTACCAAGGAAGAAATCTTGAAGGGAGTGGAAAACGGAGAGTTTCTTGAGACCGCTAGCTTCTCTGGGAATATGTACGGGACGAGTTATAACTCAGTCAGAAATGTGTGCAGTTCTGGTAAAATTTGCATACTAGATATTGAGATGCAGGGAGTCATTCAAGTGAAACAGAGGCAAGATCTAAATCCCGTCACTGTTTTTGTGAAGCCACCTTCTTTGGAAGTCTTGGAAGAAAGGTTGAGGAAAAGGTACGTGTCCACTGAAAAATGTGCATCTCACGATAAGGTTTTTCTAGTTGTTCCTTTTCTTAATGAGACAGAAAACGGAAGTTAATGAAAACATACTCCATTTCCATAAAGTAAAGAGTTACACTGTTAGGTAATTTCCGCGGTCTTTTCAGTGCCTGACATTAAATTTAACATGTTTCCAAAGGAACAAAGCCTATATATTTTAAAGCTTGAAGGAAAGCTTACTTGAAGGGCTGAGAGTTACAATCAATCAGTATGCAAACAAAGTTCAAGGGGATTTCAAGGATTCAAACTAACCAGAAGGGGAAAAGAGGATGGGATACTCAAACCAACTTGAACATTATGAATGGATGATTCCGAGCTTTACTGAAATAAACCTAACTATCTTGAAATATATTGAGGGATTCGCTCATTTAAACATTTATGAGTTATCTCATCGCTTTTAATAATTAAGAATTTTCAAGTAAATTTACCATACCTTCCACCCTTTAGACAAAAATAATGAAAATTGGATCAATATAAAAATTATATCTATGATTTGATTCCTCAAGATGAATTAGTGAATTGAGTGGAGGATGTTTGTAAACTGAGCTTTAACTGAAGTATTTGACGTTTGTGCAACACTATTCCATCTTATATTGTTTCCATGTGTAGAGGCAAATTCGAACTCATGCCTTTTCCTACACCAGAGAGAAGCTCTGAAAAAAAGGCACTCAACCATTGTGCTGTCGAGACTTACGAGGTCTGTCCGGAAAGTTCGTTTAAATATTTTCTGTAGGGGCCTGAAGGCTAGGGAGAAGAGCACCTGACCGGTTTCTCCTCTCTAGACAACCCACAGAATGTTCAGTGTGAGCCCAGCAGCTCTAGGAGAAAGTTCGTGTCTTGAACGAATTTTTGAACCTAACCTACTTTTCACATGCTGTCGCGTTCAGTTGCATGCTGTAAAGACTGGTAGGAAGCAGAAGAGGGTGGCGCCACGTTCCAAATCCGTAGAACCAAGGTAAATCTCCAGAGATGACGTGGTCCAAAAAGTCCCCACCCTCTTCAGCTTCCTACCTGTCTTTACACATGCCACTTTCTTTCCGACAGCACCTGAAAAGTAGTTTAGGTTCAAAAATTCGTCCAAGAGTCGAACGTTTGCCGAGAACTGCTGGGCTCACACTAAACATACTGTGGGTTGTCTAAAGAGGAGAAACCGGTCGGGTGCTCTTCCCCCCTAACCTTCAGGCCCCTACAGAAAATACTTATACGAACTTTCCGGACAGACCTGGTGTGTCAAGAAAACTCTCCGACTGCAAGAGTTTCCCTGAACATGACTAGATTTAAACGTACTTGTTGATTGCTATAATATCTCTTGGTTTTTAAGTGATGGTAACTTCAGAAACTAAAGTGGCAACAGGGAAAAAACTATGAGATTGCTAGAGCGCAGTGTTAGCCAAAATTAGTTTGGGCTAATAACTAAATTAGTTACTACAATGGCGAATAATAACTTCTACTAATTGTCTATTATTTTCAGAGTAACTATTCCAGTTATTTAATTAGTTACCACTAGTAACTAACAACTAATTCAGTTACTACTAATAACTAATGAATAATTAGTTTTTAGTCGTTATTTGCGCGAGTAGTACCTAAAATAATTAGTTTTTAGTAGTTATTCGCACTAATAGTAATTAAACTAATTAGTTTTTAGTCGTTATTCGCGCAAATAATAACTAATGACTAAATTTGGTTCCAAATTTACCTGAAAGTGGCGGAAAAACAGTTTCGCTAAAAAAAATTGACAAAAACTGCAGAAAAAGCTAAAAATCCAAAACCTCTTTTTTGAGTAGAAGGTTATTATTTAAAGTATGTTTAGTGCCATAAAATTAATAGTTAACAATTTCATTGCACTCCAAAAGCTCTAATTTGAAAACAATTCAACATTATATTACGGTAATCACTGGGAAAAGGTTGGTTAATGGCAGTAGCGCTTGGGTGCAGAAAGTTTGAACTGGGTAGGACTGCACCAACCTTTCCCTACAATTACCTAATTCATGGTTAGGGGGTGTGAGGGGATGAGTAGAGTTAGCCACGTTTTCTCATCATTTTATTATTGCTTTCGCCAATGTAGGCCTCATCAGGGAGTATATTATTATGTAGTTGGACAATACGGCATTTATACATGTTTTGTTTGGTGGCATCAAAGTACAAGGTACATCTCTTGAAGTATTCATTTTTCTAATTTAAATTCCCCGTGGACAAGTTATTACCACTTGATGCTAATGAATCCTTTTAAATGAAACAGCGCAAGCAGGCAATTTTATACATATCCCCAAACAGTGGGTGCCGGTAACATATGGTACCAAACAAAACATGTATAAATGCCGTATTGCCCAACTACATAATAATATACTCCCTGATGAGGCCTACATTGGCGAAAGCGCTCCTAAGAAGAAGAAAACGTGCCTAACTCTACTCATCCCCTCACACCCCCTAACCATGGATAATGAAAGGAAACCTAACCAACGGAATTACCTAATTATAATTTCAATCAATCATGCTGATGGTCGATTGATTGTACAATTATACAATACGATAATTTACAAAAATTCGCTCATCAATCACAATCATGATAAATGACTGGTGTTTTTACTTTTACCGTAGAGGTTGTCTGCTGTGACGTAGACGTCATTCTCCAGCTTTCCTTTATTAATTTGCATTTTGTATTGGCCTTAGACAGTGATTTGCACGGAAAATTGGTAGATGGGGGTTTTCAAGGGTGCTGAATCCGAATTCGAGGTCGAAAATTCGAAATTCCGATCAACCGTAATATCCCATTGCTACTTGATACTTTCAGAAGAACACCCAAAAAAACTATGTTGAAGAGCCCTCTCATATTTCATCTACTCGCCCTCTAAGTTAGGCCTCCTCATTCTTTGAGATTACAGTAAATCACTGTCAACATATCGATTTTAAATTGAAGTACATATCTTCGTTTGCTATCCTGACCCCCCCCCCCCCCCCACTAGTCACTTGCGGTATTTTCTTACCATTATTTAAAAATAATAATTCATAATTTCTTGGAGTGACATATAAATCTCCCAGTGATTGAATTCCGAGTATTTTTCATATCTGTTTACATATAAGAATCGTGAGAAATTTGTCTGGATAGGGATCAAATCAAGAGGTTTCATGTTTTCCTAAGGTCGATTAATAATATTTCCTTCATACCATTTTATGATTACTTGATTGAAATTGCAATAAAAATGAATAGATAGGTGCCGTTCTAACTTGTTACTTTATCGTCACATTCACACTAAATTAACCTGTTGTTGTTAAAACCTTGTTTGCAGGCTACTATATTAGCTAAGAGGTTAGCTTCCGGATTTGCTTCTCTTTACTCACTCTTAGCTTATAGAAAACTTTAGCCACGAGATAAGCAAAACTGTCTTTCAAAAACTCTTTGTTCACTAGATTTAAAGTGGTAATCTTTGTAGTTTTATATTCTGAATACTTGCTTTACTCTCATCTAAACTGAAAATTTATAGTGGTAATCTTTGCAGTTTCATATTCTGAATACTTGTTTTACTCTCATCTAAACTGAAAAAGATATTCCCAACCAATTCTTTCAACGTAATATAAATTGGTTCTTATTCTTCGATGTTGATATTTTAATAATTTATTCTCCCAGAGGGACAGAAACTGAGGAAAGCCTCCAAAAACGACTGGAAACCGCCAAGAGGGAAATGGAGTATGGAGCGGTGCCTGGTAACTTTCAGATTGTCGTCGTCAATGACGATCTCGACAGATGTTACATGGATTTCAAACAAGCCATCGTCGACAAATTCAGAGAACGGGACATCGATATTCTCTCCGGCCTTAAGGAGGCTGAAATCGGAAAGTAATGCCCTTGTCGCTGTTTTTTTGGCACGTCGTGACTTCAGTCCAACTTCCTTCTCCCAATCATCAGAAAACATCGATAAGTAAGGTTTGGTTATTAAACATTCCATGCTGACATCATGCTGTATTCGTAATCTGGAATGTCGAGTGAAATCTTCCATTTCTCCACTCAAATAGATTTAGAAAAAGTTGGTGTTAGAATATTACCTTTCACATTCAGCTGGTCACATTGCAGAAACTGAATAACAAAGTTATGCATTTTCGATTCAATTAAACCGTAAAATTACAGTTATTGAAAATAAAAAAATGACAGGACGCCAACAATAAAGTTGTGAACCAAGCAAAGGCCTCATGAACTATTACGAACGAACGAAAAATTACCACTCAATTATTGAAGTATAAATCAGTTCATTGATATATATTTAAATAGTTATGGAATTTCATAATTTGTGAATTTGGTTTTTCTCGTCAGCCGAAAAAGATGCTTGACCCAGAAAAGACTTTATAATTATTTGAAGGCAAACATAAGCAAGAAAATGAGAGAAAGAAGAAAAAAGTCCAGTCATGTAGCATGACCCCATGAGCGAATTTTTGAAGAAATCTTTGACATTTCAGTCGCTATTGATCGTGTAGAGAAATTTTAGTTTATGATTTTGATAGACAAACATGGAATTAAATTATTAAAAATAATTAGGAGGTACTCATACTTTATTATTATTAAACTAATCTTGTAGATTTAAAGACAAATGAGCGTAAAACGTTAAAGAGAGCGACCAAGAGAATCGGAGGACGGAATATTTCATAGAGTACATCAGTTGTGATTACATTTTTTTTTTTTTTTTTTTTTAAACAAGCACCTACTACCTACGTTTTAAACAGCATGGTTCTAGGATTGGTTATACAGGGATACTTCCATAAGAGTAGTTCAATCTGAATTTGGACAATGTTTCATGCAAATATTACCGATTTTTACAACTAGCGAACGGCATTATTTTAGATTTTTGACTGATTTTTCAACTTTAAAATGTTTGAAAACTTGATACATATTCTTATAGGAAATTTTACGCTGATTCCGAATATACCACATGTTAGTATGCTGAAAAAATTATTTCGCACAACAAATCGGAAAAAACAGGCTATTTTGAAATTTTTGACTACATTTTTGAACATTTCAACCCGAAGATGTAATCCGATCATGCTCGCCAACGAACTTGAACTTTCGTTTTGTGTCCTTAACATTTTATAATTTGTTTGAAGTTTCTAGCACAATTCTACGGACAGTTATCGTCTGGAATGACACATACATACATACATACATAAAAAATGCGTTAAACTTAAGAATATGATTCAGAATAGCCTGAAACGGATTTCTGCATAAAATGTTTTCAAAAATTCACATTCTACAAATTTTGAGGGGAGAGCAATAGCTTAATTTTCTTCAAAAATTTGCTAAAATAAAAGTTCCAGTCATGCAGCACGATTATATAAGCGAATTTTCGTAAAATATTGTACCTATTAGGTACCTATGTTATGCTAAATTGTTTTGAAATTTGAGCACTTCAATTGTAAAGATATATTGTTTATTACTAATTTAGTCGCAAAACAACTCGTCCTAAATAATATTCTGCAATTGGATTTGTTTACTTTGGATTTTTATTGTTTTTGCGTTTTTTATCGGTTTTCCAGCAAATATTAATGAAATTTAAGTACATTTTTCATCATAATTTTGTGCATACATTTTTTAATATTCTAGTTCATCGTTGATGAACATTTTTTGACTGAAATTCTGCTTAAAAATATACATTTAACAATTTTTAGCCATTTTTAGCCATTTTAGTGATTTTTTTTGTACATTTTTTGAAATGCGACCAATTTAATGCACTCAAAAAGTGCAGGCCAACGAACTCATCCTTTCATTTGGAAAGCTAGATTTTTTGGCGCAAGAACGGATTTTTTATATCAATCCTAAGGAGAGTTATCGTCTGGAATGACACATACATATATATGAAAGTGTTAAAATTTAGGCATCGTTTCAGAATGCCACAAAACAAATTTCAAGGAAGAAAATTTTCGAAAATTTTATTTAAATTTCTTTGGAGCCATTGCAATAGCTTCATTTTCTTCAAAAATTCGCTAATAAATACATAAATAATGATAATAATAAAAAACACAAATTCACCATTAGGGTTCTGGTGTCAAGGTTTCTCAGTAGTTCTCTCTAATTAGAATTTTGGTATTCTAATAACTTTAAAAGAGGGTCAGTGCTACCGGAAGTGTGGAATACTCATACTTGGGATTGGAAGCAATTACTCGATTTCACAAATCAACATTCAAATCATACATCCATCATTTTATCGTTTTACATGTGTAACACTGTTATTTTGTGGGAAAACAATATGGTGTTATGAATAGAGGAAACTGAGGTAAATCAGACACTGTAGCGCTGCTTAGAGAAATGGTTGGGTTGGTAATGAGAGAATCTTCTCCCATGCACTTACCAGCTACCTACCTAAGTAACCCACTCCACTAGACTTGGCCATGAAGTCACGAATGAAATCTTCCACCTTCCACAAAGTGATCTCTCGTCCAGTGTCTTCATTTCGTAATCCCTTTTTTGGATTTCAACAACCCGCTTCCACAGGAAACGTTGCGTCTGATAACCTGACTCGGGGTAGCCTGCTGATCTCGGGCCGTTTCCAGCAGTGTCGGACAGGGTCGAACCGCGCAAGTGGTCAAGAAATTAGCAAGCAGATTATTTATGTTAGCTGCTGTTAGCAGATTTATGCTGTGATTCTTGCAAAGATTTTGTATATTCCTCCACATTTCTAAATTTTTTGAATAGTTACACATACCTACTTCGGCTCTAGCAACTTGAGTTTGGCTATTTCATTCTTCACCATTCTGGGTTCTAAAACATCATGAGGTTCGTTCCAGAAGATATTTTGACCACGGTAGCATCTTGGAACGCTAGAGAATATTGCCAGTATCAAAACGTTACATTAAAGAAGTTTGAACGACTCTAGACTGCTACTCTTCCAGTTTTCAGCTTATATCAGACCACCAGTCAGTCAGTTTTAAACAGCCGTCAGACGAACAACAGTCGATAGCTTTGTCTGTCAGTGGAGCTACCTAGAATAGCAATTGCAGAATCTGCGCAGGCTCCTGTCCTCCTCTGTTCACAGTTATCGGCCCCTGGAAGGAAGCTATAATTTGCTTAGTATCAATTTTACAATTTTACTGTTGGTACATGCTAAAATTTCTTCATTTACATACGAGTGAGGATGGTTCGTTTCTTACAGACGTTTCTATATGTGACCTGCTAATCCTTACCTTTCTCGTACTTTTGTAATGAGAAGACCTAGTCCTCCGTGACCATGGGGTCTAGAATAGTATATTCTAACTGATCGATTTGCATAACTGGTCAAGAATCTATTTCAGTTGGTTGTAAGTACCTTGAAATATGTTTTGTACAGAAATTCTGTTTCTATGTTCGTTGGTTACTGGGGTAATGAAAATATGGATGCGATTCGTTGGATAACAATGATTTTGCCCAAAGAAGGTTCTGAGCCATTGTTACCAGCTCTCTTTTGAATACCGATGCTGTGAGGTTGGATCTTATTCAACTTACAAAATGGTTGTGGTGGATGCAACATCCAAAAAATAGTGTTATATTTTTATGTTAGTTTTAATTTCGTGTAATGTCTGTCAGGGTGAATTTATACTATTGTGAGGAAATCAGGGCTAACTATCTGCAATTTTGTAGCAAATACGAGTTGAATGCATAATTTTAATTGTCCAGTTTTAATATATACATCAAGCCAAGTCCTGTTAATATTGTGATTTCAGGTTCAGATCAGTTTTGGTTCAAAGTCGTGTTAACTATAATTTGAAGTCGTAAATTTGTGTTGTGATAGCGAACGATGGTAAATGTTTCCGTACTTCAAGAATCTGTACATCACTGATTTTGGATAAACGAAAAATATCAACTATATATTCATAAACACTTAGGGCAGAATTCATACACAGGAATTGAGTCTCAGTGGGCCCCTAAGTGTATCGATAAGGGAATTCATGCACTCTGAGCGATTCATAGACGTGATTTGAGAGCGACCCTGAGGGTGCACTGAGTGTGCAACCCAAATGCACACTCCACGGGATTATCAAAAAATGGCGTTGAGGTGAGTTTCACCCTCAGCTCAACGGTGTAAAATCCTGAGTGACGGCAGGAGGTCACTTAAGTGCGTCAACTGATAACTTTTATTATTATTTTCACGTAGGTATAGGAACTGGTAATATAGTAGAACATACATAGTTTATTTAGTTCGGAGTTTATTCAAAAACTTCATAAGAGTAAGCACACATAAGAGTAGGTAGGCTGTTCCTAAACGGTAGTTAAGTACATGTTTGATGTGACCAACAAATCTCATTTGAATGTTATACAATCAACAACGAAATATTTCGCAAACTATTCCTATTCGGGAAAGAGACAGTCATGGACAACTACGAACCTGAAGGAGCCTAAAATAAATGGAAAGGATTTATAACAACCACAGCTGAAACAACTGGTCACTCTTTGATATCTGATACCTACATACCAAGTTTGAAGAGCATGGTTTTCCGATTCATCTTGATTTGTGTAATGAGTTGGTGGAGGGTTGGTGGACCTTCCATTCATCAGGATGTACAATCTATGAGAATTCCAAGAAAATGTGATTGCTTGAAGCTCTCCCAAAACCTCACGTCTTCTTTTTTTCCAACAGTCTCATTATACCATAACTCTTCTTATTTTCAACTACATATCTGTTCTTCAAAACTAACTGGCGAATCATTGTTTTCTCATTTCTTTTCCGTCACAACTCTATACATAATCATACATTTCAATACTACAAATCAATAGATAATAAACAAATTATCAGCACTTCAACAAACAAGCAACAAGGATTCAATTCAACTTATGGCTGCCCCGATCCAGGCGGGAGGACCAATAACTTTGGTTTTTGTCTGATAAGGCCTATGTCCTGTCTCCCCAAGGAACAAGGATAATATCATAAAAAGCAAAAACACAAAGAAAATAGTAACCTTGGAGAACTGTAATTGATCAGTGAGGAATGTGAGAGGGAATTTCCCCATCCTTTTTCCCTCAAACCAGGGAAAATTCCCCTACATCGTACTGCCAGAGCTGCCAGCTTGTGTTGAAAAAGCGTTGAGTGTCCCCTGAGTGCACTGTCAAGCTCGTGTAATCTGAGTGTGAACCTAACAGGTGAGTGAACCACCCCACTCAACTATGAATTCGAACTGGTGAGTTGAGGGTGACCCTCCATTTAGGTGAGTGCGAGTGAACACACACACTCAGGCTTTGTCTATGAATTCCACCCTTAATCATTCTATTAACAATGGAATAAAAATAATCTGAGGAGGTATTCAACTCAGATTTGTCATTCATTATATTAGGACAGCATCCTGGCCTTAGTAGGCAGGTACCTACTTGTTTCTAACCAGAAAGCATGATCTCATTATAAATATGTTGAAATTATTTTACCTCATTGCAAAAATTAGAATACCAACATGATTGTGATAAACATCATGAAAGTAATTACCCTACCCAGTAGGTACGGATTGCCATCCCAGAGTTTTGTTCATAATGTTCTGTTTGTTAGCATAGGTTATTAATGTATATTGAAATCAATGCTACTTCAGGGTGGCCCCCAATAGGTAAAGTCAGAGAAAACCTGGAATTGTCAGGGAATTTCGCAAAAACCACCAAATGTCAGGAAATTTTTTTAATGGAAACTTTGTGTAATAATTCTTAGTGTTCTTAGGTATATTCTAACTCCTAAATAATCGAACTTCAACAGTCTACTTTATCATACTACATATTATTTCATAGGTGGGCTATCCGAATGTCAAAAATAATTATCAAGAGTTAAACTGTTCAAAGAGTAACACGCAGATACGTTGTGACATCGATATGTCTTTGGCTCTCGGTTACTACAACACTTAGTAGTAAACTATGTGTGGGAAAAACCGACTTAGTATTGAACTTGGGAGCATACCAAGCAGAGTAGTGGACTGATCCATTGAGAGTCCCAACAACTAGTTTATAGCATTTCCGAATTGAGTTAAACTTTTTCCATTTAGGTTTAGTCCTTTTTCATTTTGGTGGTAAACCTTTTCCATTTTAGTTTAGACCTTTTCCATTTAGATTTAAACCTTTTCCATTTAGATTTAGACCTTTTCCACTTAGATTTAGACTTTTTCTATTCGGATTTAAACCTTTTCCATTTTTATTTAAACCTTTTCCATTTGGATTTAAACTCAGGAAATTATTGTGGAGTTAGAGGCAAAAGTACCCAAGTCACAAATTCAACACGTGGGAAAATCAAATGCAGAATATTATGATTATTTAACTGTTGTTATTATTGGTGATCAATATCATCAAACTATGTATCCAACCTAAGAAAATAATTTATTATCATGTTTACCAAACTAACTTTTGAAATTTTAATTTGATTTTCGCACAATATGAATTTACCTCTTCGGTACTTTTACCTCTAACCCGACGTTATTATGCCACAACTTGAAAATTAAATTATGCAAGTGTTTTTTTATTCACAGAAATGTAATATATATAATAATGAACACATGTTTTTTGAACACAAGAACCCAAGAATTTCTCATGAACGGAAGTTATAAATTAACAAATTCCTTCTCAACCAAACGCCTTCGGCTCCTTATCCATTACTGAGATTTCCGATTCATAACAAGCTTTCAAAAATGCGTATTTTCTCTTACCGTTTCCTTTTTTTTACTTCTAGCCTAATGAAATTTTAGTAGGTTGGCACTTACTATGATGGGGCTAACTACTGACGTTTGGATGGAGTTTAAATCCAAATGGAAAAGGTTTATATCTAAATGGAAAAGGTTTAAATCTAAATGGAAAAGGTTTAAATCTAAATGAAAAAGGTCTAAATCCAAATGGAAAAGGTTTAAATCTAAATGGAAAAGTCTAAACCTAAGTGGAAAAGGTTTAAACCTAAATGGAAAAGAACTAAACCTAAATGGAAAAAGTTTAACTCAATTCGGAAATGCTATATATTCTTAACCTAGGACTTTGTGAATCTTAGAGATGTGGGAGTGGTCGTAATCGAATCGCTGAAAAATACTTCGACTGTGACACCCCACATTGCCCTGTTGTTAAAAAACTAATTTTTTAAAACTTTTTGAGGCACAAATGCAAATTTGAATTTGGCGATCGGGGGCCAACGAACTCAACCTTCTTTTGCCAAGAAGGAACGAATTTTTTAAACCGTATTTAAAGAAAGTTTCTGGGAATACACCCTATATATATATATATATACTAGCTGGATCACCCGTGCGTTGCACAGGTTGACTTGAACATTATCCAACAGCTTGAGACCCAAGTTTAGGTAATTCTGATAGAATCGCCCACTCAGATCCCTAGTTGGTTCAGTGTCGTTCAAAACGCTTTAACATCCACCCCCTCCCCTCCCCACTGGGTCAGATTTCAAATAATTGAAAAAAGTAGTCTGACTTGAATTAGAGTAATCCAAACATATTCGACAATCAAATCCCCAGTTCGTTCAGTAGTGACAAAGATACCCCATTTCTCCCCCCCCCCCCCCTCCCAAAAAACACCCCCTTCTATGGGTTAGATTTGAAATTTTTCATGTAGCCTGTGATTTAAGTCATAATACTCCAAACATATACCACTACTCAGATCCCCAGTTCTTTCAGTGACGTTCGAAACGCTTAAACCGACCCCTCTCCCTCTATTGTGGGTCAGATTTGAAAAATTTGAAAAAAGTAGTTTTTGACTTGAATTGGAGTAATCCAAACATACTCGACAATCAAATCCCCAGTTTGTTCAGTGATGACAAAGATACCCCATTTCCCCCTCCTCCCCTAAAACACCCCCTATGGGGCAGATTTGAAATCGTAAACCTTATAAACCTTCTCTGAACTTCCACAAATAATTTAAGACCAAAATTAGCCAAATCGGTCCAGCCGTTCACAAGTTTTAGCGAGACTATAACGAACAGCAATTGATTTATATATATATATATATATAATATACGACGTTAAAATCTAGGATTTTATTCTTTGATGTACGAAATGGATATGTAGGGGGTCCCCGCCCCCTTCCTCCCAATTTTTAAATTTTGAAGCCATCTAAATAGCTCAATTTTTCTTTAAAAATTCGTAAAAATGACAAAAAGCAGTATTTGATTTTGATATTTTTGTCAGGGGAATCTGAAGTTCGGTCAGGGAAATTTCAAATATCCATTTGGGGACCACCCTGGCCACTTATTCATTTATTGTAAGATGAGATTGTTTGTTTAGTATCTACTCTCTCCAATATTTTAACATTTTAATAGTTCCGAAGCAATTTATTTATATTTTTGCACACCTTGGATTATATAATAACATTTAAAATTTTCACTGTTATTAAAACGAGCAAATACATTTGATATCAATTGGGGGAACAAAACTGGAATGCATAATAATGCCATAACTGCATAATGTTAGCCATATTGTTCTAATTTGGAGAGAAGTATTCCTCTACCCCTCCCTCTTCCTTCCATTTAGGTGTAGAGTGGGTTTTGAACTGTGAGCTTTCTAAGTTTAGGCAATTTTCGCATTCAGGGGATATTGTTTATTCATATAAGTCTTATCTCCCTGATTCCTTATTCTGCAGCCAATAACATGGTAAAGCTGTAATTTCCTACCCCTCTGATATTTTCTTTCTTTTTCGTATGAATTACACATTAAATATCTTTCTTTAACCTTTTTCGTATATTATTTTTCATGTACTAGGTACTAGTAAGAATATAACAAGAAGAACACGATAATTTTATATTATTTAACATGCCATGGCTTCTGAAAGCAATAAGTTCTTAGTTGGTACCATTGCCGTATGTATTCGAGGTAAAAGGAGATTTGTAGGTTATTCCCAACAAGGAGTTTTTCAACAAACTAAGAAGTGGATGCATAGATTAGTATACAATTACTTAGAGAAGGTTTGATATAGTGAGGTTCAATGAATCTTAGTTTGTGACAGATTTCCCGTCAGAATCCCAGAGAAAGCGCTGCCGTCGCTCCGTTGTTTCCCAACGGGCGTCGCACGCCTCTTCTCGTGTTCTTGAAAGGCTGAGTTTGGCGTTGGATGGGTGATCCAAGACCTGGAAAACCAATCTACTCCGAACATAGCTCATTAATGCTATTAGTAGGAGTGGGTATCTCTCTGACGGGATACTGTCACCCTCCTCTACCTCTTTCTCGAGGATTTAGGACCCCATTGCACCTCTGGGGGGCTACCTAGATCCTTGATAAGTTAGATTCTAAGAAACTCAAATCATAGTATGAATTCATTATTTCACCAGGGTTTGCGATCATTTATGTGCGAAAACCGTGTGGAATCAATGATATTCCTAATAAAATAAAGGTGTTTAAGAATCGGGGGTTCAAAACGAAAGTCTGTGTAAAACATCGAAAAGCTAAAGGTCGCATTTCCTTGGATCGCGTGTTTCATTCATATGATGTAATCGGCATTTATTTTTCACAGACCCTCTGTGATGTAGGATAGATATATAATTCAAAGTAATATTCGTATTAGTTCATCCAATTCATTCATATTCGTATACTACTTGCTCGTGCTATTAGCTCTTTTCTTCCTCAACCCCTTTTCGGGTGCATTGACCACTTGAAAATCCCGAGCGATAACTAGGTTTTCACTGTTGTGGTTTTTAGGTTTCGTGAATAGAAGGGATATTTGGTATGAATGTTGGAAATCTCAAACCTGCCTTCCAATGTGACATTTCATTAATAAGTACTTAGTTCATTACATTATTTCATGACGTAACATGAATATTCAGAGACTTTATAATAGTCTTCCACCTCTAATATGATTCTAAAGTGCTACAGTTTTTAAACTGTACTTACTCGCATGATAGATATTAATAACATAAAATAACTATCGGGAAGTGTAATGGAACATGGAATGTGAGTCGACCCTGAAATCGTTTGACTGTAGGATTTAACTACGGGTAGTCCTCTCTCTGCACCAGAATCACCAGAGTGGGGTCCTCGCGTAGTAAGAGTTGAACCAGGAATATGTGAGTTAGGATTCGCTATTCAAACCTCAAATTCGGATTTAGTATCCTCAAAAACACCGCCAATATCAATATTTCAATTCCTGACGTAATAAAAATTTAGCAAAAGTCGAGAAAGTGGGGAAACGTTACATCATCCAGCTTTACCTTCCTCGCGCTCGGTTTCCACGTGTCCACCAGAAGGCAACGTAAAGATACGAAATGTTGTTACTTGTTTTATCCCAAAATGAACACCCTCTTCGCTCATTTCTGGAAACAAATCTTTTCAGAGAAGCTTCCCTAAGACCTTTCTTATGAACAAATAGACAAAAAATGTAAGCCGATTCCTCGTAATTTCCTTGAATATGAAAGAAGAAATCCAAAAATTTGTTTTATATAGGTTTTTTCTTTCTACCGATACGAAATTGCTCATTGTGAGGAGCTTAGCAGACAAATTGTGTTTCATTAATCAAATGTAGGTACTTACCTATAACTATAATCATTGTATGTTAGTTTTCAGTATTAATTCCCAAAGCGATACCATGCGCTTCATCACCCTTTCTACTGCCCCCATGCTGTGAACTTGATATTATGTAGTTTAGTGTAGATGATGAATTGCATTAGTTTAGTTTTTCTTGGTCTAAAACCGAGTAGAAATACTAATGATGTTTTGACGTGATTGTTTGCATTTACACATAAGTTGGAGGACAATATAAAATGTTCAGAGTCTCAGAAATATTATAGTACCTACTACTTGAAGCATTTCATCAATGGCGTTTTCAAGGTTTGAGGAACATCGAACCTGTTGATTAATTTATTTTTTAGAATAATTATTATTGTTATCAATTTGGAATACACTTGGAGAAACCAAGCTTTAGTTAATAAACCGTTGATTGTTAAGTAACAAGCTTTGTTTCTGTGTTCATTGTTAGGTTACTTGATATTGTTTAGTAACCCGATATTGAATAAACACGTTGGTACCATTTTTAAGAATATTTCAAATGATTCAATTGCTAAAAACCTTTCAGAGTATGCTCCCTCTCCAGGTAAGTTTGACAATCAAAAATAAAGGTGTGTCATCATATTACTGCATTATTAGGTAACGCAGGATGAAAATAAATTGTTATAAACAAATCTTTGTGAAACAAAAAATACCAACGATAAGGCAACTGTTAAAAATATGTTAACTCAAGAAACTGAGCGGCAGGTACTCTCGCATTTCTTAATGCACTTGGCGGACATGGAACAGAAAATGACAGTTGATCATATTATAGGTTAGTAAAACCTTTCCAAATGGCACAACCAAACTATAAAAGGGACTTGTTTCAAGTAAGTAAACAAAATTACATTTTGCCTTACTACCAAAGGTACAGTACTTTTGTGTTCGTGCAAGAAGTCGAAAAAAGGGACCTTGAAAATCAAATTTTCTACTTGCCTTCTGCGTTTCAGAGCTTGCTGATCAATACGCTAGTTACGTATCTAGCTGTCTTTTCGTCTGTTTCTAAAGGTCGTATCACACTTGCATTTTTTCAGTTTTTTCTCGCATTTTAATGATCAAACGTGAAGAAGGCAAAGTGCTTTTTCCCGAAGTCAACTGTGAATGTTGAAGAGGAATAAGTGCAAAAACAGCACATTATGGCGGAATGCAGTTTAATTACAATGTTAGGTTAGGGCTCCTAGGGGGTTTCCATTGAATTGTTACCTTTAGTTTAAAAATGCTCAGCCAGGATGTGCAACGGTCGAAAAAGCTGACCTTGGAAAAGAGCACCTTCTTCACGTTCAAGCACATTAAAAATGCGAGAAAAAAGCTGAAAAAATGCAAGTGTGACACGGCCTAAAGAAAGAATTTGGTATCAGATTTTGATGAAATTTACAGAGATTGTGTGGGTTGGCTCCTACATGTCCCACTATAGATCGAATTGCTGTCAGATCAATGATAGTGTGTGCAAGTTTCTTATAATGTCGATTTTGTTGAAATTCGAGGAGTAGTTGGGTAGGGTTAGGTGTATTCACGATATTGCCCTATGCATTTCATCGTGATTGGTTGAATAATAACTAGTGTGCATTCTCAAAACTAAAATTGATTGATACAGGCAAAGCCGCTAGATTAATGAGCCTATTTTTATGAAATGGTTAGGGATGGTGCAGGTTTTGTCTTAGTTGGTCCCCTACAATATGCACATATGCCTTACATGGTGAATGCGTTGGATTGATGGTGAGGTGTGTGCATGTCCAAACATAAATTTACTATAGACCTGTTTGGCATATTGCCATTGGTACTAGTGAATTATGGGGCCAAAAGGTTCGATTATCGAGACAATCGAAAGATGCGATTATACAGGGTGCGGCAGAGAGGACGGACGGTTTTAAAAAAATCATAAAATAGTTAATTTTTACTCAAAAACAAATTTATTGATGCAATCAGGTTTGCAAGGAAATAGCATTTGAGACAGTCAAGTGTGAAAAATCTTATCAGGCATGTGGTGGCCGAAATTGTTGATGTAGTGCTGGAGGCGTTCTTGGAAGTTCGCGTAGACTCTCTCCAATATAGCTCTCTCAACTTGATGTTCACCAACTTCTTTTTCCCTGAATAACGACGGCGACGTGTTCCAACCCGACGTGTGGGGTTCCAGCAGGATGGGGCGACTGCCCACATAGCCAGAGCATCAATGGACGTTATTCGCCCTCTCTTCCCTGGTCGCCTTATTTCCAGGTTTGGCGATGTTCATTGGCCTCCTTGGTCCCCAGATTTATCCGTATGCGATTTTTTCTTATGGGGGACATCTCAAGGCTAGAGTATAAGAGAACAAGCCCTGAACTCTGGACGAATTGAAGGACCCGATTCGCGTGGAAGTCGCCTAATTTGAGAGAGCTATGTTGGAGAGAGTCTACGTGAACTTCCAAGAATGCCTCCAGCACTGCATCAATTTCGGCCACCACATGCCTGATGTGATTTTTCACACTTGACTCTCTCAAATGCTAGTTCCTTGCGAACCTGATTGCATCAATAAATTTGTTTTTGAGTAAAAATTAACTATTCTATGATTTTTTTAAAACAGTCCGTCCTCTCTGCCGCACCCTGTATATGGATTCTGCACTGTTCGAGATTTTTGACCTTTTCCCGGACACTCGCCATATTTTACATTTGGCGCCCTTCAATCGTTTCTACCAATAAAAAATTTCGGTACATAGTTCACTCCTTTGATTTTTAAGCAGTTGATTCATACCTACCTAACCCTACATTAGAAAAAAAAAACTAGAAAATCGCTGCAAATTGGCAGAATATCGAATGTGTACGAATCATAATCTCATCGTTCTATTAGTTGAATAGTTTGTAGTAATTACGTAGTTTTAATGTGTACCAATCGATACATAATCGCATCTTTCGATTATCGAGATAATCGAACCTTCCGGCCTAATGCACTACTGCCTTGCTATACAATCACATACCTACATTATTGTTCTATTTTGCTTTCAATCATTTTGACTTGTACTTTCCTCTTCAACTAATTCTACGCGGCGACTTTACAAGAAGGACCCACCCAACTGGGCATAATTTTTTGAATTATGAAACCTGAGGATTTAGCCAATTCACATGACTAGAAGTTATTGTACAATGACAGAAATATTATCCGTTCATCCTTAAGAGTTCAACCACAGTGAATTCGTCTAAACCTTACCTCCATGTACATTTAGACTTTTATCTATTTAGGAGTGAAAAAAGTACCTCCTACTGAAGAAAGTGTAGGTATTTTGCTATCTAATTACTACAGGTAGGGGGCTATATTCTTCAGGAGGTGGAAATACTTTTTTTTCTTTCTAGTAATCATGATTTCCGATTCCCTTTTTGCGTTTCACAGCCATCTAAAATAAAAAAAAAACTAAATAAAATAAAATAAATCTTTTAAAAGAGGAAAAACGAAAATAATAAATTGCTGTGCAATAATTTGCTCATTTTCTATATGGGACCACGACGTTTATTAGGTTTAATAAAGATAGGCCATTTTCTGCGTAGATGGGCTATCCAAAAAGATTATGTGGAACCACGAAAAGTTTAGTTTTAAGAACATTTCAGTACTAACAGAACTGTCGGATATTACATTTTTGTACGCATTTCTTTCTTCCCGTCTATTTTTCTGTTGGAAGTGTCTTTCAAACGGGAGACCTTCTGCGATCATGAGGTTCAAATACAAAGTTCAGAGTACATCTATGTTTCGAAGGAATAGAAAGAGTACTAGCTCGAAACCGAACGTTTTCGTCTACATTTTCGTTCGTTCGCTACAATCGGGAGAGCACAATTTCATGCCTCGAAACTCGGAATTGGAACTCCAATGAAAATTTTAAGAACAACCCGAGCAAAAACCTCAACATTTACACTCGTAAAAAAACGGCATATAGCATTCCATTTTCCCGGCTTTTAAAGTTTTAAATTTGTGCTCTTCTTTAGGTCGCAGCAAAATTCACAAGACTAATAACGTCAATTGTCAAAATCAAAACGGGAGCGTGAAGAGTGGGAATCTCACAACGATTAAGTTAATATAGGAAAGCAGTTAGGTAGATAGGGTACTGCACCATTATTCAGTAGATAGGTAGGTAAATATCTAATAAATCACGATTATTTAAATATAGAGGTGCTTATTGAGATAAGCTATCACAATATATTTCTTCTTTTATATATTAGTTTATATTTTAATTACTCAGAATATCAATAGTTTATTATTAAAGATTAATAAAGATTATTATTACAACAAAAAACTTTTAAAAAATCCAACAAGACTGAGGAATGGAGCACTGGGGCAATACCGCCAAGGCGGAATTAGCCTGAATGTGGCGTGGCGATGTGGCCACAATAACTTTTCGAGATAAAAAATCATTAAAAACTACAAATTTCGTTAATAAACATGAAGTAATAGGCGGAAATTGAAGCTAAATGATTTTTCTACGTCGTCATGTTCAACAATTCACATAAACGTAAGAAAAAGTGTTACTTATCACAAAAATTCGACAACAGTAAAACTAGAACGCCAAGCTTTAAAATCTGTGAACTCGCTTATCTTTGATAAAAACAAATTAATGACCCCAAAACAACTTTCCCAACATTTCTGCTGATCTAAGGATGACGATATTTGGCTACAAGAGTTGTCACTCAGGTGGTTGAATAATTATATGGGGTGGCGGTATTCCCCGACGTGGCGGTATTACCTCACTTTCCCCTACTGGGTCTAAGGCGGAAAAAAACATAGTGGGGAATGCATTTTGTCATTATTTCGTGCATATTTTTGCTGATTTCTCTGAGAATACAGCGTGTCATTGTCATGTCATATGAAGTGCTCTCGATAAAATTTTAATGTGGCAGCGGATAGGGCTGAACAATTTGGGTTCCTTGTCTATCAGTCTGTGATCAATACTAAGTGTTATTGCTCGAACTGTATTAGATTATGTTTGTGATGGGTATGGATAGTTTTCCACTTCCTTTTCTTGAAATAGCCGCCACCGAGATTATACCTGGGCCATTTTAGCTCCCTAGTCTTCCTCGGGGTGTTCAGGCTTGGAAGGGATAACAACTCCATTTCATCACCTCACTGTATTGACTGTACAGATGTCCCTTTCTCTTGCTTTGCCCATGTAGGCAAAATGGACAGCGAATTATAGACAACTATTAAGAACTAAATCACTCGCAACAAGTTGTGGAAACCCATTTCAATAAAAAACGGGTGTTAAAGAAAAAAAGTTGACTAATTCCTCGAAAATAAAGAATTACACTGCTGGATCGATTTCAATGGTTCATCATCAGTAACAAACAATAACTTATTATTTATGGTAGGTATTAACTTTTTATTGTTTGTTACCCACTGAAGATGAACTAACCGTCGAAATCGACTAACAGTGTAACTCTTTATTTTTGTGGAATTGGACAACGTTCCTCTAACTATCGTTTTTCATTTCAACTTTCACCCTGTACTTTTACTACTGTTTATTGCGAGTATTTTCTATCACTCTGACACCTCCCAACCCCGTGCCTTAGAAAGCCCAGGAAGTGTGATGCATATGGATAGTTTCCCCTTCCTATTTCTTGAAACTGCCACCTCAGAGGTTATACCTGGAGCATTTCAGCTTCCATGTCATCGTCTGGGTGCTGCAGGCTAATCGCCTCAGCCCTTGTACAGGGGTACTTAACTACTCCGTTCCATCACCTCTGTCGCAGTCAGATTTATACTTAAATATTAAAGACTTGCAATACAACAATACATGTAAGGTCTGCATTACTGATGTATTATGTGAATTGTTGCTTTGCCCTCATCAAATGGAACGAAAAAAAAAAAAATAATAATAATAAAAAATAAATAATAATAATAATTCAGAAGTCAGTAACCAAAACGTCTTTAATTGTACCTACCTATGTACCGAGAGAACTGCACGTTTGTTTTGTATTCTTAAATAAAAGCAGATGAAATTGTTAGAATAAAGACACCTACTGCACTGTTCCATGATAACTGGAGTATTTTTAAAAGTTTTGGCATAAAGTTGTCATCGCATTCTTGACATCTATGCGGGACCCTTAAAAATGGCTCTAGCATTATAACGAACGGCTCATGATATACAAGAGCTAGACCCCTCCTCTATTATTTGTAAAATGAATTCTTAGCTCGGACCACAATAAGTTTCAATAAACCTTCCCCACCTGGCCTGCTTTCGTATGGTGATCTGTGGAAGTGTTCAATAGGCACTGAATTGGGATTTGACTTTTGAATAACGTGTCTACTGAAAATGCCGACCTAATGTCAAATAGGTACCAAGTGAAATAGAATGAATTATGATTGATTATCTTATTCTGCTCTCTACCATAGAGCGGTTATTATTTGCCAAATTACGTATTTATGGACTACTTACACGATGGTGGGCATGGCAAACTCACCACCATAATAACCTTTAGGTTTGCTGCCCGTTTGGTTCCTCCAAAGGTTTCAAAGGCCCCAGAGCGGAAATGGCCAACAACCTTGGAGAAAGCCCAGGACTCTGGAGGAAATGGCCGAAGAATTTGCTCTCAGCCAGAGATGTGGGGCGCTAATATATGAGATATTTACGTCCAGGTAATAGTATTATTACAGAATGGTTGCAGTCCTATGAGTGGTGAGTTGGGATTTCAAATAGGATGTCACAAGGGAGACCTAACCTCGAAGTCGTATTTCACGAGTGGGAAGTCTAGTTCCGACCCTACCTATGAGTCACAAAGTGACTGTAATGTGAGGATTGATTAAAAATTTCTTCTGTTCGTGATTTTCCTTCCAAATTCCTTTCCATTCTTTCATAGGTAGGTATGTATGTACCTAAAACCTACTTCAAGTCAAGTAAATCCTCTTTGGGCCTCTACATGAGCATGGATCTGGTTGACGGCTTAAATGTTTCTACTCTACTGGATATTTCTACAAGATAATACTATCTACTCATAATTTTAAGAAGATAGATTAGACACCGGTGTTGGGCCTTAACAGGCAATGAGGACGATAAGTCGTTGCTCGGCTGATGCTGATTGCAACTTCTGTTCGACTGGGGATAATTTTGAATGAATCACGAAGCCGCCTGTCCTCCAGATATCTCAATGAACTGGTGTTACTTGAGCGGTATGGGGAAACATGGAAACAAATTTGGGATTTGAAGGGGTAAAACCAATCAAACATTGTACAAATTTTTGTATGTTAATTTTTTAAATAATAAAAAGCGGTGGTGGCTGATTAAAGGGTGTTTTGCTTTCTTGCCTGTTCAGTTCCTTTAACATATTTTTATTATCTTAACATCAGTAGGTAGGTACCTACAATACCTTTCTTTTTTTAATCTATTTATTCGTTAGTATCAGTACTACTGAATAATATTTTATTAGTACTAGTGTACTATACCTGTATACTATTGTAGTTAATAAACTGACTTTAAGCCCTTTGCCCTCGATACAAGTACAGTATCGATTCTTGTACGGTATCGATATTTTGATTCAAGTACTGATATCGATACTTCGCTGGTATCGAACATCCCTACTGGATCGGGCTCCCACAGTTGAATTAAATACACTCAACTCATAATCCCTCCTTGCGAATGTACAGTTCGTTATTCCTATTCATAGTGTCCACTCGTATTCTGACTCACTCAAAGGATTTGCAAGAAAAGAAATCTGCTTTTAAGAGGGAGGACTTTTTTCGTGAGCAAGTGTGTTGACGATCACGATCTACAGGATGTAGTTTGACCATTAAGAAATCTACTGCTCAAAGGACAGCACTTGAAGTTATGTGTCACCGTAACCGAACCTACTTTTGGTTTACCATTTAATAATTGTAATGCCAACGGGATGGGTAACTACTTAATCTCATCTAAATTTTTCGGTGACTGTATACAACCAAACGGAATGAAATTAGCAACCGAGCACACACGTTTTCGATTTCTGCTCAATACTAAGCAACTTTTATAATTATAGTTTTTTAAAATCTATTGCCCGAATACCTGCTTTACGTAGATGGAGTTGGATAGAATCAGCTGCATTCACTGGTTACCGACCGCCTCCCTTTCGAACGGCTTTGCTGAACATTTCACTTTTGTACAACAAAAGACCCGTTTTTTCATTAACTATTCAATTGATTTTGTTCAGATTTCAAGAGTGTTTATCTAAGCTATATTCATTGATAGAGCGAAATAGTTCATCTTTTTCTAAATTTATAGAATTTTAGAAAATAATTTTCAAAGGCTACCTATATTTCGTGGTTTTTAGAAACACGAATAACTTTTTGTTTCTGAAACGTTACACAATTAAAGAACTGTATTTAGACGAAATACCCTAAAAATGTGGAATCCGTATCATGAGTATATTACTGGGAAGCAGGTTATTTGTGTAGGGTGAAGTGGAGTAATTGTGTAAACGGAGCAAATGCGTAATCCTTTCAAAAAACGGCACCAAATGATTTCTGGAACATAGAATGTCTCCTTAGTTGTGTTGACAATTTATATCTTATCACAAAAGTTGGTTGAACTATGATCGCGTCATCTTGAGTGGCTGCCATGTTATTCTGGGCAGTCCCTTTATAGCCTCCAGTGAAGTAGGTACAGTGTGGTCAGCCAGTTTTTCGTCAAAGGACTTTCACAATAAGTTTTTCGAGAAGTTCCTTCCAGTTATTATCTTCTGGTAAGTACTTTTCAAGATGGAAATGATTCACAACTCTAGAAACTTCTATATTCTGTAGAATTTGCAGTGGTAGGTACACATTTGCCCCTTCATTTTACCATGTTGGGGGGAATGTGTAAGCACCATAATGTGACCTAGGACGCTAGGACACATGAAATCTTAATATCATATGACAAAATAATATATTTTTTCAATTGTTAGGTGATTGATTTCTTCCTCTTTTTGATCAATGTATACAACTGTTAGTTTCACCAACCTTTTTATCGTTAATATCCTTCCTTTCAGTTCCCCTTGTTGGAGAAAAAAGTTTGTTTTGACCGAAAAAAAATCGCGATAGAAAATCTTTGAATACACCGTTTCATTTGTTCAATAGTGGCCTTTTTACACATTTGCCCATTAACAACCTGAGTTGAGAGTGTGAAACCATAGCCGCTACACATTTACCCCGTTTTGGTGGGGGGAAAAAAAAATAGAGCTGGGACACTGAAAAAGTTAAAAACATGGAATATCGATCCAGCATTCGTAATCTGCATTAAGATGCCTACATTTAAAAAATAAAGAAATGACTAGCTGTAATTGAGGCAGAGCTGAGCGAGGTCAAAGTTGCGCTATTAAAATTTTGGTACGCAATTACCCCACTTCACTCTAAAAAAATGAGTTCACAAAAGGCAGAGTATCTCAAAAAGAAAACAGAAGTTTGTAGTGGATTTGTGTATGTCTTACTGGGAGTTGGTATTCCCAGTGGAATATCTCTAGCCACGTTGGACATGTGTTTGTACGGGCTTGACCCTTGAAGGAGGTCTTGCGAGAGGTACGAAAAAGTACCGTTATTATCTCGTATATCCTTGTGTTCGGAAGGATATGGTGCGTGTGAGCCACGGGGTAATGTCTCTCCGAATAGGTCTGTGTGACGCTGATCTTTTGGAGTTTCTCCGATTTGAGAATGGAAATTCCCGGACTTTAGGTGAATGTTCTCCCGCCCGTACATAATGGGGGCCTGAAGGTACTGAAAAGTACTTTTTGGTTCGTGATTTTGGTGGCCCTGAAAAGGGTCGGTGATAGGCGGTGAGTTCACCTCAAAGTTATTGAAACTTAAATGACGCTACCTAAAATATCAATGAAAGGAATATTATACCAAAACTTCAGATGAAAAAGTTGTTGGTTTATGAAATAAACCGGAAAACCCGAAAATTGCGCTCGCCAAGAAAAGTGATAGGTTTATGTAAAAACATCATGAAAGGTCAACCAAGTCATGAAGATCCAACCGAATTAGAATCGAAGTCTACCAACATCGCTAAAATGTTTATATATTAGTTCAGGAAAAAAAGTAGAGCAAAACCCATATGAATCCAATGTCAAACTGCAAGTCATTAGGGGAAAGGGGTAAATACCGTCGTCTTAAAGGTGTTACCAAAAGTAACCTTTGTATGATGGAAGCCCAATTTAACAGGGAAAACATCAACAGTGGTGAATACCTAAGTTTTTAGTAGTTATCTAGCAACCTCATATATGTCTATTAGAAAACAGAATTTTACAAAACCCTTGCAAATGACGGTATGGGTAGTACTGCCGCATGGTATGCAAGTTAATAGTAAGGGGGAAATGAACTAACAATTCAAAACAATAGTACAATTAAGTAGATGGGTTCCTACCTAGCTATAATTAATTACTGCGCTTACAACAATTTAATGTTCCATTATTGAGCTGTGAGGCTCCAAGTAATAGTTTTATCTTTTTTAATAATAATTTATGTTTAATTTATTCAAGTGATCAAATATTTTGTAAAAAAAGAGATTGAGCAACTACCTCTATAAGTGGTGTATTGAACCAGCATCATTTTCAAGGAAAGCAATGTCTAAAAGCTACAATTTCCCTAAAAAATATTGCATGGAAATGAATGATAAAGAATTTATCTGTATCATGCTTAATAAATTGGGAGGAAAACCATTAACAGGCTTGAATTTGCCTACACCAATACTAGCTCAAGTCCCAAAAATAATTAACGCTTTTGTCCCTGAATTCCGTCAATCCAACTTTTCCAAAGTAACTGGATGGCAATAACAGTAGCTTCCTAGTATTTTTAAGCGGTATTACAACAGTTAGTCAGCTGGTCAGTATGGATCTGACACGGCTCGTTTTTTATTTCACTATTACAGAATTTGTCTAAAATACATTTCATGGACGATTTTCAGACCCCGTATGGCTTATACCAAGAGCTTCATAGACCGCCCTTGTCTCAGACAAGATAAATTCAAAGATGACGAGACAATCACCATGAAAGAACTCGAATACTGGCTCCACGACTTCATGGACACTTTTGACAAGATAATCAAATGGAACTGACGAAACGACTAACTCAGGTTTGAGTATATATAAGTTGTATCAGGAACTTCACAAGTAGAGTTGCCAGGGACTGACTGATGTCTGTCCACCCTTCTTGAGTAAATGGGCAGACATTGAGACCAGTTTTATTCACATTTATTTATGACTAAGGACCCTAAGACTTTTTTTTTTTTACTTTGCTCACTTAGCAAGAATGGTAAAGGAAAAGTATTGTAATTGAGCTCGATGTAAGTTTAATACTCGTATTATCTGACCTCTTATCTATACGTTTATATTAATAAATGTTTGGGCACACTCGGAATGTGGAAGCAATCAAAACGTTATTACATTATAGTGTGGAGAAGTAGGCATAGCTTTAAGAGGGGTGTTGAGGATTAACAAAGTTCTTCAATCCTAGGGAGTCCCTATCTCGCAAACATCCATGTGATTGGTTGTTTCAGCAAGTGCCTAGCCTAACCGTTTGTTGTTAGATTCTTCTATATGGCGGATAAGGTGTACATTGGCGTCAGGTAGGAAATCAACTGGGTAGGCAGATGATCGCTAAAGAAAGCTACTGTTTATCGAAAGATTCCCATAGGCAGTAAATGCCTTTTTCCTCTGTTTAGACCCCCTTCTTCTTATTGAAACCCCTGAGAGTATGATGGATTTATTGATAGTTGCTCCTACCAGTTTCTGGAGTCTGCTGCCTCCAAGGTTACACCTGGAGCATTTTAGCTTCGAGGTCATCCTCTGGGTGTTGCTGGCAAATCACCTCAACCCTTGGAAGAGGTAACCCCATTCCATCACCTCTGTCACAGTATGATAACTAGAGGGTCCACTAACTTGTTGCCTCACGAAAGTTAAGGTAATGTACACATTTTTGCTAACAACGGTGGTTTTAAGGCAAGGATGGATGATAATAAATTTAGCTGTGAACCTAATCCAATTCGACACCTTCTAACAAATATCAGTTATTATTATTAGTTACATACTAAAACAACCACAAATCTATTACGAATTTTAGATGTCGTCCCTCTTCTTTGATGATATCATCACTGTATTGCGTCGGTTACATTTTAGATCATCTAGAAGGGTTTCAATCTATTCCATGTGAGGGAACTATTGAAAACTACACCAAACTCGATTTTTAATGATTTGACAAAGACTGACGTCAAGGACAAATTTTAAAGTGGTTTAAGTCGATTCTGTTTGGCGAAAACTATTGAAAAGATACTAAACTCGATTTTCGGTTGATTTGATGATGATCTTCGTCGCCGACGACCAGTTCCTGTCGTCGGATTGTCACCAATAACTATACAGCTAATTTCGGATGGCTAAACAGTTTACCTACTGAATTTAAAGTTGATGTCTCCATAATTACGGACTGTAGCGCTGAACACTCACCCTGAAAAATGCTAGCTGAGTTGAAAGTAGAGACACTTCGTTTGTAATCAGTGTTGCCAGACCCCGTCCAACAAAAAAGGGGAACATGTTTCTTGGCTAATTACACAACGCTCACTAGTAAAAAATGTAGCATTTTTTTGACATTTTATGTCTTTACTTTGGCACATAAACGAAAAAAGCGTTACGGTTGGTTTTCTGATGATTTCCGCCTACAACCGAGTCGTTGCTAGGGAAATGGTACTTCGTCGTTTTTCATCCCACAAAATTCGTTGACCATTTGTTCGAAATCTCTCGATTTATCCAACCATATTATGTTAACAACTGCGAAGTGCGTGGCCAACAGGCTGAGTTATGAGCATGGTTATTTGAATAATTGTGTACACTCAGGTGATCATTCTCAATAATTGATGTTGTGAACACGATTGCAACCGCATGTTAATTTCTGATGATTTCATTGAGCTGGTGTTTCGATGATTTGATTCATAGCAGGTGATCCGAATATTGCAAGAACGGTTTGATTTGTGAAGCGGTGGTTAAATAATTTTAATAGGTAATTTCTATACTTTACACTCTAGGAAGCTGTAATTTCGTATGTAGCCTCTTTAGGACATTTACTTGACGATGCCAAGGGTCCGGATCAGATGAGTGGCTCTTGAAACTAATTTCTATGCTTTACGCTCTGAGAAGCTGTAATTTCGTATGTAGCCCCTTTAGGACATTTACTTGACGATGCCCAGGGTCCGGATCAGCTGAGTGGCTCTTAGAGCTTGCATACGAGTTTGCAACTAAAGACATAAAATGTCCCGAAGTGTTGCAGACTCGTATGCAAGCGTTTCTTATGATTTTGTTGTCCTCTTTCTTTGTCTTTCTCTTCAGTCTTCGGGGTGCAGTGAAATTCGGATCGGACACTTTCATATTTTACTTATGATTTTAACGTAAAACCAAGCCGTTGCTAGGGAAATAAAACTTCTTTAGTGTTTATAGGACAAAAATCGTTCTTCATTCGTTGGAAAGCTCTCGATTTATCACGCATTTCTTTCGTACTTGTTCTTCTATTCATGTCGTAGTTTTATATATATTTATGTTATAAATGGATATAGTAAACAATGCCGTTTACATTGCTTTCTGAATTATTTTACAACCAACACATTTGGAAGTTAAGATTGAGAGTAAATTATCTGTTTTACCAGAATTTACTAGTAAATTGACCAATATAGAAAAAGAAATATCTCTTCAGAAATTCCACAAGGAGGACCTGCCACATGATGAAGATTATTCTTTCAGTAAAATGAAAAGTGTTCAAGATGTGAAAGAGACAGAGGCACCAGGCAGTTATATTGAAAATTTAATTGCTGCTTTATTTTTCTCTTCTTCCATGGCTTATTCTTGATCCCTCCCACTAACCAACCCTCTGAAAATATCCCATGGACACAAATACAGGTATGGATAAAGCATGGAACCCTCACCCATGTTTGTTTTTATCTTTCTCAAGTCTCAACTCTACATCAGTCTACAAGGGACGTACAATCCCCCAGACAGAAAATAGATCGAACCAAACAAGTCTCAATTCCCGATGTGCCAATCTAAATTTTACCCAAGCATTTAATTCAACAAGTGAAAATGATAGAAAAGAGCGTGGGGCCATGAAAAACGGGACTAAAAGGGACTTCAAACCAAAAAGGAGTATTTTTTAGTGTCCCTCCCCACCCCAGGGTCTTGGGGTGAGTGAAAAGGGGGACATGTACCCCCAAAAGGCGACGTCTGGCAACACTGTAATTAGTATTAGATGAAAGAAATAACAGTTCAATAACAAACATAATATTACTGGCTCTGAGCTTTGCGATAGTGTCCTCACTAATAATTCGCTATATTACACAATGATCCGTTGTAGGCATCCAGGAAGAAGAAACCAAAGGATACGCCAAATACGTTCCCGCTTAAAAATTCCTCAACATTGTTTTATTGGCAGTTATTGTACTGATAAACTCCAAAACATGGTAACACTTACTGCTGATCATAAACAAACATCCAAAATCGAACGAGATGAAGAAAGACAATACAATTATTAATTAATTATAACTTACTTTTGAAAATTTTCACAGAAAGTGATAAAGAACAACATTAAAAGTACCAAAGACAACTTTCAAGTAATTTACACAGAAAATTAAAACAGTATACTACTAGAACACCTTACAACGAACGTAAAATGGATCAAAACAAAATAATCTAGATACATAATTTTTGAAACAAAACGACTTTTTATTAAATTTTTTTCATATTTAATACAGAAAAACAAGAACTAGAAATGCATTCATGTTGCTAGGCAACTAACACATCTATTCATTAGGTAGAAGAATGCTTGAAACGAAAAAAGTATTAGTATGTTCTAGACAAAGCACTAGATCATTTTACATCTGAATGAAACAATAAGAGAGAAAATGACACTAGTAAAATCGACCAGTTCCACTAAATCTAGGGTCAGATTGTGCATTCAACAATTATTAATCGACAGGATAACTAATTGCATTCAGCGATAATTTGTGGGTTTAGAAAGATTGAATAAACAATAATCAGTAAAAATAAAATAATTAAATCCGTCAAGAAAATGAAGTAGACGCTGGCTGAAGTACTAGAAAAATATCAAGGAAGTAAAAAAATGAGTGTCATTTCGCTCATTGTCTTTTTCAAACATTGAACTATAAAAATAAATTGATGACTAAGACCAACAATATAATTTGTTGCAATATACCATAAAACATGAATATAAATAATATAATTTTGTATTCGAAACTCTTTCATCAACCAAATACACACAAGTTACAAGAAAAACATGAAACAAGATTCCATTTTCCAGAGCTCAGCGCGACAAGACTAAGACTATTATACATTTTATGACGTAGTTTACAATAATATTGATAAGATGGTGTTATTATATTATAGGAATGGTGTACATTGAATAAGTGGAAGAATGTTCAATATTAGGCAATACTCTCTATTTAGTATACCAACGAATTAAAAAGATGCGAAGGGCTTGCAGCAAATCACAACTTACATGCATTTAACCGTAAGTCAAGTGTCATTTTAATACCAAGTACAAGCGAAATTGTGTAAAAATTGAACTAATTGAATGATGAATTTATAGGCAGTGATCATAATCAGCCAGAAAATTAGATCTAAGCAGTTATGGAATTCTGGTTACATCTATAGGTAGAACTGCCAACACATGCACACGCGAGATCTGGGAATACGCAAATATTTTTCGCCTTCGAACGGATAATTCAACAGTATCTACCTAGTTTATCATATCTAACCTAAAACGAATTCAATCTAAGCTGACTTCAGACAGATTAGAATATAATTGTTGTTTTTAGTTTATTTATTCAATTTTTTTTTTTTTTTCAAATCATGCGACTGAATGTCAAATTAAACGAGAACGGATTTTTTGTTGGAAAAACAGAAACTCATGATGTGGAATGATCGGGATAAAAGAATGGAAGCATTTAAAGATATCTGCTGCTACCTTTAAACATACTTTGCTATCTTCTAATAATAAGATTCTTGCAAGGAGTGAAGATATGGAACCATGAATTCAACCATCACGCTAACCAAAACAAAATTGACTTGTATAGCTTGAAGTCAATAATCTAATAACAATAATTGTCTTAGTATAGTGCGTATAGATGATTTCACAACTTCAGTAAAAACTAGTCGGGGAAAAGCGCTAACACTACTATAATACTCGAATTAATGTAAAATACTGTTCAGGGTTAAACATTTCCAAGGGGGGTAATCCCAAAATCCTTCGCACGTTCTACGATTTTGGAATTTACAAAAATTGTAAATTGATCAGATCAAGAGTAAATATAATGAAACTTATACAAAACAAGATTCTCATTCAAATGAGTAGTACCTGGTGTACAGGGATCATGTCGTATTGTAAAAGTTGTTCTAATCACAGCATTAAAATGAAAAGGATTTAGGGCTGCGTAGGGACGGTTCCCGGCCATATTGAGGCTTCATGGCTGTACCCTCTTAATTCTCAAAGTTTGTCGTCAATGTGCAAAACTAAATGCTGCAAGCCTCGCGTAACAATGTAACAGAAAACTACTTAAAATTACAAGAAAATACAATGAATGAGAAAGTGTGGCATGCTAAAAATAAAATCTATTTACAAATAAAAATTAAAGTTTTACAACAACAAAAAACTAACATTCTGAAGTAAATTCACGGGCTTTTAAACTAAATGGCTACGATGTATAGTTTTCGAGGTAAGCGACTATCGACAGCTGGGGATATATGGTTTACACATAAACAGGAAACAACGCGCACGATGGATGCCGTCAGTTCATTCCTCTTCAATAGTCTTGCACAGTTTGAGGCATAAGTTGTCCACGCGCTCTTTGGTGTGTTTGACAATATCTTCAGCCAGTTCTTCGACAGTTGTGTAGCGGGAACGTTGGAAGCTGAATATATCGACCAAATACCCCATCACTTGATCCTGAAGGACAGGAATGACACACAGAATTATTAGATATCACTTGAAAACCCTTTAGTAGCAACTTTCAGATCAAAAGATCGTTTTGTTGGCCAATAAAAAACTGGTAGAAAGATCACGCAGCAAGGGAGCTGAGGGTTCCCCCCAGGCCGTGGAGTGAAATGCGCTTTTTTTCTGGAGCTGGCGATGAGAGTTAAAAGCGAGTCTTATAGGAAATTTTGTGCTGATTCCGAATACACCCTCCTATACCCAAGAAAATACACACCACTATATTTTCTGGGGAAAAAACATCGAAATATATGTTTTTCAACATATTTAGCAATATACAGCCCTTTATCACCGCACAAAACGTTTTTGTCCAACAGAAAAAATGTAGAAAAAAATGTTTGAATCGAGTGAGACCAAATCCAACTCTCCAGCTCATATGGCAGGCCAGAATTTAGCGGATGTCAATAGCAAAAGTGGACCAAATCACGCAAAGAGATATTGATGAGAGAAGAAAATAATTTTATCGGCAATTCTTATAGGAAATTTCATGCTGATAATTATTTTGATCGCGATGAAACCTAGGGTACTGAATAGCGACATCAACTGCAAACTTTTGACCAAAATCGGTAGAAACATTTTTTGACTTCCCAAATTTGTTGAGTTAAGAATAATTTAAATGGTTCAACTTCTTCACTATTATATGGCTGCGGAAAAGGCAAGCCCAGGCAAGATCGATTTTTATGGTTCAAACCTTACGTAAAGTCATGGTTTTGGTTTCTTGTTCGCGATTTTAAGTCATCAATGAAATTAAACCTCACATTTTAACGATGTCAGTATTTGTAGAACAAATAATCGAGCCAAAATTTTTATAATTCCAAATTATTTGGAACTCAAAAATGCCCCAATCACTTTCAGTCATGATGATGAACAACGAATAGTGTGGCTTTATCAATCGTCCGAGCTATTTATGCAAAGTGAAAAATATTGGGGACGACCTGCAGAATGCATGTAGGTTACAATATATAGAATATTTCCATTTTTTTCTTCTCAAAATGTCCATCTCTCCCTTAACACTAGCCCCACTGTGAGTCGGGAGGGGCCCGTGAAGTCATCATGCAAATGAAGTTCAAGAGAATTTTTACTGGTCAAATACCCATCATATAGCAGCGTTTTGGAAAGCAGCCACTCAGATCTTTCTATTGAGCAAATAAAAAATAACCATGCAAATTCCCCATTGCATAATTATTCCCATTATTCATGGACGAAACAGTTTTGTTGGCACATCGACCCCTGTATAAGGTGCTAAGGCTCTTTGTACGTTTACCCGTTCACTCTCCCTAAGGCCTGATGCACATGAGCTGCAAAGTAATCGGGACGCTGAGAACGTTTTCAATCGGACAGTCAGAAAGACGTTGGGAGTAATGGACCAATGCACAAGGGACGCCGATAGCTATCCGATACCCTCGGCCTATCTCGATAGGTATAGGGGCTGCCGCTGGTCTCTACCTATCTGTGTCATTTTCTATCCCTCGCGTTTCACTAGTACGTGTCATAGGGACCGTGCACAAGACATTGCTGCGTTTGTTCTATCTGGTGCGTTTTCGGCAATCATTTCCAAAGGTGGTACGAGAATCTCACTGCACTTTCTTGCCCTTTTAATGCATCGCTGATTCTTGCAGCCAATCCATCAAATGAACGAATAGACATTCGAAAATAATTGAAGAATTTTTGTTCATCTTCCCTCAATTCTATGAAAATAGTGTTGAAAGCACCTTTTAAATATCTCGCTTCGTTAAATGGATGAACCCAATACCTTCTTTTTATAAATTTCAACTTGCGCTCGATCCATCTCGGGAGAAACAACACAACACTGAAGAAGAAAGAATCCCCACCCAGTTGTAATTTTCCCAGGTACCAAAGAGATAGGACGCCGCGTCCTATCTTTCATGCGCACAGAACTCAGATGGGTATCAAAGAGATAGGATAGAAAACAATCTCAGCGTTCCGATTACTTTGCAGCTCATGTGCATCAGGCCTAAGGGCTTGAACTTTGAAAGGAAAAAATATCGTCAACAGGAGTGTGTGAGACAGAACTGATGTGTACATAGGGATAATCGCCTTACAAACGATGATTATATCAGCTGATATAATTCCACTGGAATTCTGTCTTCAAGAAATCGAATTTATTATAACCACGTCACTTACAGATGGACTAGTGAAGCGCAGGTAGATGTTTAACTTTGTCTAATTCATTTTCAGTTAGGGGCTGCCTATATCAATTGATTTCTCTTCAGTAGGCGTCTACATCAATTTAGTTGTATTGTGACAATGTTACTACAGACTACGTTTAATAATTATACACAACTTGTATAACAACATATAGCTATTATGGAAACACGAATGTGATAAGCACATAAACCAAATCGTTAGTCAGGTATTACTACTACTCTACCTGGGCTCTAGGCTCTACAACACAGCCACCACTGCGTTTCGTTTGAGGCTTGCTTACAAAATATCGAATGGTGCTACCCCATTTTGGAATGTAGACATGAAAATGATCAGAATTTGTAACTGGGATGCTTCACTAGATGGTAGAATGAAAAACGATGGTACCCCTGAGTATGGAGCTGGGAAAAGGTCAAGCAGAGCCATCTAAATATTTAAATGGCCACTCAACTTACGCGTTGTCACATTAGATGAAACACGACCTTTTACCCCCTCCACCATATTCTATTCCTTATTCCTCAACAATAAAAAAAGTATAATCCCTGAAGTCTGACGCCTCATCTAAGATTATATTATCTAGTTCAATTTGACTTGACATTTTATCAAGTACACTTTGCACCATCATCACTATAATCAATAAATAATAACTTCATGAAGCTACCTTGAAATACTGGCAGATTTCTCTCAAGCGATCATCAGGTCCCAAAAATCCCCAAGCCATCAGTGGTGACATCTGTTCGGATATGTCATAGAAGTGTGCCATAAATCCATTAGGGTAGGTGAGCATACGTCGTTTGGCTTTAAGAACAGACCATACAGCAGTAGCCAAAGCCTGAAAATCATGAGGAAATCCAATAAATATCGACGACTTAGGAGTGATCAACAGTGCATTAAAAAATATTAAGTAACTGTGAAATCACACATATGCCGCAGCAATAAATTTATATGGTATCTAAACTAAATATAGATCAGCTCAGCGAGAAACTGAACTGTGGAGTATTTAGCACTGGCTTCCTAGTGACTTAAACTCTGAGTAGCTTCGTGAGTGGAAAGGGGTGAGTTATGTGATGGAAGGTATTATAGGAGCTCAACCCAACGAAGTAATATCATCGTAGACTGAGATAGATAGGAAATACTTCGAGTTAGGTAGAGTAATACCATCATAAACTCAATAGTTGAGGAAGGTAGAGTTCGGCAGACCACTGCCATCGGACACTTGCGAGGAGCACATATCGGTTAAGTGTTGTTTTTTTGTTGGAGGCATGGTAGTCGCCACAGGTATAGTAAAGAGATCAGTGGCGGCCGGTGGTCTGCAAAAGGAGTGGTGCACAAAAATATCTACCTATTTGACAGTCAAGAAGAGCATTGAGGTTTATCTTCCATTTGTTTTGTTTTCAGTGTGAATTAACTTTGATACATAAATCCCTCTTGGGTCATGTCATGCCTTGGGCAACTGTTATGAAAGAATATGGCTACTAAATAATAATCAATCATTATCATTAAATATTATTGATAAATGAAATATAAATTAATTAGATAAATATATTAAATTAAAAATACTATCTTATAGGTACCTACTTACTAAGTATCTAAAAATTTTAGAATGGACTATTTTATTATTAAAAGTACTAAAAATTGTACTAAAGATTGTATTGCACTAGTGAACAACTTAAGAGAAATAATTCTGAAGGAATATTAAGGAACTCGAATTAAATTATGATGAAATGATAGAATGTGACGTCAGACGTCAATTAAAAATCAGATATTTCAAAAGGTTATAGAAATGTGGTCTAACCCCACAACCCACTTATGTATAACCTTTTTCTTTAATGCAACATATCCAGAATGATCAATATTCTACAAAGTTCCTCACTTATTAACTCATTCAAGGAAGTAAGCTCTTCATACTTATTTTCTAAGACCTGGAACTTCGCTGTAATGGTGGTAGCGTCAATAGGTTGAACATCAAACAAGGGTAACAAAGTATTGTAGAGCTGGGTGAATACTGTTCTACACACTCGCCGTTTTTTGATGTTATTGGACATGATGAAGAAATAGCAACTAAATAAAAATGTCAAAATCAGTACCTGACTAAACTTCTTACGTAAATCCGTCAATGAACGTCGTCCTTCGGTGCGAATTCTATTCAAAGTGATCGTTGCTTCTTCTTCATTCCCCACAAGGGTTGCCAAAATTTTGTAGTAACTACCAACGGAAAAGGGTTATGAATCTCTAAACATAAAACAACGCACTCCAACTCGACCGACAATACAAAGGACTTTATTACTAAAGACATACTCAACACAACTTAGGAATGAATAAAAATAGGTACTTATAACACAACGCTATAATACGGACTTTACTTTAGAGTAAATTCTTGGGAACAACCACATGCCCGAACAAACTTAAAGAAACATCATAAATTACCTGCAGAGACAACAAAACACTACTACCAACTAATGAACATTCTCAACTGAGAACTCTTAGCATGGAGTGACCAGAAGAAATCAGTTTGGCTAATGGAATAAACCGAAACTCCTCTAGTGGAAACCACTCATGACGTAAATTTCATTCTACGGTCTTTAGAAAAGTGGAAACACTGTCTGGGGCAAAGCCCCGAATATCATCAGAAATATCCCGTTATGACCTCTCTTTCCCGTTCCTTGCCCTTTATTTCCCTGTACTTTCCCCTTCACAGTCTAACCTGAATCGACGAAATTTCTCTCTCGATAGAGTGATATTATCGCAATCTACATACTTTTTTGCTGGTAGATGGATCTTAAACCTCCTTGGATGGAGCGTAAACCTATTCCTTCTAGCATCCACCTTGGAGCCACAGCATGGAGCGATACGCTGCACTTTTCGTTCTAATTTGAAACAATGAGTTGTTTGTAAAGTCCTCATTCCAGTTTTTTACTTTTTTCCCAAATGTTGGGGCAATGTCCCGATGCCCCCCCTCACCGGCCGACCCTGAAAGAGATAATATGTAAGACCTTCATAGAGGTACTACGTAAAGAGGTGAAGATGAAGGCGATTAAAACGATCTTATAATTCCCATTTTGTTTTTTTCGCCTGCTTGAGTTGGTCAGGGTGTAGTCTTTTGCTCTTGGCATTTACTGCAGAGCTAAGAGCATGTCTATACATGATGAAGAGCTTTTGAGAGAGTTGCTGCTGTCCGCTGCGTAGGTTTGTAGTTATCTAATAGTTGGCGAAATTTACTTGGAGTGAGGTTTGTTGAAATACCTGACTATTGTTGGGACTAACCATCCGATTAGTGTTTGCAAATTTAGGTATAAGCTCATTGATTTCTGAGATTGGCATGTAGGCAAAAATATCTCAAGAAGTATAATCTGGTTGAAAGCACGATGAACATCTGCTACCATGAAATCTCATCCTTATATTTCCTTGTGGAGGTGGATGGTCGTCCAGGGGTCTATTTCATAAAACAACAAGTGTACAAGTTAACAAGTACAGGTACTTGTAATGCATGGTAAACTAGAACAAGTGTTTCAAAAAAACGAAGAGTACAAGTGTAGAAAAGTTACACTTGTAGAAGCTAAGATTACAAGTGTAGCAGAAAAGAAAAATGGCGTGTGGGGACAAACGAAATGAACAACGTCAAGTGGGATGCCGGAATTGAAGTTGTGTCAGCGAATCATAATATAAAAACGGTGTTAAGTACACGATAGGATGTTTATCGTACATGAAAAGGTGTAATGATTGGAAGACAGAAAAATTATAAACTGAAAAGTGGAGAAAGTGTGTATTTGATTTCAACTTATTCTGATGGCTGGCATAATCGGATTTTTCTCCTTCATTCAGCGGAAATGATTAATCAGTTCATCAAGTCTTAATGCTGCTAGGTTAGGAATGTCATTTGTAACTTCGAGATGATCTTCACACTTCACTTTGTTCTTCAATGATGGGGAGATCCTCAATACCCGATCAGGAAAAATCGCACAGAGTATCGCACCATTTGAATCTTTCAAGGGTCTTGGAAGACATCCTAAATCTCTCGTTAAACTCAAAAATACCCACGTAAATGAGCGTTTATTTGTGGCCAAAAAAATCTTTGGTGTCTTCTACGCTGAGTGCTTCTTTCTTGTCTGTATTTTCCAGCAGAAGATGATTCCCACATATTAAACTCCGAAAAATGGTCAACTCACAATGCTGGAAAATAACAAGATTACAGGTGAACGAACGTAGGTTAAAAATCGGCCATTTTTTACAACTGTAAAACAGTGACTTGTTCAAAATGATGGGGAAACACTTGTAACTTGTCCAAATTCGACTGTACACTTGGTAATTTTCACAGTGTATTACAATTCTACACTTGAACCTTTATGAAACGCTTGCACACTCAATTTTTACAACCTTACATAAAATCGGCTTGTAACTTTTCACTTGTTGCTTTATGAAATAGGCCCCAGAAAGTTCTGTAGCCTCTTAATATGGGTTCCAGTCCCTATGCCGATAATGACGTCTCCCTTTGTTTTTCGTCGTTTCATTAGCCGATTTGGAAGGATTGAAACGCCAGCGCCAGTGTCTATTGAATAGGTATAACTGAGGAGCCAGAGCGGATGAATAGGCCATCCAATCGCCTATAGCAAATAGCAAGTAAATACCAAGAGCAGAAGCGTCATTGTTTACTATTCATTTATAACATCAATTTATATAGTTATAGTATGAAACTACGAAAAAAAATACGAAATAAATTCGTGATAAATCAAGAGCGATTTATCAAGTAAATGTCCTAAAGAGGCTACATACGAAATTACAGCTTCCTAGAGTGTAAAGTATAGAAATTAGCTTTAAAAGCCACTCATCTGATCCGGACCCTGGACATCGTCAAGTAAATGTCCTAAAGAGGCTACATACGAAATTACAGCTTCCAAGAGTGTAAAGCATAGAAATTAGCTTTAAGAGCCACACATCTGATCCGGACCCTGAGCATCGTCAAGTAAATGTCCTAAAGAGGCTACAAACGAAATTACAGCTTCCCAGAGTGTAAAGTATAGAAATTACCTATTCAAATTATTTAACCTCCGCTTCACAAATCAAACCGTTTTCGTAATACTCAGCTCACCTGCTATGAATCAAATCATCGAAACACAAGCTCAATGAAATCATCAGAAATTAACAAGCGGTTGCAATCATGTTCACAATATCAATTATTGAGAATGATCACCTGTGTGTAAACAATTATTTATATAACCATGCTCATAACTCAGTTTGTTGGACACGCACTTCGCAGTAGTTAACATAATATTGTTGGATAAATCGAGAGCTTTCGAACGAATGGTCAACGAATATTGTGGGATGAAAAACGACGAAGTACCATTTCCCTAGCAACGACTCGGTTGTACGTGAAAATCATCCGTCACACATTTCGTTACCATCCCGCGTTCCATTTTCGGCTAGTTAGTCCATGGCTAAAACACATTCTATGTTAAAAAAAAAAAATAATAATTGACATTTCAAAATGGGATTTATAAGATCTTATAAATCGTCTTGGTCTCACCTCTTCACGTGGCACCAAAACCAGACGGTACTATTCGCTCATGCCCAGAAAACAATACCTGACCAATATGATCTTCAAAGAGTGTCCGACGGTAGTGCTCCACCGTTCTGAGAGTTTCGTGGCCTCTGCAACAGCCTGAGAAAGACCATGTGTAAGTCCAGGTTTTGGGTGTGTAGTAGATTGCGAAGGATCCTCGTCGAAGTCAGGCTTCCATTCCGAAGCTGAAGTTGGCAAAGTGGCCAGAGTTTGGAGAGAGGCAAAGGTCGGTGCATGATCCATGATCACAAAATCTTGGTGATGGAAGTCAGCTAACGTTAAGGGTCATCACCACCACTGTTTTTATGACTGAATAACTAGTTACTTATACTATGAGTAGTGTTATGAGTGGAGAGGTGAGATAGGTATTGGAAGGTATTATAGGACTCAGCCTGATGAAGCAATTTCATCAGAATGAGATAGATAGGAAATACTTTGAGTTTGGCGGAGCAGTTAGAGTTCAGAGGATCAATACCATCGGACACTCTACGAGAATGGTAACAAGTTGAAAGAGCTAAGTCAAAATTTCGATCAAGAATGGATGCTCATTAGCGCTCTGAAGCTTCTTATAAACAGAAATGGCAGTGCTATGAGCATACACCGATACTTGGTCGACTGAGCAGAGCTAGAATTTTGCTTTTTTTGTGCAACCACAATAACCATAGGTTGTTCATAACATAACTGATGCAGTAGAAATGGGCTGTAATTTACATTACTTCTACTCTCAACACAAAGCTTCAAACTATTATGATCTCTACAAATACAGATGCATAGGTAAATCTAACCAAATTCAATTGGCTATGCGCAAATGAATTAAATGAATTTTTTCTCGTTACGCATCAGATGATTAGCTTAAAACGGGTTACTGAAATGTTACTGCAATCAATTTAAGTTAGTTTGAAGGTAAAAATGTCCGGCCTACAGCCATATAGGTGTTAGTTTAAAAATTATACAAATAAGAAATAATCACTGCACACTTGAAATTTCAGGGGTAAGAAAGAAGAGTAGGCCTTCATTCTGGAAGAAGACACCGACTTCAGTACCCCATTCGCGAAAACAAGGAACTATAATTTTATTGCTCAACTATCTCAACATAGATTATGAATGGTGTTCTTTTTAGAAGATTTGATACGAATCATGCCAGAGAGAGAGAGAGAGAGAGAGAGAGGGATAAATACACTATTGATCTGCACAATAATAAAATTGTCAATCTTGTCTAAAACTAAATGATTCGATAAAATAAATTAAGGGCAGAATTCATAGACGAGAATTAAATCTGAATGGGCCCCTAAGGGCAGGAAACCTTCGGTTTGAGCTGGGAATGACGGATAGTGTATGGAGAACGCACTCTGAGGTAGAACAGCGAAGAGGGGAACTTCGTTGCACTCCCCATCTCCTGTAGCAGGATCGTGAATGGGCCCCTAAGGGCCAGTTCCACCAACGACATTCAACACCCGAGTCTAGTAATAAAGGATCTAGATAACAACTGCGAGTCAGTGTTTTCACTGTTCCACCATCAATTTTTAATCCTAGATTAGCGGATTAATCTGTGGATCATTTAGTTAGCATCCGAGTTACTGTCCTCAGACCAAAAATTAGTGAACAAAAGCTGATAAAAGACAGTATTTTTTTGTCCACCACACATCTCCATTCCGACATCAAAATGAAAGATGCCAAGTGCAGTTTGGCGGCAATGTTTATGTTTTGGTAGGTTATCGTTACCATTTTAGACTGACCACTTGATAACAACTTTCAAGTTTTTCTCGTTGATTATTTTCGTGTTGATTTATCCTAAATTAGGTGGCAAATCCTGCGAAATTGTCCCTGCAGGGGCGAGGGGAGGGAAGATGAAAAAAAAAAACTCCAGTCCTTTCTTCCCCTGTGAGGGATCGTCAGTTTAATCAATGGTACCGGTTTCGGTCGGCGGTCACAGACCTTCCTCAGCCACAAACCCAGAAAGCTCTGAGCACCCTGTCTGGTCTGTGACCACTGATCGAAACCGGTACCATTGATTAAACTGACGATCCCTCACAGGGGAAGAAAGGACTGGAGTTTTTTTTCATCTTCCCTCCCCTCGCCCCTACAGGGACAATTTCGCAGGATTTGCCACCTAATTTAGGATAAATCATCTCTTGACCTGCGTTGTTAGGTATATATTAAGTATTTTCGTGTTGTATAAAACTTTTTCCACTATCTAGCCAAGTACAAAATTAATGGCCCCCTTGGATAACAACAAAAAACATTCGCTTTCATTTTTCATTTGGTTAATGAAATACCCGAGTAGTAAGCCAGTCTGGTTACTTACCAAATCAATTTATTATACTCGTACCTCGAGGATTGTTTATACTTTATGGTTCATCAATAACTTTGCATGTAGCTCAACTGCTTTTATTTTTGGAGCAGTGTAGGCAACATAAGATTTTCGCATAAATTGAGATGTTTCCAACGAATGGTGAACAATTTCCATCGGATAAGAACTTACGAAGCTACATTTCCCTAGGAACGGCTCCATTGTAAGCGGAAATTATCAGAAAGAAATTTTAGTAACGCTATAAAAACTGTCGTTTTTCCCCATTGTGTGCCAAAACATGAAAATGACAAAATCGTGATCCACTCTTTCCCTACATATTATCTTCCACAAATTGTCACAGTACGATTCCACGAACACATCGCCTACCAAAGACAAAATTGTTTCTTCTTCGTCTCGACGGAATAGGAAATAAATTATTCCAAAAATACGGGATAACTGGGTTCAATTTAATAACAAATTGAACCCAGCAAATCAAACCATACTTATAAGGTCATAACTAAGAGGTTCAATCTGCAGACAATGTGTGTTCCTCCACACAAATGTTCACATCTACTCCGTTTTAACATTTTTGACGTAAACAACACCTCCAAATACAACAGGTTATCACTGAGATGTTGAAGAGGGCCCAAAAAGCTTATATATAAACATGAACCAATCAATAATAAGCCCTGATGAGGCCACAAGACGGTGAAAGCGCTCAGCTAACGAATAAACAACATTATTTGAGAAGCCTATGAAAAATTCCTACCCTCAAACACCTAAACCTACGATAATCATTATGAATTGAATACATTGCCAGTGTCCAATATGTTGAGGAAGAAAAGTCTATGCCACAAACTGACTCCAACCAAGTTGCTTCCAATTACTCTAGCTTTTAAACTCAATCACCCATGACTTCTCGCTTCAATCACAGAGAAACTTATAACCTAAGTTGAATAATATCAACAACATTTTAGTTTCGGAAAGACTCTACACTTTTTCTCAGGTAGCCCTCTATAATCAGGATTAATCTTGTGGAAAATGGATATCCTTCCTCTACCTTCATCGGTCAATACCTTGTTACTCATGCTGACCTAGTCGGAATCGATATAACATTCAACTCTTATTTTCGTGGAAATAGACGTTCTTCATTAACTTCCATTTTTCATTATGTTGCTCTAATAATATAGCATATCATTTGACGTGGTGTGTATTCTTCTCATTTCATTTATTTATTATTACATGTGTAAAGGGCCTGACTTTTACTGAATGTATATTGTAGGATTAGAGGTAGATATCCTGTTGCTCAAAATCAATTCAGGCGGTAAGAAGGTTCCCAAAGAATTAGAAATGATACTTTCTAGAGTTGTTGAGGGTGAGAATGAGAGTCGGCTTCTCGTATTAGGTACTGTATTTGAGCTAAGAGCTTTCGCCTATTGGCCTCGTCAAAGCTCTATGTATAAATCTTTAAATTGTTATCATTGGTTAGGGGGACCAATCCTCTTGTCATTTTTAAATTTTTAAATTTGTTGCTGTTGTACCTTTTAACATGTTGTTGAAGGTAGGGGGAGGGGGGGTTTAATTTTCGTTTTAAAAATAATAAAAGATGCAAAATATTAGAGCAAGTACTTATCATTATTTAAAATGATGGAAAATGTCCCCCTAACCAAAGATAACAATTGAAAGACTTATATATAGAGCTTTGACGAGGCCAATAGGCGAAAGCGCTTAGCTCAAATACAGTACCTAATACGAGAAACTGACTTTCATTCTCACCCTTAACAACTCCAGGATGTATTCCTCAAAGCAAACTCCCCTACAAATGATACTTTTCTGAGTTTTAATGTTGGAACAGAATGAATACTAGATAGTTACTTTATCCTCTTCATTTCATCACAATCAAACAGTATATAAAATAAAACCACTGGCATTTAGATGTAGGTATTTTTCTCAGTTCTACATTTAAAAAAAGTGGACACTTTCTTTTTCTTTTCTTCCCATAGGCTTCTGAAGTTTATAATAGTTTTTTGGAATTTTGTGGGAGATTTAATCACTCTTTAAATATGACCAATCAAGACGTTTGATGAGCCTACCTTTTGTATTTTTCTACGCCGATTTCGATAAAAACATTTTCAATTTCCCCAATTTTGTCATATGATGGGAATTCAGCACCTTAAATCACATAATTTACGTCTTCAACAGCATAAATACCACTACAAGTTTAGACAAAATCCGGTAAATGAAACTTCTTTCAACTCTTTTGCCTATAAATGCGGTTCCTAAAATAGAATAGGATGTAGAAAAAACAATCCTACTCTATTTTAGGAATTGACTTAGTAGCCCAAAGAGTTGAAAGAATTTTCAATTACACCTGTAGTGATATTTAAGCTGTTGAAAATGTAAATGCATGTACTTTGAGGCATTCACTGTATACCCCTCTTGTGAGTAAAATAAGTAAAAGAGGCGAAATAAACAAGTATACATTGTCAAATGGATAAGGAATGTAAAATAGGATGTAGTTTGTGAACTTGGGACTTCATATACCGAAAGAGTGCACTAGTCCAGATGACCAGGGAGAACGATATGCCCCGTGCATTGAAATTTCGGGTTTGGACTTGGGAGGGGGGTTCTCAGGAACCCATCCGAGTTGTGGCACTTTTCCCGCACTGCACCCCAACAAAGTTGATACAACGACCTTGATGTTATTACACATCCTGAGTTTGTTGTTATTTTATCTAACTATCCACGGAGATATGTTGCCAATGTAGGTAAACGAATTTGACAAGAAACAAATTCATCTCTTATACCTTCCTTATTGAGTGAGGTGAAAAAGCAAAATATAGAGGGTGGATTCGTTGTAGACACAGAGAGCAGTGGAAGGCTGTGCATAACTACAAGTAAAAAGACAATGCTCATTTGAGATAAAAATGCTTACCGACTCTTTGAATCCATTGGAGAGCCATCTATTTTGTACAACAGCAGTAACGGAAGAAGGGGGTGACTCCAAGTCTTCAAAAGCATCCATTAAAATATAATCTAAAACTACGTCATAAAACGTCATCGCCTTTACTCCTTTCACGCTGAGCTCTGTTTCAACGTCAGTCCAAATCGCTGATTCTTGTATAAACACTAACATTTCTTCATATGCTACGAGAAAATCCTTGGGATCCTGCAACAGGGAAAACAGCCAAGATAAGTAATTCATAGGGTACACAGTCAGTCTCGATGAATGTCAACTGATCAAAAACGAAAACATGGGAAACGGATGGACTGTGCTTCAATGGTGTGGACGTTACTTTATATTCTAAATGATAGTTTTCACGATTTCTAACGAGTTTTCAATAAGATATTCTCAGATCTCTGAGCCAAGTTTTGTTTATGACAAATCAACATTCTATTTGAGTGTAAAATGTGTGTAGAGATAGGTACTTCTTTGCATTCCAACACTATTATTTTATTTACCTAGTTATTATCAAGTTATAAAGCTAGTCCCTACAGTGGTTATAAAACTATGACTAGCAATTTATTTCTTTAAAAATTATACTGCACAAAACACATATTGAAAAAGATTCTTTGCCATTTTTGTCCACATAAAGTGGTGTTCTTTGAAATCAGCCTTCTTGTAATGATGATTTTTTGCCAACATGGAGAACTTCAAAATTTAGGAATCGTTTCAATGTTCCAAAACGAAATTCAACGAACAAATTTGTCGAAAATGTCATTTTTTCAAACATTGAAGCCATTTCAATACCTCCTACATCTTTCCTAGAATTAACATTATAATTCTCGACCCACAAAAATTGCACTGGTACAACTAATTCTTTTAGTGTACGTTTTCTAATTCATTGTGTTAGTGGAATATCGCAACTTTTCAGATAGATTGCCACTAAAAAGGCTCCAGAATGGGATATGCGCACGTACTTTTTCCAAAATATTCAAACCGAAAGTTGATTTTCTGGGAGTTTTGACACTACCCGCACTCACCCACGATAAAAATTAAACTCTATCATAGAGGGCAGGTCAATCCCGCCCATGCGAGAGGGGTGCTACAGAGATTATTATCCTGTAGTAAATAATTGTATAGCAGTAGTTATTTGAAAAATCAAAGAGAAAATATTTACTTATAGTAGGAGAGCGTAGTTGGTGTCAAAATTCTCAGGATAGGATCTAGTTGTATTTCCAAATAATAAAAAATCACTTTTCCAGCCCATGGTCCTGCTAGAAGGTCTTAGGAGGGTGTTATCAGTTTTCATAAAACTAGAAAAGGTTTTAAAACTACTTTGCACAAAGGTGCACAAACTATAGAGGTTTGGAGAAAACTGGGTTATCTAGAACAATCCAGTTCTTCTAGTGTGAACCCTGAAATAATTTGAATGACGATCAAGAAACTGGAGAGAACAAATAATTTGATAGCAAGATACTTGCCATTCGACAATATGGATCCCAGAACTAAAACTACCTTCGTTTCTTTGGCAGTATCGATGATTGTGGGTTTTTGTAAGAAATGTTGGTCCCATGGACACCAGAAGCAGGTACGGAAGTTGGAGGGGTTGTGTACGCTACAGTCTTGAGCATTGGCTGATCTTTGGCAGACATCACATCGAAGGTAGAACGAACTTCATCAACATACATGCGACCAGGGCGCACATAGTAATCCATTATGGGCGCAGTCTCTCCAGAAAAATCACAATCCGAGTTAGGACTATCTGGGAACGAAGGAGGAGTTTTCCCTTCAATTTCGTGAAGCTCACGGGTGACTTTAGACAAAGACTTTGCCAGAGATCGGTTTCTTTCGACCTCTTCATAGAGGTCACATACCACCCTCTGTTTTCTATATTGTTCACCTTGTTGCTCCAAATAGGAAATTTCCCTCGTCAAACTCGTCTTCTGCATTGAAAGCATCGCCTGGTCGTGCACCAATTCTTGCAATTCGGTAAATAAAGACTGCCAATTTTCCTTTGCTATCCCTAATTCTGCCAACCGCTTGGTCAAGAGCTGTTTTCCAGTTTCCAGCTGTTCGTTAACAATCTTTGTTTCTCGGTCTCTTTGACTCTTTAACGCAACATTTCTTTCTTTTTCGACTTTGATATTCTCGATGATCTGCTGAGCATAAGATTGCGTTTTCATGAAGTCTATCATGTTAAAATACTGGACCCTCATCCTTGCCAAGAGCTCGTCTACACATTTCGGTGGTCCAGAGGTATCACCAACATTCCTCCAGGGAGCATCAGCATAAATATCTACTGGAGGTTGATTAGGAACTACGTGTCTTTCTTGACTAGAAACACGATTGAGATCTAAAATGGGCGGATGAGGTACAGCTCGGTCGATTTTGGTGGGTTTACGTTTCCTTGCTGACTTTGATGTTGGCCGAATCGACTGGAACTTTCTACTTTCGTTGGACTGAAGTATAGGTTGGAGTGGCACCTTGAATATCTCCTGACGCAACTCATCCCGAGGCAAACAGTTCACATTCACTTCAGGTTTCTTTTCATCAGCAGTTGGCACTTCAATATCTGGGTGCAGGATTGGAGGATTACATACACTTCCTTTTCCATCGTCATTTACCACACCAACTCGTTCTTCCGGTTTGTCCCTTCTTTTCTTTCTGAAAACAAATTTCGCTCTAGGTCTTTTTCTAGGTGGTTTATCGTCAGTAGTTCTAGAAGGTTTCCTTTTAGGTTTTTCAACGGCATGGGTCTGTTGTTTACTTTCTTCGAACCATCTAGCTAATTTAGTTCTATCAATAACATGCATGAAGAAAAATACTTTACTATTGGTCCATGAGACGGCGCCTTCAAAAGGCTTCATAGCTGAAACATGCATAATAGTACCTATGTCTGTTAGGTTTCTTTGGTTAATACGAAAATTAACGGCACTAAATTCTTTTGACGAAACAATCCTAACCCCATCATCCAAGTCAGCAAAGATTTCTTTCAACCGGTGATCTACTTCCGGACCAAAGGCGAAGTTATTGGCAAATATGATCGTTGATTTGAGAATAACCTCCCGATAAGGTTTGTCGAGGAAGTCTCCTCGGTACAGGTGGAATTTGGAGTAAGATTTTCCATACCATTTCATCGTTTTGTGGAACTCCTGTTGTAGTCCAACGGCATATTCACAAGGGACGTCACATGTTTCGATTCCGATGCAAAGTTTGAAATTAGCTGCTGCAGCCATCTGAAGGACGACTTGACCCACACCCGATCCTAAATCTAGAAAAATATCGTCCTGCGTGATTTGCAGCTGTTTAATCATATGCGAAACCATTTTCGGGGACGTTTCCCCGTAAACGTGAGACGAAAAGGCAGTATACTGATTCAGTCTTTCCGGAGATACCACAGACTTGTTGTACACTTGGCCAATGATGTGTTGAGCTTGTGGAAGTGACGCTTTGGTTTCTTCGAACGACCTCCCTGCCACGTATTCACTCACAGTGCTGTTCCATTTTTTGCAAAGATCCTGAAGCTGTTCATACGTCTTGAGCATCCGGATAGGGGGTATCCGAAAGGCCAAGCTAGGATGGTCCGGGAGAACGGCCGATATGGAATCCCTGATTTCTTCAGCAAGATCCTCCTCGCTGTATTTTTCGTTATCGTCCGACGGCCAAGTGTAAACGAGGTCGTACTCTCGCCCTGCCCCAACAGGACTATGCAAACGAAACTCCTCCATAATAACGATGAGGTTATATAGCTTTGATGACGACCGATTAAGAAAACCTAAATCTAAAACAACCGATAACCCTATCACTCACTTGACCTACGGAAAGTCACTTTTTCGGCCATACCGTCCAGAGTCAGGGTGACTCACAGCGAAGAGAAAATGCTGATGATGGTCCCCGCACCACCCCACACAACTATCAACAGTTTTATACCGAGCCTACCTCTATCTTCTACTATAATTTAAAACAACTGGAACAAAAAACTACCAACGTACACAACCTCCTATTGGTCAGTTTCAAAGGCGGGACAAATATTACCAATGAAAAATCAGCAGCATAACCTTTATGGTATGAATAACCACAAGTAGAGGGTTACGGGTTCAGTTGAGCCGAACATGGACCTAGAAAGTAACTTATCTCAGGTCCATGGAGCTAAAGAAGGATTTCAAAAGACAAATGGAGAAGGCCAAGCCGTTGGTAAAGTCACCCACTCAACGAGCAGACATCACCTAACCACTGCCGCTGGAGTGGGGAGAGCGGCATCCATTTTGTGTATGTTCCGATTCCCCAACATGCTACGTTAGAATGTGAGGTGGAAGGACAGTAGGAATTTCTGGATTAATTACTCAGATGATTCGAGGCTACATTGTTTTCCGTCCTGATTTTTGAATTACAGAACATGATTCGTAAACGTTGATTTTAATCAGTCCTAATAAAGAAAGGATTAACTAGCATGTTCATTTTTTTTCCTTGGTGACCTATGATAACTTTTGAAGATGGGACTTTTTGGGTTGTTCTTACCAACTAATAACTTGACAAGTGGAAAAAATTCGTTAGGTAAGTATCTTTTTAGCCAAGGTAAAAAACTTGTAAACCCTGTTTTCTTATTAATATATTGATTATCAATGTTATATTGCTATTTATTAACTTTTAATAATCTGTTCTTTAATCGTTCAAATAATCATAATTTATTAGCTAAATCCTGTTCGTTCCTTTGAATTATTTACATAACTACCTACCTACATGGACTTGCTAATTTTTATTCACCCAAAAAAAAAAAAAAAAAAAAATATATATATATATATATATATATATAAAATAAAAAAATAAAATACCTAAAAATAAAATCAAAATAAATAAACAAAAAACATTCTTTAGGTTCAAGTTCATAACTAGTATAAATAAAAACCAATCAGAAATTGTTGAAAACGGAAAAATGTGGAAGCACGCAAAGTACTAAGGGTTAAACACATCATGTCTGAACTTACCTATTTTTCGATGATTGCACCAAAACTAAGATAAATTTTTGTTGATTTATTCTATACTCTTAATCCAATGGAATGACAAAGTTATAATAGGTAGTTGCCAACAAGAAGATAATTAATGTTTCCTTAATACTGAAAGCAATCATCTACAAAATGCGAAAATATCGAGGGGTGAAAAACAGCATAAATAATCAATAGTGTTTTTTCCAGGCAATAAAAAATAAATTATGTAGGTACCTAATGGGTATCTACACCAATGTAAAATGTACCTACATATAAGTAAATATAATTCCATCCTAAACAGAAGTGCCTACCTATCTTTTCAAAAAATAATGTAGTTCGGGTAATAAGTTTATTAACTAATTAACTATTTAATTAACTTCTAATTTATGTAGTTTAACGTCTACCTTATCAGCATATAGAAGTAAATCTGTGAGTACTTGACGGCCTGAGTCGGCATACCACTGCCACGTAGCGGGGTCTTGAAACATCCATTGAAAAGCCAATCGAACGCAATGAAGTTTTCCCAAATACTCCAAATCAGAGCTGCAGCGCACCATCTCCGTACGCAGACACCTGGATATAAAAGCATTATGTACCTCTTTACTATTGAAAGCAAGCACTATGATTTACCTTCTTGGTTTGTCACGAGCTTGATGCCCGGTATACTTAGTACAAATTGAATGTCACGTATGAATGGTATGATAAAATTAAACGTTGTCAAATCAATAGTAGCCATTGGTGCATCCGTAAACGGGAAATTTCTTCAAAATGCTTAATATTTACATTTTGCTTCCATTAGATGAAAATGTAATCTTTGTTCAGGGGTCATGCGGGCTAGAACAAGACTGTGAACCACCCCTTTATGCTGGAAATTGGCAAGAGTTTCTGAAGTTTGCCCAGGAAAGGATGATCTTGTTCAAGTTGCCATCGTTAGAATGCCTGAGGGATCCAAACTGAAGCGCCCAATCAATCGAATTTGCCCCCTACCTATTGAAAATCTCGACGAAGACTCCAATCAACCCATGACCCAAACAAGCTATCAATAATTAAGATTTTGTTAATTTAATTTGAAATACCATTTGCGACGGCAGTGCACACCTTACATTGTACCATTTTATAAAATTTCTTTTTGTCCACGTTTTATCATAAATTTTACTTCTGGAAGAATCTACACTTCGGGGCTGGGGGGGTATTGGATCTTTGATTAGTCAGTCTACCAATCTTTAGTGCTTTGCAGGATAGTTCTCTCTCTACCTATACCTGAGCAAAATACAGGGGACTAAATTACAAACCTATGAAATTGGGGACTCTGGCAGGAGACAAATATCAACCACAGTAAAATTTCCTGCCATTTAAATTGAATAAGGAATTTTGTAATCATACCTGTAAGGAATGCCAAATTCATCGAATTGCTTCATAGCTGATTGGTACAGTGGGAGCTTTTCTACGTCCGTTGCAATATCCGCAAATTCTTCAAATTCCCTCAAGTCTGCTATCTAATAAAGTAAATGCAATACGTACTAATAAAAGAGTTGACAACTTAAGGTATAGTTGATGTATTGACACATTGAGGAATAACACAATAATATAAAGAATGCTTCTTAGACTAACCTCATCTTGAGCTGATACGAATGAATCGGCTGAAGAGAAATTGTCGAGTTTAGAAGAGTCACCTCTTATTGAGCTATCAGCTCGGAATAATACGGATCTCTGAGAACAGAAAAATATCACTGATAAAAATATAATGTAGAGATCATGATAATTCATGTTGGTGAGTTGAGTAAAATTTATGTAACATAATTTCACTATTATAACTATATAGATGTAGTATTTATGTATTATATATAGACAGACCAGTAGGTACAACATCGTATAGGTCAGGGCTTCTCAACCTTTTTGAATTGGCAGACCAAACGTTTTCGCGAACCACTTTATTTTGTTTAAAAGTAATTCGTGATAGGTATAGTAGTTATTTAGTAGAATTTGTTATTACTTATTCGTGAAGGTTTTAAAGTTGAAATTTCTTACAGTAACTTTTTAATGTGATGGTTACGGTTGCATGTTTTTGACCAATTTTCACTTTATCGATGTGGTGGTAACACTTGTTGAGAATGCCTTTCGTAGATTTACAAGCTCCGTGCGCATGGATGAAAATCGTTGTTATAATGATAACATAGATGAGGTAGTAGTGAACAGGGTGAAAAGTTTCAGGACAATATCGCAAAGTTTGGGGTCTCTGTGTTAGGACAAAGCACTTTGTACCAGAACTCTCTGGTTTTTGTGACTCTATTAGTTGTTCTTGCATCATCAGGTATGATGTATGAGATTGCTCCGAAACTAAATGGCGGGTCTAGGGAAAGAAAGATTTAGTCATCCAACACAAATTTAAAGAAAAATGCTTTTGAAATTTTCTCTATTTATTTTGGGGTTCAAAAAGTGGAGAAAAATTTCCTCCTAACTATTTAATAGTTTTTTTTCGATACTCTGCTTTGGAACAGTGTAGGGGAGACCGTTGCACCAACAAACAGGTGTACCTGCGAACCAGGCTCATAAAATATCGGGTGAACTTGGTCACCTTCGGGGTCGGGGCCTGGGGCGCGTCATTCGAGATGAGTTTTTCACTTATTTTTTCACTCTGGGGAAGATTTATAATATATATAGGTCAGAATGCTTTTCATTTTCACCAGTTACAGACTGCTAACGTGGCACTCATAAAATGCAGGCCGATCACATAACTCTCCTTGAACCTTCGGATGCTGGGAGAGTAATAAAGATAAAGTAGAGCTCACCTGGTCCAGGAACAGGAGTTCGCACTTCCGCTGGAGCTTGTAAGCGATTTCAAGGAGCAATTGGATGTCCCGGGCGAACTCGGCCTCTTCCTGGTCAGTGAGAGTAAGGGGTCCTCCACTGCTGGCATTTGTCGCATAGGCCGCCAGTGCGTCTTCCCAGTAGTTGATGCCGTTTTCCAGGGCCTCCATACCTGTTGACAACAATCATAATATTTGTTTATAAAACCACGTTGATTTTTATATTTAAGCGTGAATTTAACTCGCGAGGCTTGCTTTTGTAGTAAAACCACTAAAGCTTCAGTGGTTCAACGATATTTCAGTGCACCCAGGGCCCTTCAGAGTCACAGAGAGGGCTCGGGGTATTTGGCCATTGTTTCTACTTGAGTAGGTACAGAGAAACTCATGATGCTTCATCAAAAGATCTGAATCCACCAGACCGTATTTATGTAGTCTTTCTCTGGTGACGCAATGACCTGATCTTAGACGTGTTATGGTCGTGTAAAACCCACGTGAGTGCAATGAACTCGTTTTGTGAAACCACGATTTGGTGGACGGTGGTGGGAACAGTGAAATATATCTGATTCCAGCATGGTAATTTTCGTGCCATCTTCTCCAGGTTAGAAGTTGGGCTTGGTGTAATTTGCGTTTGAGGTCTGTGTATGGGAAGCAAGGTGGTTGAATAAGCCGTTTAGGTAGTGAGCGGGCATTGCAGGCTTCCCTGTCAACTATTATATTCCCAGGTATGTTTTTATGCCCTCTTACCCACACAAATTTTACTCTTTTTCCCGTTTCTTCTAGCAGGTTGATAGTTTTCAGAATTGAAACATCAATGTGGTTCAGTCTGGAGGCTGGCCCAATGTTTTGGATTTTCTGTAGAACGCTGAAGGAGTCTGATATAATCACTACATTCTGTTGGTTGTTGTTGGATTAATTCAGGAAAAAGGTCAAAAATTAATTTAAAAAAACAAAAAAATCACCTACTATTATTTTTTACCGTTTAGTTGGGAATCTTATGATCAGATTTTTTTTTTTTTTTTTTTTCCAATGCTTTACTGTTGAGCGTCAAAGCCCAACACCGAAACGAAATTTTTCCTATTACTAGTTCCAGGGAGTCGGAACGCTCTTTACCATTGCAAACATAAAAATTGACGGACAGAAGAAATCCATCACTCCCATACGCAAAAGTAAAGCAAGTATTCAGTCTGATTCCAAAGCCGAGTACTCAGAAAGTTCCAGATAGTCCAGGAGCCAAGGCTGAAAATAGGTAGTAATTTCAGGAGAAGGATTGAGATTAAATTTTGAAAATTTAGTCCGTTCTGATTGAGAAAATCTTTAACAAGACTACGAAAAAGGGCCTTTCTGTCCTTAAATTGGCTTTTTAATTAATCTTCCGCGTTTCAAGGCCTTCTTTTGTAAAGACTTGTTTTAATTTGAACTGTCCAAATAATGAAACGTTGCTGAGAAAATCTTCTGTCTCCCACCTGAAATTTGTGGAATACGAAATGGCGGCCTCATACAGATGGTTCAATTTGCCCATTTTAAAGTTTTTCTCTAATAAATCCTAAACCGCACATCCTACAGAAATTTTTATACAAAGCAAAGATTTAGAGCATAAAAAACAAAGCGATTCGACTCAGAAACCATGAATTATATCCCGAAATAAGGGAATTACGCAAATCAAAAATCGGGCTAATTTCGGGAGGGTCCTCCTTTCCACGTCTAGTCTTTTGCCCTTCAAAAATGACCTAGCGGTCTCAATATTGGTCTCATTCAGGTGTGGCAAACCTCATTCAATTCAGGGCTATATGCTATTCAAAGTTCATATCGAGCAAGTTTGCTCAGACCGTTTCCCATAAAAGAAAAGGCCGTTTTTGCGAACTTTAAGTGTAAAATGACATACAATTCATGAGTTCGGCTGTAAGTCAATGGGGAAAGGTCTCAGCTAAAATATGCTCGATACGAACTTTGGAAAGTATTTAATTTTGAGCAGAATGAGATTTGGCAGAATGAAATCAGATCAATATTAACGTCACTAGTTTATTTTGAAGGGCGAAAGTATAGACGAGAGGAGGAGAGGACCCTCCTAAAATTAACCAGATTTTCGATTGTCCTTAATTCCCTGATTTCGGGAGATAATTCATAGTTTTGGGATCCAATCGTTTTGGTTTTTTTATGCTGCCATCTTTACTACGTATAAAAACTTCTGTAGGATGTATGGTTTAGGAATTACTGGAGAAAAACATTAAAATGGGCAAATTAAGCCATCTTTATGAGGCCGCCATTTTGTATTCCACCAATTTTGAGTTGGTAGACAAAGAATTTTAACATGGATATGTTTTTGGGCTGGGAGTCATTCTAAAATTTGCGTAACGACACCAAAATTTGTGACGACCTGGCACTTTAGATTATTATCAACTCGAAAAGTGAAGGCTAGGTAGAATTTCTATTGATTTTTCACGTACAACCAATGAGTTACAAGGGAAGAGTAACTCCCATAGTTTTCATAGTAGGAAAATCGTTCGCCACTTTTTGGAATGCTCTCATTTTATCACAACATCTCATGACCTCTAAGCCATTGTAGTGTCAAGGAATGCTGATTTATTACTCTAAGTTATAAACTAATATTTTTGTGTAACCATAATGGAATAATCTTGTGAAAAGAAGGCACTACATGGTTGGTATACAATTGAGTAGTAGGTACCTACTGTTAAGCAGTAGGTACTAGACATTTCCATGATCTTTTGTTTTTCCCATCAAGGTAGAAATTAAAATGCTTGAAAATTTCTCTACTTTGAAATTTTTCACTCAGAATGGATTAAATTTTTAAAATCCAATCTCATACCTCTTCCTGAAATTACTACCTGTTGTTGGCCTTGGTTCCTGGACTAAGAATAGATTGTCAGACCGACCGTAAAACTTCCCTCTTCCGCCGATGGAAGAGCGAACAGAAAATTACCTATGGGTAGGCATATCAATCAAACAGAGGTTTGTGAACAACTGCTCTCAGACTATAATTTTTGTGAGTGAAAGTAATCAAGATTTTGAAAGCTAAACCATTACTTAACTATTAGTTTGCAGATTTACTCCTTGCTTGGTGATGGTTAGTGGTTCTAGCAAGATTTAACACATAAGGTTCAGCTATTCAATTTGGGAATCACATCCTTGAAATGGTGTGGATTGTCGTTAGAAGTGAAACTAAAGGAATTTGACTTTATGTCTACAAATCGGCAGTGCCTTTTCTGTTTCAAGAAATCTTGAAGCATTCGATCTTACCGTAAATATCTACGGATGCTTCATACTACTACCAAAATAATATTGTCCATGGAAATATCATTTAGATTTCGTCTACTACCTACCAGTTGTATTTTTTTCAGGATAACTTTCAAAATAAGATCCAAGCAAGAGAAATCGCTCGAATCGTACTGTCATCATTCTTCAACCTCCAAAACTGACATCAAGGCTACCTATTTCTAAGGAAAACGAGTGACTAAGAAAGTAAGTATAAAGCTTTTGAAATACGAAAATATAATTCACTGTATTTCATACAATTTTATCGAGTGAAGCGCGGAAAAATGAAAGATGAAAAACCCTTTTCGAGGTCAAAGATGGTTCAGTGCTCTAGATCTGCGGAGCTGGCCGCCCTTCTGGCGCCTCCCACCCCCGAAGGCGGTGCCACAGCTGAGATTATTTAGGTCAGTTCTCGCAAAACTATACGTGTTTGGATGGAAGCCCATACCGCGTTTGACCTCTTCTTTTTGCGATTTCCATTCACCGCATTATACTCGTATATACAGTTTTAAATGGAAAGACTATCGTACAAACAATTTCAATATCACTTTTTATACAGATCAATATTCATTCCTGATCCTATTTATGTAATAAACGTTAAGAATATATTTAATGAATTTATGTGTCTGCTTTTAAGCCACTTGGATAAAGGTGAAGTGACAAAACAGTCTCCTGGAACTACTAGAAATTATTCCAATTTACAGGTTTGTATTCTCACGCTAAATGTTGACTTCCCGAGATTCAGCTGGCAGTTGTTTTGATACGATTTACCAAGCTTTCCACCATTCTAGCCTCATTGATATTTTTCTGAAATTCCCTTATGACTTCCAGTATACATTTTTTAAAAATCCCATAATTTTGTGCAAAATATCTGAAAAATTCATTTGTTTTTGTTTTGAAAAATTATTAGGTAGGTAGACCAATTTTGGAATTTATTTCTCCGAACCTTCAGAATAAGACAAGTTTGATAGGGTTCTATACTTTTTAGGACATCCCTCTGAAGCTAGGCTCCGTCAGTAGAGAGTTGACCTACTGGAATTGATTCAGGGGGTAAGGGACAACCCAAGCATGAGAAAAAAATAACCGCATAAAAATCCGTTTGTGTGTGTGTGTGGCAAATTTTGTCGACTCTGCCCAGGCTACAATTCTCAACCGATTTTCGTGGTTCTTATTTTGTTCGATTCTAATTTTAGTCTAGTTGTGCAACAAATCTTGGAAATTTGAGATTTGCTGTTGAAGTGGGGGTGGAGGGGATGATTACCGATTCTCCGAGAATTTGACAAAGTGATGTTTTCAAATAAATTAAGCTTTCCAGTTTTCTTGAGATGGAAACTAACGGAGTTACACCTCCCTAGTAACGGAGCGGTTGTACGTGAAGTTTGCTAACGTGAGTGTGTTTGGCCTCATACAAATTGCATGACGGAAAATTTGGCTGACCCCCAGCGGTAAAACAAATCGATGTGAAAATTATTTTTGACCATTTTTCCCAAACGATCTCTATGAAAAATTCATGAGTCAACTAGGTGGATGGCAAAAGTGACACCTGACACATCCCATTTCTTAACAAATTCTGGGAGGCTCTTGTTTAAATAATTAATTTCCTTGGTTTTTACTGACAACTTACAATTTCATCATTGCAAATGAAATACAGGTCGGGAAAGAAATATGTAGCCTAGCACCAGAAATTTATTGAGGAGCGCTAATGAAAAATGCAATTCCGAGATGAAATTCCAACCGATGAATATCACCAAATGCAAAACCAGTTTTCCGTACGTCCTACATAAGTAGAGAAGGCGTGCCTTTCACGGATGGTGTATTATGACGTCGAGTTTCGTTATCCTATTGTTTGAAACGCTCTATTCTGCGTTGGCATTGAAGTTTCATGGTTCTATGTCAGCATCCAGTAAAATGTTGAACGATAAATATGTATGTGAATGTGTACCACAGGTCGTACTTCTAACATTATCATAATTATTTTCTATTAAAATAAGCACTAACCCCACAAACCGAGAATGACCTGACGAGCTCAAATTTGAACTTCCTACACGAGTGGTTGTGAAAAACAATCTCTAAGGTTCTATCTTTATGAATAGGACGTTCACAGTAAGAATTCAATTGTAATTCTTACGTTTTTTCGAAATTTATGCAAATTCAGTTCTTCAATTTTGGCAACAATGTCAACCGTTTTATACACAAATTAAGAACTCTTCGAAGGACTGTAATTAAATTCTCACTCTTCCAATTTCTAGTTCATTACTCAATATGAATAGTGACATAATAAACCGTGGAACAATAAATAATAAGTACTAAATTCCAAGGTACTGAACAATTCCCACGAGAAACACTAGTCTGGTGGAGTGGCTCACCGTATCCGTAATATGATTGTTGAAATGATTTACTCAAGATAATGGATCGGGTATATTAATTTAAGATTAGGTTAGTGGCGAATGTATTAGATTTTTTTAAGTATTTTGCCACGCACAGAGAGTACTTAACAGTGGTACCTAACCCAGGAACAAAGAAATTCACAAAGGATCATCTAGACCTCGACCAACTCAATGCCTGAGGATTTATTTGAAATTGCATGAAAACCGCAGAAAACTGTGATAAGGATTGTCCGTTTATGTATGCGTAGAAGCTACCGCTATGAAAGAGCAACGATTAAAATCATGGAGGATAATTTGTTTCTCAACTCGCGAAACGTCCGAAAATTGAATCTAAATGAACTACTAGTTGTATAGTTTTGTCAATTACATAGATTACGAACCTGAATGAAAACGCTGAAAATTATTACACAAAGGTTTATTATTTCTGTTTTAGATAGCCCTTCTACGCAGAACACTGGTCCATAAGAAATTATCTTTCAAACTGAGTCTATGGTGCATTACCGAAATATAACTGGACGAAGTCACCTACCAAAAGAAAATATATGAATCAACTAAAAAAATGGATAAACGGGGGAAAAAAAAAAAAAAAAAAATCTAAAAAATATGTTGACTCCGCTAGGTCACGAACCCCGGCCGGAAGGTGGACATAACCCACTGAGCTACAAACGTCGGTAGAACAACCTTACTCCGACGTACATCTGTGCTCGTACATTCCGTTTATTGGCCTTTATTGCCCGATATTACCCTTTGGCGTTGATCGAATGGGATTCCGATGTCACTGGCACATGTACGATTTTTTTAGCCAAATTGCATAAAGTTCGGTCCAGTAATTTTAGAGAAAAGTTTTGGACGGCGTACGGACGGATTATTTTTATTCGATTTTAACACAGAATGTGTTTTTGCGATGACCTACCGAAAAAAAATCGTCACAAAAAACCGACAGAAAAAACCGTTATGCGCCTTTTATAATGATTTTCACGTACAACCAAGCCGTTGGTAGGGAAATGGAACTTCCGCAATTTTAATCGCACAGAAATCGTTCACCATTCGTTGGAAAGCTCCTGATTTATCCAACCATATTATGTTAACTACTGCGAAGTGCGTGGCCATCAACCTGAGTTATGAGCATGGTTATTTGAATCAATTGTTTACACACAGATGATCATTCTCAATAATTGATATTGTCAACATGATTGCAACCGCTTGTAAATTTTCTTTTGATTTTCACGTACAACCGAGCCGTTGGTAGGGAAATGGAACTTCCGCAATTTTAATCGCACAGAAATCGTTCACCATTCGTTGGAAAGCTCTCAATTTATATAGTATTTTTCTTGTAGTTACATATTTATTTATATAATATTTATAGGGTTTTAGACCAAATTAAATGTCTAACAATTATTTATTTTATTATTGCCAAATATTGTTATTATTCACGTGCAACCAAGCCGTTGGTAAGGAAATAGAATCATCGCAAAAACACATTCTGTGTTCCTATGATTTCATACAGAGTATGGAAAAAGAAATAAACCGGGGGGTGCAGGGGGGCGGAGCCCCCCGCCGAGGCGCAAAGCGCCGAGTTTTGATTCTACGCCTTGAAACGTAAGCCAACAAGTTTTGAGGGGGGGTTAAATATTTTCTCTTGTTCGATTGCAAAGGATCATTATTGAAAATGATAAACCAAAATGATATGAGACCGAAATTGTATAGGACGGCACCTACCTACTTATAAAACGAAATGCGAGAGGAAATTCTTGTTTTGAAATACATTTTTGTCATCTCTCAAAAGTGATCCACTATCTAGGTTTGTACTCGAAGATGAACCCTCATAAGCGAAATGGGGAATGACTCAGGTATTTTATGGAGGCCACTCATCAACCAACCGACTAACCCAGATAGACCAATCACCATGATTTATTGTCCAACTAATTTATATTTTACTATAGAAAATCGATTTAGGACTTTCTATTATTTTTGAGATGCGAGCTTGAGAGCATCCAGACCTCCAAACGATACACATTATTCTTCTTCAAATGAGTGGCCTCCTTATAATACCTTAGTACCCAAAATGGTTACAAAATCAAGTGAATGGCAAGAACCAAAATGTCAGCACACATGAACCCTTGTTTCAGAATTTTAATTTTACTGTGCCATTTTATGGAAATCAGCAGTTGTTATGTGTTAGCTCTCAAAAACTTTGTGTTTCTTCTTCCCTCCGTCGTTTTTCTGACATCTGACGTTTAGGTTCTGTGAGGTCATATGTAGATAGCGTGAACTCTGGACGGAAACTGTCACGAGGTGAAGAGGGAAGCTTTTCAATATAACATTTCTTATCCTCACTCCTACGCCGACAGCTGCCGCCGATCCCTCAGGATCCGCTTGAGCACAATGAAAGGGAGAGGAGAGAGGCGCTTAGGGAATACGCTTTCTGCCAAACAGTTGCAGAATTAGTTTAGAAGCCCCTTCGCCGAAACAATTCGCTCAGGAAGTTTACACAAGGAGTTCTCCCCTGGATCAGAGGATGAGGGGTAGGGAGCGGTATTGCTTCTCAGACGTACAACATTTGCTATGGGAAACAGACCTCTGCGACGTAACCGTCCCTATCCTACTTCTGCCGATGTGGGCGATATCTGTGTGATCCCCCGATCATCATGGAACAACGACGGTCTGAAGTTATAATCAGTTTCCGATTCGAGCTGAAGTGGATTTCCAACTAAATTTACACAGAGGAGAGTGAAATGTAATCTGTACATAACAACGAGAAATCCATATCAACTAATAGCCTGCACAATGATGTGTAAGACAATTTCATTACTGCCATTCTCTCGGCTTATTCTGAAGAATTCTATTAATAATTTGGGTGGTTGAATATATGACTTCAATTCTACAAATTGTAGAACTGAAGTCATATTTCAATCTCCCTAATTAATAAGAGCGATTTGAGATCTCCAAAAGAATGATACCGACTGCCAATCTAAAAAATTAGGATCAAGGGTCTCGTCCAATAAATTTGTGTGCTAGAAAGGATGTTTCCAATAATCAAAAATATGACGGCTTATGAACGATTTTATTCTTCCAGACAAAAATGTCCTCAAAATTTTTTCATTTTAAACGTTAAATTCCACAACTCACTGGATTAGTCACAAAAATCTTAACCCCACGTAGGTATCAACTCCTTCATATATTTCGATATATAAATTTTCCCAATTTCTTTGTTAGGTTGATGCCACGACCGTTTGACAAGAGCCTGAACAAGTTTACCAATGTGACGACGTTATATTATTTTGGATAACAGGAACTAATACTATACCCACTCGGCAGTCTTAGACAAAAAATTGGTAAGACGATGATCTGAAATGCTACGTTTACAATATATATAAGTATATTAGCTACGTAATAAGTCCGCCACCATGAAGCTATGCGCCATGTATAGACTTCCAGACGATCGATTTCATCAACAGTAAGTTTAAAACTATATTTAAATATATTTAAACCTTCGATACCCTTCCGGTTAAGTTTTTGATCGCTGACTCTCCGACTACTACATACTCATTTATACATGGCAGTTTAACTTGATAGTTGTCATTTCTTCTAGCGAATTTTCGAAAAACATGAAGCTGTTGCAATGGCTCCTACATTGAGATATTATTTGAAAAACCTCCTTTTTATACGCGGTTACTCATTCGACGCGGCTGTTTTTCGACACGGCTGTGCGCTCCCTCCAAAACTGTTCTTCATTGAAATCTGTTTTGAGACATTCTTAAACGAATCCTAGAGTTAAACGCTTTTTCATATATATATATATATATATATATATATATATATATATATATATATATATATATATATATATATATATAAAATGTGTGTGTGTGTGTGTGTCATTCCAGACGACGAACTCTAATTCAGATTGAGATATGAACTCCGTTCTTGCGCCAAGAAAATCAAGCTTTTCAAATGAAAGGATGAGTTGGCTGGCCAGGACTTTTTGAGCACAATAAATCGGTCACATTTCAAAAAAAATCACTAAAAAAGGTTAAAACGGCTTAAAATCATTAAATTTTTATTTTTTTAAGCAAAATTTTAGTCAAAAGAAAAGTTTATCAACAACGAGGTATAGAATTAAAAAATGTATTCACAAAATCATTCAAAAATATCATCTATCATGCAGAAAAATGTGCTTGAATTTCAATAATACATGCTGAAAAATCGGAGAAAAACTACTAATAAAAGCAAAAATCCAAAATCTTCTTTGGATCACAGAATATTATTTGGAACGAGTTTTTGGGTCATCAAATCGGAAGTAAACAATCTATTTGTACTCAAAGTGCTTAATTTCAAAACAATGTACCTACCTAACAAAATATAATACCATCACTTACGAAAATTTGCCCACACGACCATGCTTTTTTGGTTCATCAATTTCAATAACGAACCTTTGTAATGCGCGAAAGTGTAATATCAAGAACAAGGTTAATTTCTGGTTCTTTATCAGATTTCGATTACATTTTCAGGGAATTTGTGGGTTAGGCTGTAGATTGTTCTCTACCAATTTCATTTTTCCCAAATCATTACTCCATTCTGCGCATGCACTAACGTAAATTACTTCAAGCATCATTTTCCCGTTTCCTAACCGATTTCGAAGTTTTAAGTTACTCTACAGCTTGATTGACTATATTTCGCGATGGAGTTTTTAATGATTATTTAAACCACTTCAATGATACGTTTATGATATTTTCATTTGGTATGTTTACTTAAACATCGTTATACTACGAGTATTAAAGTACTAGATGTTTTAAACTATTAAAACATCTAAACTATCAAACTATTAAACTATTAAAGTGTAGATGTTTTATTGATTGCATTAATTTCCCTCCTGCTGGTCCTATATCAACGCAGGCATATTGTATCAACCAACGGATCTGCAATTTGAAATGGGCCTTCTTTGCAATATCAAGAATTCAATATCAGTGCACACTGATCAGCTGTGGGGCCTCTGAGCCTAATTTGTTTTTTTTTTAAATAGAAAGGTAATAAACAAATTTCCCTTAAGGGTAAATAAGCCTAATTTTAAATTATTACTAAAACAGATATAATAGACCATTGTGTGATAATTTGCAGCGTTCTTAACCTAACATAACAAATTAATAGAATACTTGTAGAACAAAAATAACATTTTCTTCTTGATAGTTACGTAGTGTAAATGTAGGTACCTACTCACAACTTACCCACGCATTGAGTTGAAAGAAGAAAAATTTTGGAAAATTCTCAATTTGGGTTGAAAAGTCCACAATATGAGGTGTAAATGCTATAAAGTTACCCAGGATCACGCGCCCATCTGAATATCGACGGATGAATTTCAGATGCGATAAAGTCAGCATTCCAAAGTTCTTTCTCCTAACTAAAATATTCAAGCACGGTAAGACAGGATGCACGGTAGAGATAACAACCACATTACCCTGTGAGCTCTAGCTCAAACATGTTCGAAGGATGAACAAACAAAAGTTTCCAGGTAGGAAATAATTTCCAACGGTTCTCTGAAATTATATTTGTAAGGTGGTAGGAAGATAAAACGCAGTCAATTTTTCGTGTTTTGCGAGCGCTTTCGGGGAATGCTGTGCCCCCTTCCTCAAGCTCTGTAATTTATTAACCAGTATGAATGAATACATTTGTAAATTTCAAAAGACCGGTATCACATTTAAACAAAAATCTCAAAACATCAACCTAGTAGGTACAAAATTTCTCTAAAAATCTGCTCTGCAAAAACAACAATAAATGAAAAATTTAATAACAAAGGGTCAAATCAACAGATATAATAAAATAATAAATCAAACTTACAACAATCAACAGAAAGCTTCGTCCTTCCTACTCCCAATACATTCTGTCCTCCAACCAGGCACTCCAACTTGAACATGTCACGCAATATTTCCTTCTTCGAAAAGCACCAATCAGTCCTTTATCAATCCTTCCTTCATCAATCATTCCTTTATCAATCCTTTCCATCAAACTAAAACCAGCTTTTTCCAGACCTACCTTGTCTCCTCAAGAAAAAATCCCGAATCCGCCCTTCCATGAAAACCCCAATCAAAACAATCATCAGACAGCCACACCCAGTCCGCGCCTCCAACCAATCAACACCTGCAATCAGGCACATCATATTACTACCAACCTAAACAAATCCTTACCATCTATCAAATTAACAAACCATATCCTCCTGAAAATACCTATCAATCCTTTCCATCAAACCATACCAGCTTTTTCCAGACCTACCTTGTCTCCTCAAGAAAACAATCCCAATCCGCCCTTCCATGAAAACCAAAATCAAATCAATCACCAGACAGTCACACCTAGTCCGCGCCTCCAACCAATCAACACCTGCAATCAGGCACATCATATTACTAACAACCTAAACAAATCCTTACCATCTATCAAATTAACAAACCATATCCTCCTGAAAATACCTACCTAACACGTCCAGCTCATCCATATCACCTCATCTCCATCCGCTAACTTACTGGGGATGACCACCCCCTTCAATCCGCCCAGCGGATGGACATAAGGTGGTATGGATGAGCTGGAAGTGTTTGGTAGGTATTTTCTGGAGGATATGGTTTGTCAATTTGATAGATGGTAAGGATTTGTTTAGGTGTAGTAATATGATGTGCCTGATTGCAGGTGTTGATTGGTTGGAGGCGCGGACTGGGTGTGACTGTCTGGTGATTGTTTTGATTAGGGTTTTCATGGAAGGACGGATTTGGGATTTTTCCTTCACTAGACAAGGTTGGTCTGGAAAAAGATGGTATGGTTTGATAGTAAGGATTGATACTTGGGTGTTTTTTGAAGAAGGAAATATTAAGTGATATGTTCTAGTTGATGAAGGTCACTGCTTGGGTGGTCTGGGAGTGCCTGGTTGTAGGACAGAATGGATGTGGAGTAGGAAGGACGTAGCTTTCTGTTGATTGTTGTAAGTTTGATTTGTTATTTTATTATATCTGTTGATTTGACCCATAGTTATTAGATTTTTCAGTTATTGTTGATTCTTTTTGCAGAGCAGATTTTTTGAGAAATTAGGTAAGTACCTACTATGGTTGATGTTTTGATATTTTTGTTTAAATGAGATACAGGTCTTTTGAAATTTACAATTGTATTCATTCATATTGGTTAATAAATTACAGAGCCTGAAGAAGGGGGCACAGCATTTCCCGAAAGCGCTCGCAAAACACGAAAAATTGACTGCGTTTTATCTTCCTGCTACCTTATAATGTCTGACGCGGGAGATCTACATAATATTAGATAAACTTGAGGATTGCTGAGTTCCACTAGTTTGAGTCCGTTTAACGTGAACCGTTCTATCACATGAGAAAATCGTAAAACGACTTTTGAGTACGTATCGCAAATTCAAGGAAGAGGCTGAGGGTTGGACGTTACAAGTAGCCTCTTCATCTCTACTTTCTCGTAATATCGAATCACACCTGAATAGATCATAAATAATGCTTTTCAATAAAATTTACTGTTATGAAAATTATTATTAATTTACGGATGAAGATTTCCATGGACGCATCACCGTGGATTTCCACTCAATTATTCGTTGACAAAGTTACTTTCCTACTTCTCTCCAGTATTAGTAATTTATGTCGATGTCGAAAAGGTTTATTAATCACAATTTAATTGAATAAACAAAGAATGGAGAAACTATACAGGCCTGGCAAATTTTGCAGTGACGCCACTCTCTTTGAGCTTCAGGGCTATCAAGTTCAATGCAAAATTTGTCACGCCTGTGTTGTTTCTTCATTTTATGTTTATTCAATTAAACTCCAGGAATAGTTTCAGAATACCTCAAGATCGAATTTTATGAAGACAATTTTGAAAAGTTTCTGGCATCGGCTGGTTTTGCATCAGCTTCAATTTTCTTCAAAAATCCGCAGAAAGAAAGTATTTATACATCTCTTTGGTCTGAAGAATAGCTTTATGATGTGTACCTATATTTTTGTGACGTGGTTGCTTGCTTTGGGTGAAAATGTCGATCAGCAGGATGTGCAGATCAGTTCTGTGGGTGTAATCAACGATTTTCTGTCCATAATAGCCTATTAACCCTATTAATAGGATTCAAACCAAAATAGGTCCCTGCTTGTGAAGCAAAGCTCTTGCTGACGCTCATCGCAGATTATTCACTTCACAAATATCATCACATCAACAGGGATCTAGAAAATTTAAAAGAAATATACATCCATATAATACTTGATAAGTCACAATTATAAAGAATTTAGCTAAAATACTTGATCAATATTTAAAGGTTATGTGATTTTATGGGAAATTTTTGGCAGACTCGCCAACAAAGGAAAATAATATTAGTATTTTACAACAAATGAAGCAATAGAATTGATAAAGAAAACTCTGATTTTAGGAAATGGATGTACAGATATTAATTAGTCAATATACCTAAGCTCTTTTAGCGAATTTTCGTAAAAAATGAAGTTATTGCAATGGCTCGAAAAATTTTAAAATAAAAATTTTTGAAAAATTTCTTCAATGAAATCTGTTTTGAGGCATTCTGAAACGAATCCTAGAGTTTAACGCTTTTTCATATATATATATATATATATTTGTGTGAGTGTCATTCCAGACGATAACTCTCAAAAGGATTGAGATAAAAATTCCGTACTCGCGCCAAAAAATCAAGCTTTCCAAAAGAAAGGGTGAGTTCAGCACGTTTTGAGCACAATAAATTGGTCAAATTTCAGAAAATGTACTAAAAAATAAAATAAAATAAAAGACTCAAAATGGCTAAAAACGGATAAAACTCGTTAAATTTATATTTCTTGGGAGAATATTGCTCAAATAAAGTTTATTAACTATGAAGTAGAACATTCAACAATTTATGTACAAAAGTATGCACTTAGAACTCATTAAAATTTGCAAAAAAAAAATCGATAAAACTGCAAAAAAGCTAAAAATTCAAAACCTCTATTTGAACATGAGATTGTAATTTAGAATCCTTTTTTTGCCATAAAATTAATAGTTGATCATTTCCTTGCACTTAAAAATCTCAAATTTCAAAACAATTTAACATTATACAATGCAATAATTTACGAAAATTCGCTCATACGATCATGCTGCATGACTGGAACTTTTTATTGTTGAAATCGATAAACATCGCTTCGGTTTTGATTAGGTAATTAACAGATAACAGTAGCTCTTGTGGCTAGGATTATACAGCTTCTAATCAATTATCCTTCTAGCATCCTCTTTATTATGTTAATTCGTCTCGTTTTGGTTGTCAAGGGACTGTGGGCGAACTGATGAATATGTTACGGACTTATGGTAATGATGAGGTGACAGCTGAGTCCATCAGGAGCCGTCTGTGAAACCCGACTCGAGACTTATACCAAGTGGGCGTGAAGTTGTTTCAAGTTCAGGACAATGGGGATGAAGTTGATCCGGTCTTCCCGAAGGACGGCCGTCGTTCTGGTCGGATATCTTTTGGAATCATGAACTGAATAATCCCAGAACGGTATGTTATCCGGGTTTTTTATTTATTTTTATATTTTTATAGATGAAATGGATTTTTAATGAATAATACAATGTCTAAAAGCGTGACGGTGCAACCTATGATGATACCTCGTGATTTATTTATCTTATTAATTATTATTAATTGTATTTAATTTCGGATATAAAATCCGAATCCTGTTTGTTTGTCCGAGCATCAGGGCCGAACGGCTGCACCGATTTTCATGAGGGTGGGCGCAAATTTACGAGCGTAGGATATATTACAATCCTCTAAACTTACTCCTTCATCGAGAACTCGGCTTTTCCTAACGACGCCACCTGGGTAAACAACTTCGTAATTAGAGAAAAACCGGACATGAGTCGAAATTTTCGCGTCAAATGTGGATAAGGTGGGTTAACGCGTAAACATACACACACGCACGCACACACACGCGCGCGCGCGCGCGCACGCACGCACGCACGCACGCACGCACACGCACACAAAAACACGGAAGGAAAGTTGTACAAAACGGTCTAAACCGTAAAATGCGAGTGGAAATTTTGGTTTTGGAGACCAAAAAATGCTTATCTCTCGAAAGTTGAAACATTCGCTGCCTATAGGTTGACTGGGAAGCAAACAGCTGAAGTTCTTTGCGAGAAAGCGGGTTTTAAACGGAAATAAGGAAGGTTAAGATGTTTGAGCAAATTCTTTGAAACTAAAATAACTTGGCAAAGCAATCATCGTAGTGACTTTATGTGGTATTGCACGGGATATTCGTTGTTCCAGGCATCGGTTCACCTGTTTCACTTGACGAGGTGGGATGGATGGTTGAAGATGGGATTGATGGTTTGCTGAAGGATCTCGGAACAGATTGATGTCCCTGATGGTATTCCGCTTCGAACTAAATGGACGAGGGGATCAGAAGAGCGTGCGTTTGAAAAATGCGCACCATTTCCCCGCACTCCACTCCACCGCCCATTATCTCCGAGGGTGATGGGTGAATTTCAGGGAGAGTTGGGATGGGGAAAAGCAACTGCATTACCCCAACTCTACCGATGCCACTGAAGTGAACAAAGGATGACGTTCGATCGATCGCTTGGCCAAAAACATATAGCAAACCCATATCAGGTACTTAAAATCGAATATCAACAGAGTAGTGCCACAAATAAAATGTATGGGATATAAATATGTACACTGTAACCCTACCTTACGGAAACCTGGATAGATTTATCAAAGTTTGGAGTAATCCACGATTGTCAGTTAGGTCAAAACTTCATGGTCACATCCATCTACAAATTAGCTCCGTGCTCAACGACAGTACTGATCACAATGGAATTACTGATGGAATAAAATAAATAGACAATATGTGTCTACCATCCCGGAAGCTGCTCTACAGTGACGAACACTGCGAGATAAGTGGCGTTTCAAGGAATTCATGGTTGCCAATACCAAACTATAGAAACTTTACGACATCGAAACAATTGATAAGGACATTTATGTGGGTTGGAACTAATTTACCTAGCGTGCTCACCTGAAAATTTTCGACAAGTATCTATTATTAGAATACATCGAGAAATATCAATATTCGATGGAATATGCATTTGTTACCAAATGATTTGGTTACTTACACGAGGTTAGAAATGAATACCCCGTATTCTTCATGCATTTGTGACACACCATGTATGTAACAAGATGCATGCTCATCGTGGATTTGACGTTATGCAATTACAAAAACATCAAAATTAAATGAACTGATCGTCAGGTTTTGGTTAAATTCAGATGTCTTTAGTTTCAGTAATTTTATACTTTCGCCCAACAGGAACTTTGACCTTAATTGTTGACATAGTTATACATAGTAATTATTAATTTCCAAACGAATGTTATTCAAAGTAAATACAACACCAAAGAGATAGGATTAGGGTGTAAGCCATTGCGTAAGTAACGAGTTAGGTATTCAACTGTATACAAATTAAACTAATGTACCTACTTACTTGCAGAAAATTTGTGACAGAAGAATTGGGATAACAAAACTGTAGAATTTAATAGAACTTATTTTTATCTTGTTAAAGTCTTCTTCAGAGAGCCTACCTTTCTTCGTAATATGATGCATATTAACTTATTAAAAAAAAAAAAAAACTTTCACTGACCAGTTGCGGGCGAATCGTATACATGTCGGCAACACTAGCAACTATAACAAAAACGGGCTCGAAAATATGGAATCCCCTCCTCCCCTCCTCCCCTCCTCTCCAAAAATATCCATAAAACAGGTTCACCGCAATCATTTCACAAAATTTGTTTTCCTGGCCGTGTTTAATGGATACTCACACAAAAGGAGTAGTAAGTAGACCAGTGTTGAACAAAATTGACTTGTAAATAACAATCCTTTCTTCTGAGATTATTGATTTTTAGGGGAAAGAACTTTTTTTTTACCCAAAGTTTTGCAGAGAAGTTCGTATTACAGCCGACGCGACGAGGTAGAACAAGTTTCCAATAGTAATTCATATTCATAATTCTTTATATATATATATATATATATATATATATATATATATATATATATATATATATATATATATATATATATATATATATAGAAATATATATATATATATATAGAAATATATATATATATATATATATATATATATATAGTAATTCATATATAGATATATAGATATTTATTTATATATATATATATATATGGACAACATTTTGTGCTCACTACTCCTCCGAAACTGCTGGTCCGATTTGGGCCAAATTTTGATATATGTTGTATTACCATGTCGGAACTTGTGCTTCGTTGACTTTGGTGAGGATTAGCTGACCACGAGCAGTAATATCAATCATAATGATGACAAAATCTTACTCAAATCTCTCATATTCACCGTAAGGCGTCGAAATTTGGTAGGGAGCCAACAACAAGAGAGAAGATAAGCAACGAGCAAAGATACGAGTTAAGTTAGGGGCGCCATCCTGATCTGCTGAGTGAGCTAAAATCTCTCTGTTCACCGTTGGACGTTAAAAATTGAGAGGGAGCCGCTCTGGGAAACAAGAGATGAAAAACCTTACAGGCTCCATCCTGATCAGCTGAGTGTGCCAAATGTTATGTCGTCTGTCTGATTACAACGAAATTTGATAGGGAGCCTCTCTAGGACATCAAGGGACGAATGAAATGACGGGCTCCACCCTGAGCTTCAACTGACCGATTCGAAAAGTTGGTTCTAGGTACCAACGCTTACTGCGTAATTGAGTTAATACATATATTTTTTTAAAATCTCAATCATAAGTTGAGTTATCCTCATTATATACATATGAAAAAGGACATACTTCAGGAATCGTTTCAGAACGCCTCAAAACGGATTTCTATGAATCAATGTTGGGAAAAATTTAATTTTAAAATGTTTTGACCAATTACAATAGCTTTATTTTATAAGAAAATTCGCTAATTCGATATCATATGAAGAGGTAGTTTTGTAATACACCCATTTAAATGATTTAAATTTCTCTGGGTGTCCTAGATTGTAGGTAATACGAGTATTTTCAGACAATATGGAAAAATTTATTAGAAACATATGTATGATAGTACAATTTAATCTACTTTAGGTTTTGAATAAAGAAATTATTCTTTATTAAATAAAGATAATAACCAAAATACGATAATTATTAAGTAGTAGGTACGAATAAAACTTTAACAAAATTAGTAGTCAAATCGGTCCTCGGTAGAGCTCTCAACCATGACACTCATAGGATTTTCAAGCGTTCCATGGTACGGCTGAAGCAACGAACTATATAACTGTACCTGACCTGTAACTGTATAACTGTATAGTACTCGTAGTATATACTATAGTGTTATATAGTTCGTTGGGATGAAGAGTATTTACTCTCATGTCTTTAAAAAATGCAGTGCAATTGTTGATGAACAAACTTTAAGCTAATTTCTAGGTTTAGAAGATGATGCGCAGATGGAAATCGGTTGGGGTAGTTAGGTGATGGGTAGAGAGAGGTAAAAACAGAAAACTATGTTGTTTGTCTGCTGTTGATAGCTTGAGTCAAGAGATCGTTACGAGAATTGTTTTCAACTCATACTACGAGTATAAGTCCCTCTCATAATGACCAATGTTCACTTTACATGGAAGCAATTAGCTGCCTCTCTACGATTGGCTACTGAACACACATGATCAATAAGAGTGGACGGTTGTGGCGAGGTTTTTCATGACCCTGGCCAGTTTAGTCGATAGGTAGTTCATAAATGCCTTGTGACATCGCTCACTCAGCTGTTCCTGATTAGGTAATAACAACTAAAATAAAACTAATAGGTAAAAATAACTAATAATAATAGTATAGGATGTATGTTATTTTATTATATTCCATTCCGGTGATAATTATTTTATTCCAAATCGGTACGTAGATAGAGAACTTCCATCGAATGAGAGATACAAAGATAGAGAACTTTCAGACTTGAAATTCGGGTGTCGGGACACCGAGAATAATATGACAGATACAGGTGATAGGATGGAGCCGTATTTCTTCATTGTTGGTAGGTTGTTGGTTATAACAAGTTTATTCTGAAATGGTGGAACCCACGTCGCTGCCAGGAAATATAAAAACTTTACGGTAGCATTGTGGTCTTATCGGCTTATTTTTTCTTTCTTTTCTCTCTCGAAGGTGCTAAACTTACTTTCGAGGTAGTCAGAAGTCAATCTCACCAAGAAGTGGAAATAAATAAATCATCCTGATTTTTATATTTGAAAATATATAATTTTAGGAGTACAATCCGAACTTATTGATACCTATATCATTTGGTTGAGAGCCAGGAAATTAAATGTGAAACGACACGAAATTATTACGAAACAACTGATAAACAACTCGTTGTTCGGTACGGTTGCTATTTGTATTAAGAAATTGAACTTCAACTGTCGAAGAGTAGTAGGAACTTTCTACAAAATATGCGGTCCCTACGTACGTACGCAAAGAATATTGGACGCGACCTGTTGAAAATGATTTCCGTACATGTGTGTATCAATGTATCATTCTAGAGAAACATGATATAGTGAGGTACGTTGCACACTGTTGCAAAACCGTTCTCAATTCAAAAAACAATTCAAATGTTTGGCAAAATTCGCAAAAATTTTTGGAGAATAAAAAAGAAAAAAAAAGCTTTCAATCACTCAATGCTTAATGAGTTTGATAGTACTTTCCTTGTTTTACGGGTGGAATTACCTATTCAAACAGTCTGATAAGTGGGATGCTATCCGAAATTTTTTTTGACCAGTGATAAAGTTCACAATGCCAAATTATGAGAGTTTGTTGCTATATATGTTGTGATTCTCCAATAATAATATTAGTTTCACAATTCTGTTAGGAAACGGAATCGCTAAAACCCATTCCATTCAATCCATCATCCAATAAAGTACCAACATACACAATTATTCAAGCTAAAAACGGACAATTTTGGGGGATTTTCAAAGGAAATGAAGCTCAAAGTTAAAATCTTATTTTCTCAAAATTTGCCACATGGAAATTCGGTACTTGAGGCGATCTGAAACGGTTCCTGGAGTTTAACGCTTCTTCATAAACATAATATATGTAGTATACACTTTTTTTTACATGTATGTGTATGTTTGTCATTTAATCCATCCAACCATAGAGGGGTTCTTTCTAGGGTCCTAGGGATGGGTATTAAAACTCAATTTTTGTATAAATAATTTATTTAGTTCAAAAATGGATTTTTAAAGAAGAATTTCTTTCTGTCAGTATATGTTCCTAAAAAATTATTATATTAAATATTTCAAGAGCGCCACACAGGCCAAGGGTTAAAGTTGAAGAAAACTTTTCCATACTTTTCTTACTGAAGCCATATATATATATATATATATATATATATATATATATATATATATATATATATATATATAGTTATGTGGGTGGTACTTAAGTAGGTAGTACTTACCTAACCTAATCTGCATGGATACTTACCACGCATTTATCTAAAGAAATTAAGTAAGTAGTTTGAAATTCCAGAATTTTTAGATTTCCTTAGAAATTGATTAATTTATTGAAGTGAGCTAAACCCCCTGCCTGTACCTATACCTTTTCAAGTCACATTATCTGTTTGTTATGAGCTTTGAATGAGAACTCAAAGAATTTTCATAAAACGAATCTGCGATATCTGTTTCTTTCATTTATTCAAAGGTTAATGATGTGAATTAGGAAGGCGTCCAAAGCTATATTCTATAATAGATTAGATTGTAAAAAGCAGAGACTACACAGTTAGATCGAATTCCGAATATCAAGTGTATTTTTCAATTCTAATAAAACATATGAAAAATACCAAGCATCTGGTAAACCAATCAATATTGAAGTATTATGAAGAAGCTTCAACTTGAATTTCCACACTTCCCCTCCAGCATTTATCATATCCGCAGTATATTTGAATTCGACAATTTTTTCATTGACACAATCTCTTATAAAATGATGCCGAATATCTATATGTTTGGTAGAAATGTTGGTTCTTGATATTTTTTCAATCCCAACGAATTAAGAAAGAGCCACAGTCCGTTGTTTTCTTGCCTCCCAGTACCCTGAGTAGGATCGTTTGGTGATGCCGTAATCGGCTGTTCCTTTCAAATACCGCATTCCAGAACAAATACATCAATGAGCCTATCAACCGTTGGTATGGGTATTTTTTTAGATCTTCTTGATTTTTTTAACCCAGGTGATTTTTGCGTTGTGTCATGTAGATCCTTCCCTAGTCCAGATCTTCCCTAGGCAATCTTGAAGTAGCTCATTAATGTTTTCTTCGTGTCTTCTGTCCACTTTGGGTTAGTTGATGCAATCCATAGGTCATCAACATATATTGCATCCTTTCCTCTCCGAGCATGGTAAACACATGGTTCCGAAGAGGTTTCAGTTATTTTTCGGTCAATTTGAACAGTTTTTGAGAGGTTGCTACAATATCTTCTAGCGTTGGTACCCCTCATTCGCACCACTGGAGCATAAATTTCATTATAATCTTCTCCTTGGCGTTGATTAAAACCTTGTGCGACCAGCCGAGCTGTACCATCAGCCTAGTTAACGTTTTGTTTTCAATAATGGATGCAATTTCAGATTTAATTGCTTCTCTCCATTCTTGGCTGTTTGGTTGAGATAGCGCTTCTTTCAACGAAATATCAGCAATTCCTGCGTAATCTTCAGGACCCTGAGAAAAATCGTTTACTTCGAGAGGTTGTTGTGGGTGCACCTCCACTTCACAGTACACGTACTTCACAGCTCTTCCACGAACTGTTTGTGTAGTTGACGTGATATTTTCGTTAATTACACTCTCTACTTCTTCTGTAGATGATTCAATGTCATTATTCGCATCTGTATAATCATCATTCGAATTTTCGGTATCAGTTTCATTTTCCTGTTCATTGTTCAAGTTTCCTCTATTCAATTTCTCTTGAGTAGGGATCCAAACTGTTACATGCTTGTAACCCGAGTTATTTGTTTTGTCATTCACAGATCGTTGATTGTTTTCAGAGATGAAATCCTCAAAACCATTTCCATCTGCTACTCCTTCAAGGAACTTCACATCTCTTGAAACGATTACTTTTCTGTCTTCTGGTGACCAAACACGATAACCCTTGGTTTGTTCAGAGTAACCAATGAACGTACATGGCTTCGCTCGTGGCTGGAATTTGTCTTTATTTGGATCTTTATTTAGAAAATACGCTCTACAGCCAAATATAAGAAACGGTAGGAACTTTCCCCGTCCACAGCTTAAACGGAGTTTCTCCACCAATGCTGCTTGAAGGACACCTGTTTCTTATATGATTTGCAGCGAAAACTGCTTCAGCCCAAAAAGATGGGGGTATGATCAACATACATCGCGCTGTTTCTACCAAAGTCCTATTTTTTCGCTCCGCCACGCCATTCTGTTCAGGAGTATGACTGACGGTCAATCTCTTTGTTATGCCACAGTTTTCCAAGTAAGAATCGAACTCTCGATTGCAATATTCCTTCCCATTATCTGATTGGATACATTTTATCTTCTTCCCCCTCTGATTTTCAACCAAATTTTTGAACTTCTTGAATTCAGTGAGGACTTCAGATTTTTTTGAGATGAATCTAACCTCACACCATCGAGAATAATCATCTATGAGGGTTAGGAAGTACTTCGCACCGCCTTTTGACTGGACTCTCATAGGCCCACATAAGTCACTATGAATAATATCCAAGAGTTCCGACGAGCGATTTGATTTTTTCGGAAAGGGTTTTTGTGACATTTTTCCTTGAGCACAAACTGTACAACTTGCCAGCGATTCATTTCGATTCAAATCGATACCTAATACCCGTTTCTGGGCGTGAACGACCTTTAAATCTGCCTCATTCAAATGCCCATAACGTTGGTGCCACAGTTCAATTTTTGATCGGGTACTGGGTTCAGCAGCTCTTGCATTTTCCAGAGCTTTCTCCTCAACATAGTACAACCCATTTACCCTTTTGGCTACCATTATTATATTCCCTGCTCTATTCTGTACTTCTGCTGACGTATTGGTAAACGTTACAGAATGTCCATTGTCAGTAATTTTTCCCACGGAAATCAAATTTGAGCGTAAGTCTGGAACGTGGAGGGTGTTATTCAACTTCAAGATTTGTGTTGAATTTCCAACAGGTACGCTCATCTGAACCGTTCCTTTGCCTAAAACACCAACCGATGATTGGTTTGCGAGGTTCACTTTACTACATTCCGTAGGTACTAGTGACATGAATCGCTCTTTGCCACTGCACATATGTGAGCTACGAGTACAACCACTATCTAGACACCATTTTGCAATGCCTGAGATGTTCATGGCCGCTTCACATGTAGTGAGTAAACTTTCTTCCGTCTTTTGGACTGTTTGTGTCATTTTCTTCTGACTACAGTCGGACGCTTTATGCCCTTTTTTCCTACAAAGATTGCATTTAAACGGAAACGAGGTTTCTCTTTCAGATGGACGTTGATTTCGAGCATTCTTATTCCATATCCTCTTCTTTGCCAATAGACCCGATGCTTCAGAAACACCATTCTTATCCTTACGAGAGTCACATTGCTCTATAATCTTGATTTTAAGAGCTTCAGGGGTTGGAAGATCGTCACGAGCTTCAATCGCACACCTGAAATTTTCGAAGCTTTCCGGTAAACTGTACAACAACATGATAGTGAGTAGATCCTGATTGATTTCTACCCCATGTCATGGAGCTTGTCTACAGCATCGAAAAATTTTCCAAGATGCTCTCGCACGTCATCTTCCTCTCCCATTCTGTGGAGCATAAGCTGCTTCAGCAAGGTTGCTTTCCTAGCAGGCCCCTTTGACTGATATATTGACTCAAGTTTCAGCCACATTTCCCTGGAAGTCTTGCAGTCCTTCACCTGCTTCAATTCCGAGGGTGAAATTGAAAGAACTAAATCAGCCTTCGCTTTCTTGTCTGCTTGGTTCCATGCTGCCTTCTCAGATTCCGAAGTTGGGCAAGGGATACTTCCGTCTACATATCCTACCACATCATTCTTCACGAGAATAGCATCCATTTGCAGCTTCCAAGTATCATAATTCTCTTTATTAAGGCACTCGATTCTTGTCACATTCATTCTTCTCTTAACGATTTCACTCGAAAGTCGCGGAAACACTAAATTCAAATCACACTAGTATGAATTCACCGCCAGAAAATTCCGATTCTCGTTAAATTCACTTCGAAATTTCGACCTATCCCGCGTCAGACCTATAACCTATAATAGATTAGATTGTAAAAAGCAGAGACTACACAGTTAGATCGAATTCCGAATATCAAGTGTATTTTTCAATTCTAATAAAACATATGAAAAATACCAAGCATCTGGTAAACCAATCAATATTGAAGTATTATGAAGAAGCTTCAACTTGAATTTCCACATATTCCGACCGATATTGTACAGTGGTCTGCCAATAAGCTATTATGACGTCAAAATTCGAGATGAAGTCAACACCAATCAACTGCAGCGTTGATGGAACGGAAGGCGTTCATTTAGCGGGATACGGTTGGCGAGACGCTAACCTGGGTATTGATGATGATGGATGCAGGGCATTATGCACTTCGCCAATATGAGCCCATCCAGCTACAAGGCGCAAGGCGGATAAACGCGGAGGCTTACCAGAAAATGGCTGCCCGTTTAATAGGGTAGCTCATAATTGAAAGCAAACAGATCAGAATTGCTAGTTTGCTTTACCAGGGCTCTGACAAAGCGGTGGGAACCAGGGCAGATTGCAGTGTTTTCTAAATTAAAATCGCATGATCCTCGTATATACGTTTTTCAACTTGGGGTATAAACGGACCAACCATCATAGTTGGACAAAGATCAAGGCTGTTGTGGAACCCAACGAAAACAATTAACCCCAAATTTTGAACTACCTAATTTACATACTTAATGGAAGCATAATTACAAATTATACCTACTTTATTGTTTCAATTTTGTTTTCAACATCCTACGGGAAACAGGAGAGAATTGGCTCAATCAGTTGATCAGGATGAAGTCCGTAATTTCATTCGTTTCTTGATATCTCAGATAGATAGGCTCCCTATCAAATTTTAATTTCCTGGGTTGAACTTGAGAGAAAATTCGATCAGCTGATCAAGATGAAGCCCATAATTTCATTCCCCTCTTGATGTCTCAGAGGCTTCCTATGAAATTTTAACTTCCTAGAGTGAACAGGAGAGAATTTGGCCTGATCAGGTGAAGCCGTGATTTCATTATTTTCTTGATGTCTCAGACAGGCTCTTTATCAAATTTCAATTTCCTCGGGGGATCAGTAAAATAGTACGACGCAGCACATTAGCAACGAAACATCAACATCAAAAGCTATACCTGTAAACATCATTCCTTAGCGACCGAGCACGCTTTGTTTATCGGCTGCGTAAGGGTGCATCGGTGCATCCATATCCGCTTCACGCCTTTCGCTTTATCGCGGCAAACTCGCGGTGAGAAAATGTGCGGAAAAATTTACGCGCGTGGCCATAATGCGCCCGTCAGCCTGCGTTAACCAGCTCAATCCGCTTTTACCCTCATCCACCAGAATGAAAAAATTAATTCTTTTTCTCGCTTCCTGATTCAACCGCGGCTGTCTCCAAAAAATTATTTGAGGCAAAATTTGGACCACTGACGCCCCTTGTACTCCTAAGTTTGGAGGTTTTATTGTATATAACGACGATTTCTCTCGTCTATTTCCTAAAATTGTCTATTCATGACCATTTTATGACTCGGGGACCTTTTTATTATACCTAATCAAAAATGTCGAAGGAAGATTTACCTTACATTTAGGTACTAAATCTTGTGAATTTTCTATGAAACCTTTATATCTGCTACACCACGCAGGCTGAATTCCCTAGTGCTGAATTATTCGAAGCTGCAAAAGTTTTCACAATAAAACAGCTGAACGTAAAAAACGCTTTGCTGTATTCCCACAGGCATCCAGAGGCAGTGGGCGCTGAAGAAAAGATACCAACCCGTACCTACTCTGAGACTTACTACTGGAGCAGTTGTACCCACAACTCCAAGCCGTCTACATTCAACCACCTGCTATATAGTGTTTTTTCTTCCTAAACTTGAATTTATCTTGTTTAATTAATTTAATTTCAACTTACGAGCACATTTTCGGAATCAGCGTTAAATTTTCTTTATGCACGGTTGCACTAGAGACCATAACAGTAGCGCGAACATAGACGAATTTGAAAAAATAAAAATCTCTCGGGCAATAGTATCATCTAGGTAGTAACTAGTTGTGCAGTAATCAGGGTCATATAAGGGAGGGAAGTTATTAGGTATTTCAAATTTAATATGCAACTATAGGAACTATGGAATAGGAAATTTAATGTAGGTAGGTACTCAATGTAATATTTATAGTAGGTAAATAGTTCAAATTCGCTTTATCATAATTCAAACAGCGTTCATAAATTGGAAAACACATCTCCAGTCAGACCAGTGTGTGAACGCGCTATTAAGCCTTCAAATCGCAATATTTCTTCGGTTCAGAAGCATTTGTATGGGGAGAAAGTCTTTGAAGAACCATAACAACAACAAACATCGGAATAAGTTCGATAAAATTGCTTATACCTTACTTTAAAGTAATGGAATCTTTAAACATGCCTAGTAATGTTTGGCCATCGACTGGAAGCGTAATACTGAAATAACCTTTTTCGGTTTTGTATGAAACCTACCGCCAGTAATTTCAGAGACTTCTGTGATAGTCTAAGGTAACTGATGGACACTCAGGAATCCATATGATTGAACTACAGCCCTTATTATAGCAATTTTTCTGAGCGCCGTCCACAGAATGGGGGTCATTCAAGGAATGGAGGGGTTTATGTTGTGTTTGTTGATTCGAGAATTTCACGTTTTAACTGTGTTTTACTCTCGTGCGAAGGCGTAATTTGATGGGTGTATGAATAGGGTCATATTCCGCAAATTCTCCGCCCTCCTCTTCCCGCTCTGCTCCTTACTAACTTAGCAACCCTAATAGAACATCTTAATTAACGTAGTTAGCTCCCTTCTCCCTAAGGGCGAACTTGGGGGCGGGGAATAAACATCGAAGGAGGCAGAGGCAACTATGAAGGAGAAGAGGGGTCATAGCAGAGCCGGTAAGGTAGTTTAGTGGGTCGGATAGAGATGGTAAAGCGGTGGCATCGATGGAGGAAGAGGGTAGGCAACACTAAATTAATGCCCCTCACCCTCAACAAACGCCGCTAAAGGCAACAGAGTTAATTTCAATTTAGAGAACACTCTGGGCACCCGTTGTTAGGGTTATGATGGGGCAGGGTCGATAGCGTTGAAGGGGGAGAGGATAGACTTAGCACTAACATGCAGAGTGAGCTACTCTAGGCTGAAACCTGGTACCCAATTCCCATGTCTAATATTCTCATCTCCCATGAAATTCGAATGAGCCCCAGCTCGACCTGAACGATGTTTGCCATTGTCTGTAAAGTTCCCAACTGCGTACTCTGTTTTAAGCAACTGCAATATACATGCGAGAGAGCGATGAGCTACAAATTCGTATGGTATGCGGGTGGGTTTAGCTTGAAACTAGCAAATTCAGGAATCTCAAATATGATGAACCATCAAATTTCGACTGTCTCGTAATCATGAGCGACTGCTCATATCATTCGTACATGCAAAATCAAATGCGTTTTTGGTTGTAACTTTTAGTGCATTTCTCACTGTACGGGAATTCGAACTCGAGACCAACATTGTTTAGTCTCTTAGGGGAAACAACGTCGTCATGGGTTTTTGTAACATATTTCGGATTAGGGGTTTCACATGTGGATGGGGAATAGAATGAAATTGTAATGAAAATTTAGTAGTGCACCACAAATGGTAAACCCTCACTTAAAAAATGGCGTGATGGAAAATTTGTTGTTTATGAAATTCATTTTGATTTATGAAACAAATAGGTATTTATATTTGTATTGAAATGTAAAGCAGCCCAATATTTCCTATACATGTGAGACTAAAAGGTATTTTATCGATCAAGTGTATTGGGGAAGTGGTCGAAAAAATGTTGTAAGCCGATTTGAGGAATTGAGAATACAAAACAAGTCCCCTTAACAGCTACACATGTCCAAATCTGACGTACATATTGACAGCTGGAATAGACTGGCTGTATAACATGTTTAATAGAATATAAATACCCATTTCCTATTTAACCACTATTAATTATTACCTTTTTGTGCAATGAATGTTAAAATATTATTATTTTGGACCAAGCAACTAGTTTCGTTTTTCAAGTTTAGTATTTATGTTTTTAATTTAAGGGGTTCACCTTTTTATTCAACATTTTTTCTAAAATTTAATATCTGCTTCTGTATTTGAGGTTTTAGCTAGAAATGTAACTAAACTACATAATGAATTATTTCTAAGATCCCTGGTCGGAATGTCTTGATCTTGATTGGTTTGAGTTATTCACGAACACGGCTTTTCACAATATTTATTTAGTTACATATGTTATTATATATCCATTATAGTTAGATAAAATAATTTAATTGAATCAACTTAGGGATGTAAAAGTAAAAAATTAATTAGTGCACCCAGGGCCCTTCAAATCCCTGATGAAAGATAGGGAGAATATGGTACCATTTGTATCCACAAACATATTGTAAATTTTATCAAAATTGTTGGAGCTGTTTGGGAAAAAGTAATCAAACTAAGGAAATAATGTTGTTCCGCTAATTCCGAATTTAACAGACTTTAATGACGTCCAGAATGATAGTTACATTAAAAATTAGGTACTTAAAATTCAAGCAGGAAGTAACGTATCGTCGTATAAAGTCAACGTATGGTTCCTAGTTTTACTCCATTGATCTATATTTTTGTCTTGCCTGGGCCAGGCTCTGGTATTTCTGAAAATTCACAAATTTTAGTACCATAATAGATTTTGGAATTATTACACTTGTAGGAAGTTTAAACGATGATGTTGTAATCCGGAGTTTCAAAAACCGATTACCTAAGGGGATTGTGAACATCTCGCTAAAATTCTAGTATTTCGAATGACTATATAATTATATGTATGCGATAGAAGCCTGACCGTGGTTTAGTGACGACCTGGAAATGGTCCAAGTTCTTTGAAAAGCCCACTCTATCCTCCTTGGAGCCAAACTTTTTTTGAGGCTGTAAACTGGATTCCTAATTATCCAACTCGATGCTTCCCAATGAGTGAAACATTAATAAACCAAGATGGCCGGATTGAACGACGGGATGTGACCTAGTATTTAATTTATACACTAGCGGATTACCCGGCGCGTTGCAGCCGGAAAAAGCAAATTACCGACTAAAATATTCAACAATGCACTAAAACATTCAACTACTTTTTACTCTAGTTGCTACTATAATTCGCTCTCATATTAGTTGCGATTGGTACAGGTTCACTCCATATCCAGGTAGTTGCCATACATTGTTGCTCCAAGCAGGGTTACCAAGTGTACGGTAATTACCGTAAACATACGGTGATTTCGGTGCACATAAGGTGTACGGTAGCAATCTCGTTACCATACGTGAAAATACGGTAAAATGGAAAAACTAGGTAAATGCATTATTATAAATCTATTTACCTATCGTTTTAGCATTAGGTCGTGAGATTACAGACAGGAGAATGACATTCATCTTAGCTCGGTACCTACTTACTATCTAGGTTAGAAAAGAAATGCTATTCCAGCCAAAATTTGTATTGAACGCATTTGCCCTCCCTCACTCAAATGCACAATGCGACAGGATTTTTAGAAAAACCAATCCTATAAAAACAAAACAAGAAATGAAGTGAGCCACATGCTACTCATTGCTGGAGTCATTTGAACATTATTTCACCAGTGGCATGCGAAAAATGGTGATGATTGTCGTACTTTCCACTACAGTAAATTAATAATACATTACGTTTGGTTTAATGATTGTATAAATTGTTTACATTTTCCAATAAAATTATTCCTTCGTATCGTGATCTGTGAATGTGTGTTTTCATTTCAACGTAGTGATAAGTTTTTCATATACACTAGGTATACGACAATGGTATCTGTGTCTACTTCCAATTTCACCGATTTACAATCAAAGCCTGGACAACCAGTAACACCCTAGCTTGAGAAATGAAACGAAGATGAATTTTTCTAGTAACTTTTCAAGTTTTGATAGAAGTTTTATTGAAGTAATTTCGGGTTTGCCAGTTGATTAAAAGACAAACTAAGTTTTGTTATTTTTACTAAATTCATTTGATGAACATCAAAATTTTGTCGAAATTTGCGTACGGTGAAGGTGCGGTAAGTTTAAGGATTGATGTACGAGAATGTACGATAATTTGGAAGGGAATCAGTAGGTATTACGATTATTATTCATGTACCCTACTCATAGTGCCCTATTCATAGTTGATTAGAAATTGAATATTTCTCAAAAATATGCGAACAGGTAAATTAAATCCAATCAGTTTTCAGGTCTCACTCATCTTTCAACTCAGAAACCAAGTTAAATTACATTTGAAATTCTTTATTCGCAGAATTTAAAGGTACACACAAACACGTGCTACTACCACAAATTACTACTATTGAAGATATATGAGATTTCGACTCTTCTGCTTTGAAGTTTTCATGTTCGGAAGACCATTCCGGTCAAAATAAGTCCAGCCACTTATACCTACTATGTAACACCTGCAGTTTACGGAGTGTTAAACTCGGATTTTGATAAGGGTGACTGCGAAATGACCTGTGAGTAATTTGATTGAGTTTGTGGTAGTGAAATATGTACTCGTATGGACAGAAAAACGTTCGAGGACTCTGAAGGTACTCGTAACCAAGATCCCATTTCTTTAAATTATAATATAAAATTTCACAAATCAGGCAGGGAAACCGTTGAACCACTAAAAATCCGTAACGGAAATTATGGGAAAAGTATAAACTTTTCCCGACTCGAATGGAATGGTATCGCCTGACAATAACTTCTTGGAATGAATCAAAAAACGGTATATCGAACAAATCAACTCAAATTCCTCTTCTTTTGCAGGTAGAGATAACATTTTGTTTTGGTGTGTGGAGGTCGAGACCACAAATTCGGCCCATTAATCTATGGTGCAAACGTGCCTACGGACTCAGACTTTTAATTGTCTCTTTTACTGATCCGGTACATAATTATAAACAATCTTGAACATGAAAGTTACAGCATTGGATAATGAATAAATTATTGCAGCTTTTGGAATGGGAAGTTATGAAAGATGCAGCGGCCAACGGGTACCAAAAGATAGGCCAAGTGATTTAACGCCGTTTTTCCCTCTTGATATAACGTTGCCCGAGTATTCTTGATAATGAGGAACTGACCAGTTCCAAGGAAACAGTTACCGCGAGAGGCTAAACCTATTAGAACCAATTTCCTCGCTCTCGATTTCTTTCCTCCGCTTCGCTACATTAATGATGTTGAGCCTAGCCTGGTCCAGCCGATTTTTCGAGGAATCACAAACCAATTTATCGTGGTATAATGGCACAAAACGTTTAAACGTGAAAATATTGTTCTCTATCTGGAAACACGGGAAGAGAAAATAATTTGATTTAGCACAAAATGGCCCCTTGTCCATTTTGTAGCTAAATTTTGCAATACCGGAATAAATTGAAATGCCATTTTTTAAAGTTGCGTTTTTCCGGAGTCGCCGGCTCAACTTGGTAATGAAGAATGAAGATTTATTAGACATTTATAATATTTGAAAAAACTTTTCTAATTAACAGTTGTAAACACTTGAAATTTGATATTTTAAATTCGATAGGTCTGAAGGTATTGATTGTTATCTAGATATTTTTCAATTTGTTTGAAAGCATAAAAATCCCCGAAGAATCTCCAGTTTCTCGGGAGATACCGGGAGTGAGGGGGGCGGGGGGCGGGTTGAGAGCAAAATAAAACTCAAGGACATAAAGGCGAATTTTTCGAGAAATGACAATTATAACATCTGTTGCTAAGATGCTCTATTCGTTTTTCTTGCTCTAAACGATTCTACATATGATTTTGTTACAAAAAGAACTTGTTGCTACAAAAATTGTTGGTACACAGAGTAAAAAATGGTAAGTAATGCTGCATAAAGGGACGTCCCTATGAATGGATTTAATGCAGTTTTTGTGAGAGTTGAAATAAGAGAAAAAATTTTCAGTAATGCAGCATGATCGTGTGAGCGAATTTTCGTGAATCGCCGTATTGTATAATGTTGATTTGTTTTGAAATTTGAGCTTTTTGAGTGCAAAGAAATTGTTAACTATTAATTTTATGGCAAAAAATGTATTCTAAATAATAATCTGCTATTCAAGTAGAGGTTTTGCAGTTTTATCGATTTTTTAAAGCAAATTTTAATGAATTTTAAGTAGGTACATTTTTCAGCATAATTTTGATCATAACTTTCTGAATGTTCTATTTTATAGTTAATAAACTTCGAGCAATATTCTACCAATAAAATGTAAATTTAACGATTTTTAGCCGTTATAAGTGATTGGTTTTAATCACATTTTTTAGAAGTTGACCAATTTATTGTGCTCAAAAAGTGCTGGCCAACGAACTTATCCTTTCATTTGGAAAGCTTGATTTTTTGACGCAAGAACGGAATTTTAATCTCAATCCTAAGGAGAGTTATCGTCTGGAAGGACACATATATAAATAAATACAACAAGCATATATATACATGAAAAACCGTTAAACTCGAGGATTCGTTTCAGAATGACTCAAAACGAATTTCAATGAAGAAATTTTTCAAAAATTTTGATTTAAAAATTTTCCAAGCCATTGCAATAGTTCATTTTTTACGAAAATTCGCTAAAACAAAAATATCATGACTGCTTGGACTTACCCCCTCGCCAATTAACTCCCTCCACCAACAGTGAATTCCTATCATAAGTATGATCTCCTGATATAATTTCCAAAACTAGATCAAATTGATAACTGAATTTAAAAAAAAATCATGTAAATCTTAAGATATTAGTTACCTATACATTATGATTTATTACTATTACCCCCTCCATTCTTCCTCTTCCATAATGTAATTTGAAACTCTTGATATACCTTCCAAAACTAGACCGAATTGATAATTGAATGAAAATAATGACCTCGAAAATCTGACGAGAATAGTTAAAACATCATGATTTATTACTATTACCCCTCCATTTATCCTCTTCCATAATGCGATTTGAAACTCTTGATATACTTACAAATTGATAATTTAATTAAAAATATCAGATAATGTGATCAAAATCTGATGAAAACCAGGTCTTGTATCGGCTCGTGGTCAGCTGATCCTCTCCAAAGTCAGCGAGGCACAAGTTCCGACATGGTAATACATCATATCAAAATTTGGTTCAAATGGGACCAGAGGAGCGGGGGAAGAGGGCATAAGGCGGCATCAGGACTCCTTAACACGACTTCCATTCATTGGAAGGAGATATTGAAGTCTTGTTCCGTACCAGTTCCAAATCAATTCTGAACCTAAGCACAGTGAGGTCGATACTGTAATGTTATTGTAGCTATAAGACAACAGAATATAGATAATTACACACCCACTATGTATGCAAGCCAATTTCGAAGGGATGCGTCGAGAGATTGAGCGGCGCTCTCGGTTGCTTCATATAAGCGAACCTAATCAAATTATGTACCTTCCACGGAATAGCGGGTCGCCGCACGTGGGATAATTGATTTTGTGGACCGGTCCTCCCTTTAGAAACTACGAGTATAACGAATTTAAAATGCTACCCCGACCTTCCAACTTGTATTTTATGATTTTCCGCAGAGGGTTATTTTTGAACTCGTTACGGTGATGTTTGGATGGTAATTTCTGTGTTCAGTGAGGGTGGAACTTTTGCCTTTTATTACGAATTATGTATTCACAGACTTCATAGATTGACACTGCAAGGGACCCGTCCATCATTCTCGTTCAGATCTTAAACTGCCATGCCGTTTGTTTAGGATGTCGACTTGATCGCAAAGTACGAGTATAAAACTATTGTACTCAAATGGAATCCTTTTCTTATCTGTAGTATATAAACAAACCATACAAATAATATGTGCCTACATTTAAAAAAGACTTATTAGAATTACAAATAAGAATGGCCCAAAAAAAAAAAAAAAAAACGGACGGTAGACCTACGGTTCTATAGTCAGATCATTTAATAATGATTAATTTTACACATTATTAGTTCATTATGGTTACTTAGCAATATTAGTTTATAACTGAGCGTAATAAATCAGCTTTCCTTGACACTACAGAGGCTTAGGGATTATGAGATGCTGTGATAAAATGAGAGCATTCCAAAAAGTGGCTAACGATTTTCCTGCTATGAAAACTAAGGGAGTTACACTTCCCTAATAACGCATTGGTTGTACGTGTAAATCAATAGAAAGCCCCACAGTGACGTGACGAAAACAAATGGAAACGTCCTGTTAATCATTATTAAACGATAAAAATAAATTACATCTGACTGTGATGAAATTCATAGGCGACCCCCTGTAACCAGACTCGCACGATTTCAGAAAATACCAAAATCGTTCTGGAAGTTAGTATATTTTTGCCCGTTACAAGGCTTAGCGGCCACATTATCAAACAGGAACTATAGGTACTATAATTCTTTGGGAGACCTAAAACGTAAAATACGAGTGGGAATTCCAATGATTTGGTTAATTCCCAGCTTATTCTATGAACGAAAATTTCTGACTAATTTCTCCTGAACCTTTTCTGAAAGACCTTTTCTAGAATAACGAATTTAAAGATTTTATCAATATTTTTAGCCGTGTTTAGTGATTTGGGTTGATCTTTTATGCTGATTTGGCTGAAAAGTTTGTGCTGAAAAATGACTATTGATCAACTTTATTAATCCCAAATTTTTTCCGTTTCAGCACACCTGTTTTATTTATTTTTTGTTTTAAAAATAGAATTCAAGCTTCGTATCAACCGGTGAGGTCATTAGCAGCAATGAACAAGGTGTCAAAGGGATACTGCAATGAGCACAATTCTAAGGGGAGCCATGATGTCCCTCCGTCACTAAACGGATTGCCATCGCGGACTCCACTGGCTGATCGGATGGGATGAAATAATAATAACCCGCAAAGCAAGGCATCGCCGCACTCTACCACAAGGGGTACAGCGATGACCACTTTGTAAGCTCCTAAAGCGGATAAACCCCGTAAATAAAAAACTAAACTAGATGACAACAACACAAGTACATAAATACTACTGATCTACTGTACATCTTAGTTAAATAACGATATGACTAGATTTATATAAATAAATATATCACAACTGGACAAGAAATATCAGGGATAGTTGTAAAGCCCAGAGTAGAGCCTCTCAGGTTCACCAACAGGGACTGCACCTTGTCTGGTTCGGACAGAACATCCACCCACTGAAGGGGGTGCAAGCTGGAACTGGAGGTCCATGATGGCTGGGCAGTCCTCCAAAAAGAAATTGAGCATGCTTTTGTCTACCGGCTACATCCTTTGTCTTTCGAACGAACCCTTTTCACATTAGGTATCTATTACAAAGTACTTCTGTTTTTTTTTTTTTTTTATTTAAATTTTCATGTTTTCTACGATTAGAATTTAATTTTGGGTTTAACCCAAAATTACAAGGTAGGCACATCCAGAAGAAAAAGAAGGGTGTGCCATGATGCAGGCGACTTTTTTTAATTCAAAAACCGTTCATGGCAGTTATTGAGCAGGTATCGATTGTTTCCTGCAAAATCTCAGAGATGTTAGGGATCGCCGTCTGAAAATAATAGTTGGTCTTTGCGTGCAACCCTTAAGCTGGCCAGTATTTTGTACGAAAGTTGTTCGATGATATTACACAATTATTGAGGTAAATTTCTGAACAAACCTATGCGGAACATGGCTGTTTTTTAGGTGAAGTCATCTTTATTTTGTACTTATAAACACTCGTACCTATAGACGGTTGTAGGATTTCAAACTCGTTCATCATATTTTTCCTTTCGTGGAAATTGACGAGTTTCGGATAGTATAAGATTATAATTAATTATGATATTGTCATTTACAGAAACTCATTTGCAGTAGTAGTTTTTTGAAGTATGGCATTCTTTTCCATATATTGTGCGCACTTACATTTTTTCCACTATTTCTTCACCGTCATATCCAAAAAGGTTAAATTTATGTGGCGGCTTGACGATTCGATCAGAGCTTCGTAATATAATATTTACAGTAGTATGAACGGTTCCTAGAAACGGACCGTGAACTCAACTGTTTTTATAATTTCTCTTAGAAAATTCCCAACGGATAACCGCAGTTTGGAGTGGCTTTCGAACCTCTCGAAACCTACCCGCCAAACAAGGAGCGGGGCGAGATGAAACTTCCACGGAGAACTATTTGGTCGATTTCGAGTTCAAATGCTGAACCCGTTTCTGTGCTCTGTTTGTAATAAACTCGAAGGCTACCTGTAGTAAATAAAACGGTTCGCCTGCTGCGTTTTAATTAACGTTTCTCGCTGTGTCTCTGACGAATCATAACGTTGGAGTTCCTTTCATCTAATTTCTATGTGAAGTGCTTTCAGTAAACTTCAATATCTATGTATAGAAGCATTGCTGGGCTGCTCATTCACTGGTAGGGCCGTACGACTACAGGATTTGGTGTGCTTTGAAACTTTATTGGATGTGTCTTCAGTAGAATATCCACACTTTTCACTCCACTACAGGTCCGATCCTCTAACTTGATGGTACGTATAACCTACCAGTTCCTAACGAATTGATCCTCCGTTTCACCCTCTTCAATCCTTTACCTTGTACTCCTCAACCGCATCCGTTTGTATTTATGATTATGAATGGTCTCCGGGAGGTCATTCGTGCTGATAGTCTACGTATTTTGGTTTGAGTTACTCTACTGTTTCATTAAATCGTGATACATTTGCGACCAATTTCTATTGTACCTACAGCAGATGAACAACAAACGTGCGGCCATCGTCCTGACTGAAATTTTGTTCTCGACTGCATGTGATTTTGCAATGATTTTTGCGCTACCGTACGACGATCTTGTCGTCTTCTAAACTACTATTAACAAGGGATGCAGTGTAATTGTTTCTCTAGCCGATGTAATTCATACATGTACGCAAAATAACGGAGATTACCAATTAATCAATAGCGGCTTCAACACTTAAACTGGCCCTTACCTATAAAAAAAAAGGGGGGGGGGGGGACAATCAGTAGGTATGTACAGATCACATGTCTATCTATCTCTTGTTGTATAGATTGATTTACTTTTAATTTATTAATCGGTACAAATGTGATAGGGCCAGATGGCCGTCCCTTTCCAAAGCACAAAAATGAAAATGCAATTCCAAGTACCTACATTACATCAGGTACAAATGTGATAGGGCCAGATGGCCGTCCCTTTCCAAAGCACAAAAATGAAAATGCAATTCCAAGTACCTACATTACATCAGGTTCCATATACGCTAATGTAGATAAATGAATAAATGTGCACTATCCTAAGAAAAAACATAAGTTTAACAGATAATTTTAATACCGAAAACAAATAACTAATCAAGTTCAAATAAAAATGGAAGGGGTATCATCAAATTATTATACAATTTGGATCTGACGCATTTAAACGCTTTAGCTCAACTCAAACATGACTTCGTTTCAATAATGAAATGTTATGCTTTTCGCGATCAAGATCTTCCAAATAAGTTTGTTTTGTGGTATGGATATTCCATTGTACAAATTATCGACCTAGTATCTCTGTCGTGAATCTCACTCCTCATTACTTGGTTAACCGCCGGATACTTAGGCTTACGGACGTTAAGAAGTTTGAACATCATGGTTCCAAAAGAAAGCTCCAAACGATCTCAAATTTTAAGCCATTTTATCTTAGTATAATGAGCGGAAATTATGTTCACTAGGCTGCAAACCAAAAACGTACATAAAACCTGCGATTTGAGCACGTCGGCCGTTTCAATTTCGGAAACAGATGTCGCAGTAGGCAAGCATTGAGTAGTTATTTAGATATTGAGTAGATCAACATTGGGAACAAAAAATATTGAACCAACCGAGCCTAAATACACTGGACAACCACCAGTCACTCACCAGCACTCCAATTTGATGCTTGCTCCCCAGGATCCTACCAGAGAGTTTGGTAACTTGAGTGTACCAACAAAGTGTGTTATCAATTAATACGCCAAGGCGATCACTACATTCTACGCAATATGAAGTTTTCAGGCGATCCCCCCCCCCCCCGACCGAATCTTTACGGAATATATTTTTATAGTGAAATAAGCATGAAAAGACCGAAAGTTAGAATCAAATCGCTAACAAGATTTCTTTTATATTTCACCACATTTCCGCTAGAAGTTTTTAATAAATTAAAGTGTGTACTACATTTTACCTATGATGAAGTGCATAAGTTTATTGTAATATAGAGTTGTAATTTCGAGCAGGTTGCTCAATTTATGTATTCGAAAATAGGAGCAACCGTCACATCAATTTTTGGGAATTTTGAGCCGCGAGGAGATCGCTCCGGATGCAAATCTGCGGAAATGTTCAATTTTACGTCAATAATCAATACGTAGAATCACTCGTAATAATACGTATGGATAGTTTTGGATCTCATAGGGTGATTGGCATGTTTTCCATGACCAAATAAGTATTCTGATTCCATTTATTTTTTCTCTGATCGCTACGGAATCCGTCACTTCTTGATGTTTGCTCCTGATTCTATTCACACGCGTGTCTCTTTTCCCAATCATAAGTACAGCTCTTAGGGAGAGCAAACATGAACGTGCAGCGATCCAAGTGGTCGATTCAATCCTCTCAAATGATATTAACAATTAAATCAGAAAACCCAAATTTTATAGATTTTGATTTTTAAATATTTCAACCCTTCAATCCTATCCTTAAGAATTGATTGAAATTGGTGCTGAGGATTCAGGTCCTCCTAGATCGCAAACGATGTTATTTTCGATCTAGGTTTCATAAACATTATGACCCAACTATGTGAATGACACCAATTAGTCTAAATCCTCGTTAACTAGGTCAATTGCATCATTGAGATTGTCTACTGAGAGATCACAGTAGAGCTGTATATCTTATGCCTACATATGGTATAATGATGAAACACTTTAAGCAATGAGTTTATGTAAAGACTAAAAATGAAAGCAGAAAAAACAGAGAAACGCGGCGTACCTTTGTAAATTGACATAATTTGAGATCGCTTGATTATTATTTCCGAAACTCACGCACACATTGTCTTAATTTCCACTGGAATTCAGTGACATAGAAACAGCAATGAAAACATTGTGTCGAAGATGATCAAGTACTCGGGAAAGAACGATTTGAACTAACACTGTTCATTTGTCGTTACCCATGTTTCTGTTAAAATCAAGTACGAGTACATGTTATGGAAATGCGGATTCAGTACTATTACCGCATTTTGACTAACAGCTCCATGTACAATTCTGTACAAAATATTTCTAAAAACATTCAATTTTTTGGTGGCCCTATATTCACAAGGTAAGTTAGATTTTGTGACTTTATGAGGGATAAAATTAGAACTTGCTTCTAAAACAAGGGGTATGTGGCCGTTGAAATGGAGGGATATAAATGTGACATACTACTGGAATGACTTGAGAATTGTCTTATGAACATCAAGTGGAATTCCATCTATTCCAATACTATAGATGAAGTTATAAAGTTCATAGCTGTACGAAGTCCATCTTCAGTTATGTTTTTAAAATCAAAGACCTGGTATTCAGAGACGGAACAGTTGTACTTATCGATGACAGGTCGATCTAGAATTAAGTTCTACCTCTAGCCAGGCAATTACTAATATTATAGAGAGAACCACTACTACTTCCCAAGTAAGGAAAGTAATTAAAAAAGCCCTATGAAAAACTAAAGAACCAATCAAAATGGATGACCTAACGATCAATAGAAAATACATAAGACATAACGAACCCCGAAGGTAAAGCTATCACAATTAACAACTGGATGGGAATATTAGCGACTCATATTAGTAGTCCACTATCTAATAAATCTTAGACAATGGAATTTTCCACCGTAAAAAAAAAAAAAAAAAAAAAAAAAAAAAAACCTATTTCGCTGCTCTCAAATTTTATCAAAACCTTTGAGAAAATAATCAAAGCCCAGTGAATCTAAAAATACTCTAATGTCTATCGCTCACTTCGGCTTTAGATCTAATAGAACTACCCAAGATGCCCAGGGAGTAGTGGTTAATGACATATTCGTAGCTCTAAACAGTAAAAAAGAGAAGGCACTATTAGTTTTTATAGATCTATCCAAAGCCAAATCAAATGAAAAAACAAGAGTAGATGGTTCGCTTCGTACTCAGCAAATAGGTCGCAGATTGTAGAATTCAATGAAGTTGAAAGTTACGAGTTACACGTATCATTGGGGTCCCCCAAGACTCTGTCCAGGGCATCTGTTGTTGCTGACACTTATAAATGATCTGTTCAACCTGGAGACAAGTGGCTCATGACATAGCGATAGGATGACGTAGCTTCAACTATTACGGATTTCTCATGGGATATGGTAGAGGGAAACGTGAGCAGATTTAAGAACTCTCAGAAATGGTTTGTGATTAGATTTGATTATCAACATTCTTAAAAGTCTGTATGAATCTGCGTTTTTCGAAATAAGGGGATGGTTTAGGAGGAAGTTTCTGTCAGTCAGCTACTAAGACGGTATTTCAGGGGGACTCACCCACGCCTTAGATATTCGTATTATTCATGGCGGATTTTGTCAACTCTCTTCGAAGAAAGGGCTGTAGTGGCTTGCTGTTGGGAGGAAGGGAGCTAATATTGTTAGCCTTTGCTGAGCCGACTCAGTTGTTGATGCTCAAGCTAGAGTAACTGCATTAAGAGAATATTGCTCCAAAAACAAACTCTCTATAGATGAAATAAAAACTAAAGAACTACATTGTTTGAGGCACTGGGCGAACCAAAAATATAGAAATATCTATTGTGTCACTCAAGCACTTGATTACGAGAAATCACTCATGTGGCCTGGGATATTATTCTCGAAATTAGGAAAATTTTACTTAGCTGAAGAGGATATGGTGGCTAGGGTCAAGTCATTAGCTTTTGGGGCTAAAATTAGCACTGAAATAAGGAGAGAATAACTAATTAAGAGTCGAGGATGGCTCTCTTCGAGTCATTGGTTGAGTCAGTGCTTATTTACGGAATTGACGCCTAGGGCTTCTGGACGTTAATGACATCGATGCGGTACAGGATTTACTCTCGCTACCATTTTCTGCCCCAAGCTTTCACTTACGTCTAGAGACTGGCAGATCCCAACTCGGAGTTTCGAGTTTTAAACGGACCATTAATTACAGTGGGGGGGATATTGAAAATGAGTGATTCTAGATGGTCAAAAATGTTGAACTAATAAAGCTTCATTCAAGCTCAAGTGTAATACCGGATCGTAAATGAGCTACCTATGTGGCGGGGTGGTTGTAGTCGTTAGGTTCATGTAATATGGTATATTCAAAGCGCGGATCTCTTCAAGAAAAAAAGAGAAAAAACCTCGAGCGTGGAATACGTTTTTCTCCTTTGCCTCAAATGTTAGCTTCATTGGCTGAATAGCAAAGAAATTAGCTCTGGAGATTACAGAGCTGCTCTGGAGATCACTAGCCTTCCTGTGTTTGTCGTTGTTAAGTGTAAGCTTTTACGTGTCGTTGATAGATGATAATTTTAGGTAAGATGGTCTCCGTGAAAACGTACTCTTTTTTCAAATGGACCTGTCCGAAAGTTGAGAGAACCATTGCTATTCCAAAGACGTATGGTCAGTACGATAAAATCAAGGTATAACAATTATTTTCCGGAAATTTGTACATTTCAAGGCGAAACCAAATATTGGGGAGCGAATAAAAGTATTCACATTGAGAGGGTACAACTTAGACTTGCATACACACAGAAATTAGTGTTCTATTTTAAGAATTCCTTGCACACCACGCTCCTTGCAATGTATAAACTGCAATATGGGTTAGCTGGAGACAGCTGAACATTTCGAGCTTGTGTGCTCATTATATCTACCCTATAGACGCAATTGTTTAGAAAAATATGTAGTAGGAGGCCTCCCAGTACCCGACAAATTTTCAAGATATGAAACACATATTATATATATCCTCTGATGAAAGCCTCATTATGTAACTGTATCAGTACGTCACTAGTCAGCAGGACACTTTGTTCAAGACCCTTTTCCCTTAACGAATAGGAACCACGAAGCAATAAAAGAGCTCTAAAATTATATTGGAATCGTTCAATCAATAGGTATGATATATACAGGTATGGTCTAATATGTACATCTAACAAGCTGAAAATAATTGTACAAAAGATTAAAAATTAAATTAATGAAGCAACTTGTAAAAGTTAGTGTAAGTTATTACTACAGAATCACATATGTAATTCATTTTTGGCATAGTGACCCTAGACAAGATTAACAATTTATTTTATTTATTAATTTATCTTTCTTTTATGGATATCATTCTAATATAGAACCTCTTGTGATGTATGAAACTTACACAAATAAACCTTGAATGAATTGAATTTGAGATATAAATGATGAATCTTAACTAATTAAGCAGTCATTCATAACACTTCTTTAAAATCAGGAAAGTGTAGTGAGAACTTTGTGCAATCTGATTCGAAAGAAGCAACCATGAACAAAACGGACAAAATGAGGTAATTTGGTGATGAGTCCCGAGGTAGGTCATTAAACTGTAGCGGTCGAGGGACTTTAACTTGAGGTAGGTAGAAAATTGGAGTCGAATTTGCATGATTAGCGATGATCCACTCATCACAATAACGGCAGCAACTTGGCGGTCTCATTAACCGTTTTTCATCATGAGAAAAAAAGGAAGAAAAAAAGAAGCAAAGTTGACCTAGTTTGACGGAGCCATGTAATCAGTGCGTAGCTCCGAGAATGTAACGCGAATTATAGTAATTACCGCGAGGAACATTGGATCCGGATGTAATGGCCATCATCATGGCAGTTTTGTTAATAACCTTTGGAATTCCTTTATGTGTTTCTTCCTCTTGTCACACATAACGCCCACCCTGCAGGGCTGCGGGGTGAAGTTATGCTTGAAAAAAGGACAGTAAGTAATTGTGAATTATACAGTCAACTATATGACATACAGCACACGTTACATAATTTACTACCTTGGGAAATGTTCTTATGGAAACCCGAATATTCTCAGTTTGACGGAAATATTCCACATTGACGAGGAAAAAACTAGGTAAACCCTCGTTTACCCTCTACAAAAAAGGAGGGTGATGAATGTTTTCAAAAACCAATAGCCAAAATATCACAATTTAATATTAGAAATTCTTAATGGGACGGAACATTTTCATTTCAAGAATTAGGTGTATCTTCTTCGTATTTCACCAAGATTACATACATCATCTATACGTCTTAATAGAGAGGAGTAAGAATATATTACTTTATAAATATATATACGGAATACAACTTGCAGAAAGGTGAAACAATAAACTTTAAATGTATAATTATAATATCATGAAAGTAGAAGCTCGGTATTTTGTTGATCTTACGTTTTTACATCTGAAATTGAGGATTCATAGAGAATAATGAGAAATTTGATCTAGGATTCTAACCCACATAATGTCTGAACATTCCATAAAAATCTGGAGACACTTGTAGTTATACGTGTGGCAAGGATCAGCGGTTATATATAGACAGATAAGGAGCCCAAACTGATCAGGGAGGTCTAAAATGCAAAATGCAGATGGACATTTCGCTTTTCAAGAAAACTATTCGCTTGATAAATGATCGCAAAAATTTTACTATTGCGATAGATTAGATAGATCGAGCATCTCATATACAGTAAAGCAATGAAATAAGTTGGACGAATGAGGGATTGGGAATTCCGCCATCAATAAAGTAACAACAGTTTTATCTATATTTTGGAATTATTAAACTTTATATAAAATTTAATAATATTAGGGATGTGATGAGTGAGTTTAAAGGAAAATAAATTCCTTTACGAGACATAATCAAATTAACAATTATATTTCACGTGCGTCATCAGAAAATATGATCCCAATCTTCATGGGTCGTTAGAGGACCACGGGACTGAAAACATTAATGAATTCAATTTAATAGCAACCAACGATGGATAGCAGTTAACATAATGTAGATCTTGAGCATGTGGCAAAGGAGTGGTCTATTTGTGAGTTTAATGAATGGATCAATCGCTCTGACGATCCAGAATTCTCTCTCGTATATGTCAATCATACTTAGAAACCGCAAGCTGCAATAAACCTTTCCATTTTGGCAATTTTATAGACACAGAGGAAGTTGTTAAATAAGTTATTTTAAAAATTCAAGTATTGTAAGGTCGATTGCGGACTAAACGATCAGATCATGTGACATGTACTAATATGAGTTGTGAAAATAATTCGATGGACCATTATTTTATCAATGTTAGATACTGTTCAAAAATGACGGGGTTGGAGTAGTGAGAACAGCGCCGGAGGAGCGCACAAGCAGCTTTGATAGTAGACCAATATTTTATTTACCAGAGCATAAGAGAAGGATGGACTTGAAAAAGAAAACCGAATCCGAAAGCCTATGAGGACAAAAACCACAAGATTTCAGCAGTGAATTAACAGATCTTTGATCCCACAACATGTTTGACACCCTCAATGGAAAAGCACTACCTACTATTACTTGCTTGGCTACTTGCCACTATCAGAAGTTATTTAAATCGAAATGAATGGCTTCCATGGGGGAGAAGCGACAAAGCCAGGCAAGTTCTCTAGACATGATGTTCATTTTTTAATGAAAAAACACCAAAATACAAGTAGGTACTAACTTGCAAAAAGTGCAACATAAAAAAACGGATGAGTAGCTTTGGATCGTCAAGGTGGAATTAGTGGATTTGCAGTTTCTTCATTGATCTGTAACTTCGACTGATATCCTACCCGTGTATTTTGAGGCAGACCGTATCGTACAAACTATCTCCAAAGATGAAAGTCGCCTAGGACAACAAACCCCTTGTCACCATCAATTCTCATAGAAATTGCCCTTCCTTTGTGGAGCGTTGTAAAGGGTTATGGAGCAGGGCAGTTGATGTTGTTAACACCCTGAATGTCTTATTAATGGCGGCATTAGTCACGTGAGAGCCCCCATATGTCAAGAGACACGTAGGGTGGAGAGGGTTACACTGTGCAGCAGTGATTCATACACTTGCCGGCCTTCATTATCCTCGAATTAACGGCCCATAATAATTTAACGTTTTAGTCTTTTATGGTTTTCCAGGCGCATAGGGTATTTAGATAGTCCTTCCCCTCAACACTCAAGCCCCATCATAGAGAATTTCATTCATTAGCCAACATGAATGCTGCATACCTTTGTACAGTGTCCGTCCCCGTCCATTTATCGTCGTATTTGTCCCCCTTTGTAGTCCATTTTCGTCCATAATAACACGTGCACACCTATTTGGCTCATTTATGCTTAGGCCTTATGACATGCGCAACAGGCGATTGATCCCCATAGAACGGCCGAGCTCGAGGAAGAGTTCGGTGATTGATCCCGCATAAACACAAGGGCAAGGGGTGTTGGTCAAATGATGGTCAAATGGGATTATTGTCGTAGTATCTGCATGAAACGTATGTAGCGGATAATTCCACTTTCCTCCCTCTCTGGGCATCAAAAACGGTCAATACCGTGAGGACGACAATGCGTGTGAGAGGACTTCAACTAATTGTATACGTCCGTGTTACAATATGAGGAAGCTTTACTGACCACCCAACTTGGCAGACGTTTTTTGACTTTGATAATGATTTTAGTCACCTGCATTACCTTCCTTTTTAAATACGTACCTTGATGTTTGACTAGATTCTGCAATATATTGTTTGTGAATGTGAATAAAAATTGAAGCGGAGAGCATTTGAGTATTAGGGCACTGAGCCTTCCACGGGGATCAGTTGGGTAGCCGGTTCCCCTATAACATGAATATGAGCAGAATAAACTCGTTGATTTTCAAACAACCTTAAGAGTTGAATGAAAATTATGGGCTCTTTATTATCTCTCAGTCGGATTCATTCATAGATCATTTTCAACGATAACAACGAGTTCAAAAGATCACCAAGCCGGATTAAGATTGTACTAGGAAATTATAACTGTCATGGCTCGACATTTATTGTAAGTTAGTTTTTACCAATTAACAGGTGCACGGAAAGTGGTGGTGCCCAGTCAAAGAATCCGTTTGGAGCAGGTAGCGCCTAAGGGTCAACACGCCGCCGCCGGCCCCTAGCGGGTGGATTTCCGTTTAAATACTCGCATGTATTCATCATTCTAAAGCCAAACTTCTGCCTTGAATGATTTCCACATACACCTCACCTTACTCATCGGGTTCCTTGTACAGCTTATAGAAAACTACCTAAATTTACTTCTTGGGCTCTTTTGGTCCAGGGTACCTATCCTACGTGAGCCACGAGGTTCTGCACATAGTAGTGCTGCCGACATGCCTTGAACTTTAAACCACAACAATATCGAAATCAGATAGTTTGTTTGTAGATTTTAATACCGTTTTGTAGAATTAATTGGTTTCTCTTGACAGCTCTGAGCCCACAGAAGTGTGTAGACTATCTTTATGCCAGACTGTGACATGTGAAGTAATAAATTAAACTATTACTATTCATGTTGATATTGTGCCGTGTTATGTTTCTAATCATTCTATTATCACTATATTCTATTCGTTCTATCAAAATATTGTACTAATGTGGATGCACCGATTCAATACATTGTGGCACCAATCCTACACAGTGGCAGCGGTTCCCCCACGTAGGAATGGGACAAACGTTCCATGAATCGCTATCAAAGACATTCAATCCAGAAAGCCTAGTATTGGAATATATTTTGTTACTTCCCAAAAGTGACCACAATGTTTTGCAAGTTTAGAATGCACGGAAGAAAAAGAGAAAACTTCAAATATTGCTTGAAAAAAAAAAAAAAAAAAAAAAAAAAAAAATAAATAAAATAGTAAAAATAATATATATACACCTCTGTCATTCGACATTAACCGCCATAGGGAACTGAATTGTAAATCTACCTAACCTGCAGGTACACCCAATTTGTTGTCATAAAAGAACTCGAAGGAATCAAGTAGTTTTACTGACTTTGATCCCATAAGTAGATTATGTAGACTACATTGGAGAACCAAAGCAGGCGGTACTTTACTGCTGTTTTACTGCTCCATCGAAGCAAATGGAAGTCAAGAGAAGCTTTCGACTTCCTCAGTAAATTGACTATTGATTCCATTGAACTTCTTTCACTCAACAAGACTCAATTGAGAAAAGAGGGCTCCGCGAAAATCCGCTTAGCTCGCTAAGTTGGTAAGAGCGAGCAGTGGTTCGCAGTATATTTTCTAATTAGCTTCTACTATCTTGACGGTGACGAATATTTTGAAGCTATTTTCTATCTCTATAATGTTTCACAACTCTGTTCACAGACTACTATTCGAAACGTAAATAAGTGGAAGTGTTCCTACACTACTACTAGATTTATGTAAACTACGTTACTTATTATAATTAATAAAAAATGAAAATGATTTCCAGTAGAAGCAGCCAACAGTTAGTAACTATTCATAGGTATGAAATGTTCTAAAAAATTACAGTAACGTAACGTGATCCGAAAAGAGAATATGTATAATTTGCAATTAAAACTAGGGATCTTGTCCGTACGGAAAAGAGTATATTCCTGGCCGACATTCCGATACATACAAATTATTTAGTTGGTCGATAACATTTTTGCTTGGTCGATTACAAAGGTTCACTATTGAAAATAATGCCGAAAATTTCCTTCGTGTGAGTCACTGAAGTTGTTTGTAAATAGGTAAATGCTGTCAAACTAATTTCTAGGCCAGTTTGAAGCAAATTCTATTAAAAAAAAAAAAATAAAATAGTAATATTACCGCTAATGACCCTTCCGGTTGAGATAAAATTCCTCGCATGTATATTGACGAATGGTAAATGAGCTTTACACTTTTAGTCACACACACTTGTCTTAGAAGCTCAAACTCACTACTCAGTGTTAAACATCATAGTCATAAAATTGGTTAATTGGATATCAATAATGAATTAGCCCAATAATTGTTGTTGTTAACATATCATAGTCAAAATTACAAATTGGAAACAAACAACGAATTAGCACAATACTGTAGGGCTATTAATGGATTCCGTCACCACCAAATAAAGGCAATTTAAATACTGTCAGAATCTGATGGTTAGGTACCATTTGCACTCCACAATCAGAGTGCCAATATATAGTAGTAGACCAGTGAACCGGACATTAGCCATTCAAGAGGTGTACACGGAAACAGCGTCATATCACTTATCCTCGCTTTCTATTCAGGTTGTATTGTAAGAAATTAACATTTATGTCTTCATCAATTGAATCAAGCTATGTACCAATTACCGTAACTCCTATTTTGTCGAGTTGTTCCTGATATACGATAAGACCCTCATGAATTCTTCACGGCGTAAACTTACAGTTTTTCTTCACTAAGGAAACAGCCTTGTAGCGGATACTGCATCACAGTACCGCTCGAGAGAGCTAGTTCACGGGTCATGAGCCCATCAGCCTACATACAACCTGCTTTTTTCCTTTGCTCCATAAAACAATGTCACGACGTGAAAGTAACGTATAACGTATATTATACCATACAAGTCTACGTAAAGAAAGTCGTACATTTCGAATCTTAGATACCACTGAGCCTAATAAGAATAGGATATGATAACGTTTTTAGGAGACCATGTATATTTCCAACCAATTAGTAAAAGCAGTTCATACCTTTATTATGGTATTGTGTGGAGGAGGGGGGGGGGAGGAGGGGAGTTCCGCAGCACATTCATGTTAGGTTATAATGGAGAGGATACATCAAGATCACGATCTTTTCATCAGCTATTTTCACCAAAATAATATACAAACCAGACATAGGGACGTCTCTTTAATGCATGTATTACTTACCAATATGTTTTATAATAATTTACTTAAGTAAACCAATATATACAAATCTAAGGGTCTCTCTCTCTCTCTCTCTCACTCTGTGAATTCGTTAATCAATCACGTGATAAATACTAGAACCATTGAGCTTAACATGGATATTCATAGGGTCCCTAGGGGACATATTAGGCTATGTTAAAATCCTCCAGTCCTACAATATTCTTTCATCGAGAACTCGGCTTTCCCTAACGACGTCGCCCGGGTATACAGCTTTGTAATTAAGGAAAATCCTGACATGCATCGGACTTTTCACGTCAAATGAGGATGGGGTGGGATCACGCGTAAAAAACATTCGATGACAAATTCAATGATACCAAAACGATTTTGGTGGGTTGAGCCGAGCAGTTTTTATTCGTTAAGATAGATGTTCAAAAATTGATATTCAAAACGCCTTATTAACTGCAGCAATGTTGGTCGGTAATAGTTGTAACGTAACTAAGGTATACCAAGTTGGTTAAATGGAGAGGGCGTTTAGTTGAAAAACTATTAGGAACAACTGGAAACTTGATTGCTGACATTTGAATTGAAACCTTTTGGAGACTATTGGGCAAAAATCACCAGGTACACTAAGATAAAATGACCCGGTAAAAATGACCCGTAGCTGTGCACAGGTAACAGACTAGTAACTTATATAATATTCTCATTTTTTACCAGTATTGATGAGCGCGGGGAACGAATTGTAGAGCAAAAAGGATCAGGCAAGGTATCAACCAGGGAAAAAAGAGTGAAATCCATCCCTAGCGCTTCCAGCGGCGGACCATCGAGACTTATAGAGAAACAGCCCAATATTTGGGGCCCTATGTTTTATTTATACAGAACAAGAACTAAGAGAAGGTCTGGAAAGTATTGATCAAAAACAGTATAAGTAAGATTTATGTACTTGGTATTGTAGCGGTTTCCTTCATTACATAAATCTCTTGGAGCACAAGTTCAGTTACTCACCGGGGTCCATTCTTTACCTGCCCGTCATACGCGAATCCTCTTTTTCAAGACCGCAGTTTTCAAAGCCCGGAAACCGCATGACCGAAAGGATGGCTGGAGGAAGCTAATCCTGACGGTACGTTTTACGTCCGTAGATCGTGGTGAGGAAGGGAGTTGAAACGTATATCATTTTGATTAATTTGTCGACGGTCCCGGAATGAAACCGGCCCAGTTTGTTCTCTAGACACCCGCACCCATTTAACCCCCTCGCCGTAGGTGGAATATCCGGTCTGAAGCGAACCCCTGGGTTTTAGGAGATGGCGGAGTCCACCGGATTGTTTTGCTGAGCCTTTGATGACTGAAATGCTCATCCCTCACATCATTTCCTGTCGGATTCCTCGGAGGCAATAAAATGTGTTCACACGGCGTCGGAGTCGTTGAATGGTCGGTCGTTTTATGGCCTAGAGGCGGTCATGTCTCTTAACCCCTTGGCATATTATTCCTCTATCGCTGTAAACGCGATATATTTTATGGCTGTGCACCAGACAATCATGGCGATACATCGCATTCAAGAACAAAAAGTACTGCAAACAACAGTGAAGCTCAAGAAGTATAGGCTCAAGTAGGAAATGTTCATATTGGACTTTTGATGTAGGACTTTGACTCCCTAATTCATTAAAATTAAAATGGCGATTGGGATCAAAACCGGAAAACTCCATAAAACTAAATTTTAAAGGAGAGGCTAGGTAATGTAGGTTTTAGCGTCGAAGTGCATATTGCACTTTTTAAATTTCCTCCGGTAGGTATAATATTTTATTCTTACCAAGTGACCTCTTGATTTGTCTCCCAAATTTCTACCCGATTCGAATAGATTCTACAGAAACATGACTACAAAACATTTTTTCGTTTATCCATTTTTGAAAGTAACATTTTATCGCCTTATTTCTCACGGTTTTATACGATTTTGAACCTGAAGTTTCTACAGTTGAAGATTACTAGACTAAACATTTGTGGAGTTATCTGGTTGGGATCTATTTGAATTATTTAATGGGCAGCCAAAACTGTTTTATTCCACCAGCAGAAAAAGTTCGACTTAAGCTTTCCAAGAAGGGTGCAATATGAAGGGTACTAGATGATTGGAAATGGCCAAAATAGCGGCCAAAAGAAAGCTGATTGACTCCATAAGGGAACACCCTCAGTGCTGTCCATCTATGGAAGTCAATTTGTGTCTTTCTATCAGTTATTCGTCCGAATCATTTGGAGTTTTGAGCAGAAAATTTTCAGTTGGGGGATGTCTTGGGAGCAGAATCTGATTCTTAAATCTAAACTAAGAAATTCCAACACACAGCAGTTGATTATTATTATTATTATGATAAACAGTTATCAGATACCGGGATTTGAAATTTCAAACCCTAAATGTTACGCTAACTCGTGAAGTTTTTCCAACATTTCAGGACCAATACGGCCAATTTGTAATTTTTAAGACAGATTTCAAGAATTCCGGCCCCATAGATCGTGGGAAAAGCGAAGTAGTTTTATAGATTTTTGGAATCAACTATTTCACTGGAAACGTGAACCAAAAGATGTAAAGCTGAAATAATGAATGAAACGGAAATATAACAATAGACGCGGAAAATTACAAAGATTGTACGAATCATACAGATTATACAGATAAACGAAAACTTTTATAACGTGATTCGAAGCTGTAGAGGTCGCAGTTGTTGTGAGTTTATAAATTCTCTCACCTAATTAATTACCAGAAGTATTCCCTCGATTGTATAATCCTCCCCACCCTCAGTTCAAAAAGCAGGAAATCCAGCGACGAAGTGATTACTTAACTTCCAACCATAACGTTGATGATGAAAAACGAGTAGTATTCGTTGAAATACTACCTCCTCTCACCATAAAAATGTCAAAAGTCGGGAAAAAAAAACTTCGTCTGCCGGCGAATTACTAGACCAACAGTATGAAACTTGTGTTAAAAATCACATTCGGGGTCTAGATCATCCTAGAAGCTCGGCATCAATTTTCATCAACCCTAAAGGTTAGTTGTTAAAGGGCTAAACATTCAAAAATCGAGACCTCGAAAACTTTCAAGGTAACAGTAATGCTTTTTTGCTTGTCAATGATAAATATAATACCAAAGAATCGATTAAAATCATCCGCAACGCAAACGTTGAACGGTTCGCTTTGCCTAAGGGCTAGAACTTCGATAAAATACTTTCGGATTTCTTAGCGTGAGACCATAGAGAAACCATGCGCTGCCATCTCAGCCTTGCGTACCCAATCTCTAAATTTCATCAATGATCGCTAGATAGCGGGACCGGAAGACATCGAAATTACTTTGTAAATATCGGCTGATAGAATTCCAATGGAATTATCAGGTGACATATAGTATTTGCACTTTGAATTAAACCTTTCGCAAATTGAATTAAACTTTCCAAAAATTGAATTAAACTTTACGCAAATTAAATTAAACCTACATTCGTGAAAAGATCAATAACATCAAGAAAAGAACACTGATCCCTACTGCTGAACACTGGTCCTACTTGGTAGGTACTCTCCATCACGCGACAAGATTGTGCAAATTACGTGATGGATTTGTTTCACCTGCTCTTGGACGACCTCTCCATTAACTTTTGCTTTTAGAAGTCTTCTTACTAATGCCTATAAATTAAAATTTCAACCATAGAAGTAGACGTTGCAAGTTCAGTTTTGTTATTAATAAATAGTTTACCTACAGATTAACTTCATGAGGTGCAGGATTATTTTCAAATCTAAACTTTTATTGCTCGTTCCATCAATTGTTCGATTTGTGATTACAATATATACATTTTGTTGAAGACGTACATTTTGTGTTGACTGAAATAACAGATTTGCCCAAAGTTTAATTCAATTGGTGGAAAGTTTAATTCAATTTGCGAAAAGTTTAATTCAATTTTCAAAAAGTTCAATTCATTTTGCAGAGAGTCTAATTTAATTCGCATAAAGTTTAATTCAAATTGCGAATGCTTGTTCCAATAGAATCCATTTTAACTTTGTCATGTCGATTTAATTATCTATTTTCAGTGCGGATGTAATAGTGAAGCATTACGAAAAATGTACTTAAATTCCATTGCTATGTGCTAACCAATCGATAAAAACCACAAATAAAACGAGCTCTATAACATTGGTTTGAAAAGTTGATTATTATTATTAAGAACAAGGTTTTATTGCAATAAAATCTATAGTCAACTATTTCTTTGAACTCAAAGGGCTCAATTTGCAAAAAAAATTAACATAAATTAAATAGATACAAATCATTTTGACGTTTTGTCTGTGTTGATCATTGACCATTGTCTACAAACAATGTAGATTCGTGCGCGTGCATTGAATCACTGATTCTATCGAAATGAAATTCATTAAAAGCAATTTTAAAACTATTCATTAACTAGATGCGTTCCATTGTCGTGCTTGAATGATTGAGTAGGTACGTAGAATTAGGTGGAAATTCACGATTGTGCATGTGAAATCGCTTCTAAGTCCTACGATCTAAAGCGTCAAAGGACCAGATCGTATAATTGCTAAACCGTACAAATAATATAACTTAAAAGCGTTTCGCCCGGTAAAGAAATTACTACAGGGCGATAGACTGAACCCAAATTGTCCTGAAAGTTGGGAAATGAAAATATCCAGTAAGTGGAAAGTCCGCCCTTGGGAGACAACAATTTTTTCAAAGTCCTGCAGGTAGTGGGGGAACAAAATACAAGAGATCATCCCAAATGGTGCAGATGTGTTTATAAGTAGGTGAGTTTGATTCACATCAAAGTCGTTGGGCGGCGAGAGCAGCTGTCTCTCGGGCGCATCGATATATTCGGAAGACACATTGGATCGCACGCTTATCACAATCGAACCAAAACAGTTTCCAATATTAGGTCAGATCTAGGTATAGGAGGGGAAACGGGCTTCCCTACCCTCTTTTGTTCGACAGGAATGGTTAAACGATGCAGGGGGTCAGCAGATAAACCGAGCCCCGTTCCCATAAAATGGCACAAAAGACATTTCGTTCATAAAGGCAATTTAATTATCAGGCCGAACGAACCATCAATGACTAATGGGTGGATCGGGCAAACACCCGGTAAAAGTCTCATCTACGGCAGTTTCCATGGAAAAGGAATCAAATTGAGGGGCCGTGACGTCACCGGTCACAATCAGAGCTCCCGTGATGGGAACTGCGCGGCAGACGCGAAGGTTTAATAGCGGGACGGTAGATTAGGGCAGGGGTTGTCAGCTGCGAGCATCCCTGAAGTTTTCAATTATCCTCTACCATATACCAATCAACTGGAAATGCTTTAGCAATCAACGTTCCGAACAATACATCCACTCTTTAATACCAGCCAGAGCTGAAAACATGTTTTCTGTTTAATATTGGAAAAAAATTACCTAAGCAACTGGAAATGGTCACGAAATTTAGTAGCTAGTTTTTCACAAATGTTTTTCGAAAGAACTTCGTTTCAGGGTAGTATTCAAATTACACCTCGAATACTTCAAACAACACTTCTTCAAATTCAAATATTCATTCGTTTGAATGGAGATAATAAAAGAAAATTTCGGCAGGACATCAAACTTGCTACGACTTAGATAGCGCCAAGAGGATTCTTCAACCTATCCTCACACTACCTTTCAACCCTACACTTTCTACCGAAATATTAAGATGGATATTTCTTACTCAACTTGAACAGTTTTTGAACGGTTTGATCAACAATGCGATTTCCTTTCAATTCGGTAAATACTTTTTAGCTGGGGTAAAAAAGTGGTCTCAGCTGTGGCAAGGGTGAATGAAGTGTTACGGTGCTCGAAATCATTTTCAGCTTGACGAATAGAGTGGACACAAAAGTCCCACCAGAGAAGGTGCGTGGTTAAAAACCTATAAAGACGGTCATTTTTCGTTCTTTCAAAGAATTTAGGGTCCAGAGATTTTTTTTTTTTTTGCCCGGACAACTTGATCCACTTGATTGGTTTATGGTAGAGGATAATTGACCGGGGCTGAAATTGGACCCTGTCAAAAGGACAAAATAGGAGGCCTAGGAGCCTAGAACAAAATAATAGATTATGAGAAATAACCAATCCCTGTAAGAAAGTGTGGGTAGTCTAAGAATGTCGGTGGCGGAAGGGGAGGGGAGAGGGGACACTAGGTACTTCTTGCTTGAAGTTAAGGGGATGTTTTTCTCGTCAGTAAATATTTCCATTTATAGGTCAAACATAGTATACTTTCAAGAAGTTGCCTTTCACAAAGCTACGTCTTGAGTGATCGCCATGACCAGGATCCCCTAGTAAGAGAAGAAAACTAGAACGCACGGTGATCGGCCCAGTTCCCATTTCGGGAGTGCCGGGGTCTTTGAAAAATTGAAAAACGCCTTTTCGGGGCTCTTCGAACAACACTTTCGATTTAAATATTCATAACCGAAATTATCACGGGGTTTTATCTGCATAATGATCCCGTAGCTGACGACGACGGCGGTTTCCTTTGGATCGTCCGATTACTTATTGATACTTCACTTTCGGGTTTCAACACTGCTCTCAATGCGGTAGGTTAGCATATTATATCCTATAAATTATTCATTTTTTGGGTTTGTAGGACGTGGATGATCCTTTGCAGATAGATTACGACAGGCTAACTTACGACTAATACAGCGGGTTATTTAGTGATTTCTTTAGTTTAATATATTCGTTATATAGTACATACATTCGTTAGGTCCATATAACTTCCTCATTTCTACGAATTAAAATTAAACGGAATTGAAGCAAACGATGAGCAACAGATAAGAGTTGAATACAGTTTAAACGAAAACGGGTGAAGTCCCGTGTGAGTCCCTACTATAAACAATGTAAATATCTCATTAACCTATCAACAAATTAATTCGTCGAGTGTTTCCCCGAGTGAATCCCCTCTTTCCCATGGTTTCATGATGAATTTTTGTCTTCCATAATAAAAACTAGAACTTCGGACACATACAGAACTATTTGCCTGGTCTAAGCTTAAGGTATTACTGAGGGGTTACCGTGAAGGTAACATATCGCTCAAGACCTGAATAAGAGGACAATCGCGACAAATATTTAGTTCAACATAATTTCAGGAAAACTAATCCGATCTTAATTTCATAAAAATCATCTTCAACTACTAACTCTTTGAGTTTGTGAAAAATTGGACGAATAGTTCTTCAGAAATAGGTTTATCGGCGATCGTTTAACGACAATAAAACCATCTAACCATGTCGAGTCCTGAAAATGTCATCAGAATTGGGTGACTGATTATGTCTTCAATTCATAAGCAATCATCTGGACTCCAACCACCCTCTAATTCAGAAAAAACAAAGCATCAGGGCACGCATTGTGGCGTGATTCACACCGGAAATGGGGGATAATTTGGTTGGTATATATCACATCAACAGTTTAACCGTATTATCTGTATTATAATCGTGCTATCCGCTACAAGGTAGTGAAAGCTTTGTCTGGTGGTTGCCGGTAGTATCGAAGTTAGGTGACGGCAGAGGAGGGTGGTGGTCGGCAGGCGATGAGTTGGATGGGGCTGATGTACGTATTCACCTCAAATGACCAGGATGGCTGTGTAAGGAGCTCAAGTGAATTCGTAATTCATACAATCTACTGCCTCGGTGGTCATTGCATTTTCTCTTGGGTCACGTCCGGTAGTTTTCTTTCCCAATTTAACTTGATTTGACTCGGTCTGCTGCCTAGGCATTTCGACTGCATTATACGTTGTGTAAATTCCCACACATACAGAAAACACCTCTTCCGCCTGCGCATGAAACTTTGGAAGATCATCGAAATAAAACCACTTACTGTTTTTAGGGTCGCCTGTTAGAATTGATCCGGGGGAATGTAGGATAACCCAAGCATACGAAAAAAATGAATAACATAATACAAAATCGTTTCAGACCAATCTAAGACCAAGTTCGTGAAAAAATCGTGTTCCTCGCTAAAAACCATAGGTGTCTGTGTGTGACATATTTTGTAGACTCTGCCTAGACTAAAATTCTCAACCGATTTTCGTGATTCATTCTTTTTTGCCATTAGAATACGAAACCGGAGACTGGAAAGTTCCAAGTTATGTAGCACAATTGATCTGGAGTTGGGATCGAACAAAAAAAAAATCACGGAAATTGGTTGTGAATTGTAGCCTGGGTAGCAACGACTTAATTCGTCACACACAAACACACACACACGGATTCGATTATAGAATGTTCTGAATCGGTTATGTTGTCTCACACCCCGCTGCATCGATTCAAATAGGCCATTCCTCGATTGACGAAACATTGCCCACATGATCTAGTATCAGAGAGACTTCCTAAAAACATCGCACATGTTTTAGCTTCAACAAAGCTCAACCAAGTGTCAAGAGTGAACTCGCACCTTCCCTAGTTATTCAACTGCCAAAAGAAGACAACTTTACAATCTAGCTGTAAATGTAAATGAAATTTGCTTCAGTCACTATATCGAAACCCACTCTACAAATACATGGTACAAGAGAATATTTATAGAGAAGGAGACTAATAAAAGAACTGTAAACACATGAAAAACCGAGTAAATGTATGACTTCCCGGCGAATGGTGAGAGAAATTTGAGATTTTTCTGTAACAGTTGTATTGTTTGTGGAAAAATATCAATAAATCAATAAAATATATACCAATAATTGTAGTTTTATGCTTGATTCATACGAATGTACCTTTCTAAATTAGTTTTCGATCATCATACTAATGATGAATAACTAGTTAAATTACTAATTGACCCATTTAGAAGAACTGTTCCAAATTCAACGACGAAGGTGAATATTCAATGGATCTCCAATACAAATCGTCATCAACATAAAGGGTCATACAGCCGGCTAATAAATATCTTTGAAACGTATGTCATATGACTTACCTATGGTTTAGTAAAGTACAATGTTCTTGAAGAGACAGTAATTGATATCTGCTGACACTTACCTGAAACAAAATTAATGAAAGGTAAAATATAACCAACAATTATTGACTATGAAAAATCATCCATAGAGTGAATTTCTCAAGTACTATATAAAACCCTGTGTAGTAGTATTTATCATATTACTACAAGCGATTATAAGCTCTAGGTTAGGTGTTACAATTAGCATAAAAATCCAAGTTATCAACATAATACAAAAACACATTCAATGAGAATATATCAACTTCTATTCAACTGATGACAATATAAGTAATATAATTTTCACATTTTCTGTAGACAATACCCTAAATAAATTTGAACAAGACATTATTTGAGTCCACAACCGAGAAGAATAAACCATAAAAGAAAAAAAAGGAAGGAAAAGCGTAATACTTGCTGATTATATTTACACAATTTTCTATTTATTTTCTATCAAAGCTCTAACCTGTAGAAAGGATTTATGATTTCGCATGAAAGCTTATTCAAGAATGTATTGACGTATCAGTTTAAGCTAAATATATTCTTGCAACTGTCAAAGAAGATTTGACTGTCAAATTATGAAGTTACAGGATTTTATACTGATTTATAAAATGGAATATACTGTTTCCAATTATTTGTTTTAATTAGAGGGTGAGAGTGAAATCTAAGATAGATTACTAGATATTCGATGGGTTAACTACTCGTAAATAAAATATTAAAGAGGTGTTAATTCAGCTGTACATATTTTAAACTACTTCGATTTCCATACATTTTCTCCATGAATTTTCGATTATAATAGGGGAGAGTCGGGTAAGAGTACGCACTTAAGTTTAGATTTTTTATAAGTCAGTGTATTTTAGTAGTAGAAAAACAAGAAATACATCATAAGACTCCTTAACTAATTGTTGACCGCTAGAAAATATTTAAAACTCAAAAGTTGACTTAAGGTTCCATATATTTTAATTTAAAAAAAAAGTTACACATGCGCAGTCTTAGCCGCCCTGGAGGGTAAGAGTGCGCATTAGGTCGGCCAAGAGTGCGCATTTAGTAGAACTGAGATAAAATAGACTCATTGTGTTGCGCAGAGAACAATCAACTGTTTTCTTTATGTCTTTGCTATGGCACTAAAAAAAAACGTCACGGAAAATTGCTCACGAAAATATTTTGATGATTTCCGCTTACAACCGAGTCGTTGCTAGGGAAATGGTACTTCGTCGTTTTTCATTCCACGAAATTCGTTGACCATTCGTTCGAAAGCTCTCGATTTATCCAACCATATTATGTTAACTACTGCGAAGTGCGTGGCCAACAAGCTGAGTTATGAGCAAGGTTATTTGAATAATTGTGTACACTCAGATGATCATTCTCAATAATTGATATTGTGAACATGATTGCCACCGCTTGTTAATTTCTGATGATTTCATTGAGCTGGTGTTTCGATGATTTGATTCATAGCAGGTGATCCAAATATTACGAGAACGGTTTGATTTGTGAAGCGGTGGTTAAATCATTTTGATAGGTAATTTCTATGCTTTACACTCTAGGAAGCTGTAATTTCTTATGTAGCCTCTTTAGGACATTTACTTGACGATGCCCAGGGTCCGGATCAAATGAGTGGCTCTTGAAGCTAATTTCTATGTTTTACACTCTAGGAAGCTGTAATTTCTTATGTAGTCTCTTTAGCACATTTACGTGACGATGCCCAGGGTCCGGATCAGCTGAGTGGCTCTTAGAGCTTGCATACGAGTCTGCAGGGGGGTAGGTGATGTAGCCTGGCTCATGACAATGAAGTACAGGCAATAAAGTACTCACGGGTGTCGGAACAATGAGTCAACACGATCGCGAATTCAATTAAGTATCAACGGGTGGGCGGTTTCTCTTATGGCCCATTTAATTGATCTGTACGCCCCACCGTGCAATGCACGGGTGAGATCTGCCTAGTAATAAATACAATAAGAAAACACACATGAAAATGTCCCAATGTGTGTCAGTTTTTCGCGTGTATTTCCCCATAGTTCAATCTGAAATATAGACAGATAGACCTTAGATCAAATGTAAAAGATAGGCAAATGAAACCCTAATACAGTAATTCAATGGTGCAAAGAAAACCAAGAGATCCTAATGAAGGCGGGTAAGACTGCGCACGAAAAATGTTGCGCACTCTTGGCCTCCCTCACTATGCGCAATCTTACCCTCCATAACTTACAAAAACATAACCTCAAAATATGTTGACCATACATTGTCCATTCACAGCCTACGCCATGTCGGCGTGTTTGTAATAAAATACTCTTTTCAGTGATATAAAGTTCAACACTTTTGACTAATAACTATAAACAGTATCAACTAAGTATTACAGTGAAAATATTATAGTAGAAGCAGACCAAACGCATCCTCGACAAGGCATCAAACCATCCTTTCGTACACATGCAAGTCTGATAAGAGTATAATTATGTAAATCTACGCTGTTCCGTCAAAACATACATCAAAGATAAGTAAAATATTTAAACTATCACGATTTTTTAATTTTTTTATTTATGTACTACTAATTTAGTAGCTACCATTTACGACTATTCTCGCCTCCTTTGGATCGAAAAAATTGATGTTGACCTTTTTTTTTTTTGGTTTTGCAACTGATGTGAATTTGTTCGAAAACATGTCCAGAAAAATTCCTTTTAGAATAATTTACGAAAAATTACCCTGAACGAGGTTTGACCTATTTCAGTTTAGTACATAGCTGTCCGCATATGCAGTTTTTAAATGAACCTATGGCGTAGCGGTGAAGCAATGTATGTGGCCAAATCACCCTGTATGTGTTCAGCTTCATAAAGGAGCAAACTTCAACATCCTTTGTGATGAAGTGGCTAGCAGTACTTTGTGAATAAACGCTGCGATTTCAAAGTTTTGCAATTGGTATACTTTTTAGGTTTTTAGAACGTGTTCTATTCGCAGCCACCGTACTCAAGGCCAAAAATCGGTGTTCACGTTCAGGAGTAGAGACGGGTTTTATTTCGGAAATCCTGGATGAGAAAACTCAAAACAGTTACAATACAAAATGGAGTATCACAAAGATGGCAAAAATTTTTCATTTTCAAGTTTTTCTCCAATTGATACTAGACCGTACGTTTCACAGACGTTTTCCTGCTCACCGCAATTGTAGAGCATATAAATAATGTATGTATCTATAACATACAAATCAATGCCATTCGAAGCCAATAACTATAAATTATCTCCTGAAATAAGGGCGTTACAAACAAATGAAAATAGGACTATTTTGAGTGAGTCGTTTCTTCTGCCAAGAATCATTCAACTCAGGGTTAGGTAACTACTTTCCAAGGTTTGTGCCAATCGAGTTTCAGCACAGATCTTATCCGATTCATTATGGCATAAAGAGCCGTTTTTGCCATATTTACTACGCAAACTGCGTTATGCTGAAACTAGGTTGTACTATTGGAAAATCTATTTATTGATCGTACTGTTTAAATTTTGGATTCCTCTAAACCGCCTGAATCAGCATAGTTCATGTCATGTCCGACTATATAATAAATATTATTTTTCACCAATAAACGCAGTCGCAGAGGCAGTTTTCTGCATAGGCATAGAAAAAATACGTTAAACATCTCCTGACCTCTCACGCATAAGTTAGTTAGTTCAGTTCTGTTCGAGATGGTTCTAATTCGCACGCTAGACCATTTAACAAAATGTTCAAATCTCAACAGCTCATATGTTTCAGATTTCATTGATCCATCTATTCGTTTTAGAAGAAGTGCAGACTCACTGGGCAGTCGTTCCAACCTATTCACAAAGACAGAAAGGTCGAAAGGGTGGCTGATTGAACTGAAAGGTAGAGTCAATCACCAGTCCAAGGGTCACTCTCCCCACCACTATAAGTCGAGTAGTGACTCAGCTCAAATATCCTCCCCTCTTCCCTTCAACGAAGGGCCCTCTTGAAAACGAACTTTCTTAATTTCATCTCCTCACTGGTCTCGGCAAAGCCGTGTTATTAAAGCCCTCGAACTGCAGCACCGCCCTAGTAATTCCGTCGGCTTATCTGCTCCCATGAATATTGGAAGGATTCCTATCCTCTAGTCAAATCATAATCTAGCGGCAACTTGTTAGAACTATGATAGAGAACCCCAGGAGTTGTTGGGAAAATCCTGCAAACTTTAGCTTCTCGTTAGAAAAAAGATGGACCAACCGAGTTACCTACACACAGAATTCTAAAATCTAGTTTCCAAGTCGAATAAAGTAAGTTTATAAATAACACCCAACCGTATATATCAACCAAATGACAGAGGAATAGTTGGTTAGGAGATTTTTACCGAAGACATCAAATAATCAGAAACTTAGGTTTCAATGATGGAATCATTAATCGTAATTGATAATCTTCCAATGTACTTAATGTTCAGTAAAATTAGATTATTCTCAACCATTCGGGGTTATGTGCTAGACGACCTAACAGTTGAATATAATGTCGAACAGAAAGATCCTTACAATCGTACACGTCTACACAAGGTGTACACAAATTTAAAACGAAAAAGTACTCCTTATTTAGGTGCAACAGAACGATAGGTACTGTTCCTTAAAATGTAAGGATGTAAATTCAGAAACAATTGAGAAAATGCCATAAGACAACCGCATGGCCAGTAAATTATTTTTAGAGCTCAGTCAGTTGATTCAAGTGGTTATCCATTTGTGATTTTACTATAGGTATTACCCAGAAGGGCCCCGTTCAAAAGTTCAGCATCTTGTATTGCATAGGAACAAAATTAGCCACAGAGCACCCACTGATGTTCATAGTGAATAGCACCGTTACCCGGGGTTCGTCCCCTTACCAGTAGTTTGTTCCGTCTGTCAGGAACCATTTAAATGTAAATACTGGTGGTGGTGGTAGGTGATTCTGTGCTGTTTCTGCTGCTGTTGTCGGTCACACGTCAACACGAACGCAAAGTTTTCTCCAATACTTGTCGTTCGGCCCGTTCCCGTGATTTGTCTCGATACCAGTGGTTTGTCCCGTTCCCTACGATTTATCCCGTTACAGTTTATCCAGTTACCCGTGGCATGTCTGGTCATTCAGAAACCTGCTGTTATGTTTACGCTACCGTACCTACAAAGTGGCAGTACGTACCGATTTACATACTTACAATATATAGGATTCAATTTAACTTACTCTTCAGAAGTTTCTTCACTCGTTTACGTGGCACTAACCACATCACTTGGCGTTTTCGTTTGATTTCAATCAGGTATTAGTAAAATATGGGTAGGTAACGTTTCAACACGATTTCAAAATTGCAGTGTGGGAAACTGGCTTTTTTGGCCGGAATGAATGAGAGAAAATGGAAAGAGTAGCAAAAACCACCTGCATAACTTACTGATCTTTTGGAGAAAAAAAAAAAAAAAAAAAAAAAAAAATCGAAATCTGTTCACCCGTGCTTGGCTTATGAAGCAACAACGGGAAATAGGGATTCATTTATATATGTAAATATATATATTGGTTAAGAGGATTTCACCACATGGGACGTCGTAAAAATATCGATCGATAAAAGGCGTATCCGAGAATTTGAAGTTCCAGCCAACTCTGAGTAGGAAAGCTAATTGGGAATTTCACGCCAATCACTTGGCGCAGTGATCGACCTGCCAAGTTCAATGCATCAAATTTCATCTTGATATATGCTGAACATAGATGTTCAGTTTATTCGTGTTAAGTATCAATGTGACCTGACTGTTTACCTCCCGTTGATAGAGAACACCTCGCAAAGTACGGTAGACTGGCTCGTAGGAGGGTGGAAAGAACAAAAAAAGGAAACTGCCGGGTGGGTGAATCCCTTGGACGGGTGGGACGAAGAAAAATCACAGCCTGAAGGTATTGATTGAGGAAGAGTCATAACACTTTTAGAGAAGGACCCCAACCAACCTCCCCCAACTGCAGAGTGATGGCAGGTTCTACCTATTCATCTATTTGAAGGGAATCACTTCCTCCGAGAGATCCATTGTTTGGAGCGCCCGGGGTGAAATCGTCAATAATAAAAGAAGTCTCTCTCAGAGCGAAATTCTGTTTTCTCGAGGACTGTAATGAAAATGCCAGAAAACTTTCAGTATTTGGGGGGAGAATGCTGCAATCAACGACATAATCTTTGAAGAAGCGGGCTCCACAGCAAATTATTGTATTGGATGTACTAGGGATTCTCAAATGTTGCAGCTATAAATAAAATGGGGTATACGGTCATATTTTTAAATATTTTAAATTAAAACTTTTATCCTGATATCTTTTCTAAAAGGTGGAATGTGATGGGTGGTATCTGACGGTTGGAATTGGGTTGAAGCGGGTCTTTACGTTCACATCGTTGGCCTCCTGCCGCCTGGGGGAACCTAAAGCGCACCGATATTTCGAAGGATCGACAAACCAAGAAAGGGTAAAGTTAGAAGGAATGAGTTACTGACAATAATTGTGATCGTTCTGTATGCCATTTCGAAACTTTGAAATTCTTCGAAAAACTTCGATGTATCCTGTCTCGTTACTTCAATACATGAAATCTACAGTTTAAATTGATCGGGACAACAGACTCAACTAACGCAATATTGTAAAAAAAGAAAAAAGAAATAGAAAATTCGATTTTATTTTCTGTAGAATAAATAACGTAAATCTGAAAAAAGGAAACATTAGGTCACGCCATTTATCATTTTCTTCATCCTATGCCAGGCCCAATTAATTTCCAAAAGGACACAAGAAAAGTTTTTTTTTTAATCCACGAAATAAGTCGAAAAAAAAGGAATAATATGCAACGGAAAACGTGAACGGAGAGAGTAATTTTCGATTCATTAAAGCTTAAGCCCAAGGATCAGACAGGATTAAGGATAATAGAGTCAGCGTTGGGGTGCGAAGGCGACATAACGAGATGAATAATTTATTTTGTAGGATAAAAGAAAAGAAGGGGGAAATCATTAACGCAAGTTGTTTCAAATCGTTGGGGTTTTTTTCGCTATCTGAGTTCTGGGGTGCTGAAACTGCTGAATGGCCGTGAATGCCTGCAAAGGAATAACGGATTATACGAATTCTTTCAGGAAAACAAATTATTCAGAGGAAGTTGTGAAATACAATATATCATAATACTTGCACAGGAAAGTTGAATGTTGAGGTTATGGACAGTTACCAGTTATCCATTATTCATTAGATGCGCAGCGGAATTATCTTTTTTCGGGCACACTTTTGAACGAAATTAAGATACCAAATAACTGTGAATATCATTCCTTGGCAACCAAGCCCGATTTGTTTATCGGTTACGAGTTTTCGTTACGTGAAGATTTTTGAGCCAATGCAAAGACATAAACTGCACCCAAACCGAACCCTATGAAAATCAGTAAACTGATGTTGAGTATCTACACTACATGCAGATACATCGGTACATGGATACGTCTTATTTTCCCCCCTGTGAAATATGTGTTTTGTGCCTCAAGTTAAAAATGTCACAATTAAATAAGCTCAGTCAGCTGATCGGAGAAGACCCAATCTATTTAATTGTCTCTTAGTGTCCCAGAGAGTCTCCATACGTAATTTCAACTTCCTAGGATGGACATGAGAGAATTTAGCTTACTCAGCTGATAAGGAATGAGCCAATAATTTCAATCGTCTTCTAATCCTCGGGAGTCTTCCTGATTGGGGAAAGAGCCAATAATTTCAATCGTCTCTTAGTTCCCCAGAGGCTATCAAATCTCTACTTCCTAGGATGAACACGGGACAATTCAGCTCACTCAGCTGAGTACGAATAAGCCAATCATTTATATCTCCTAATATCCCAGGGAGTCTCCCTATCAAAACTCATCTTCCTAGGATTAACAGGAGAGATTTTAGCTCACTCAGCTAATTGGGAAAGACCCAATCATTCCAATCGTCTCTTAGTGCCCCAGAGAGTCTCCCTATCAAATCTCTACTTCCTAGGATGAACAGGAGACAATTCAGCTCAGTCAGCTGAGTAGGAATGAGCCAATCATTTCAATCGTCTCTTAATTTTAGCTTCAGAGATTAAATACGATAGAAATCATCAGCTTTAGGAGCCAAACAGCAGATCAGAGGTTCAAGCATCGTTCCTGTACCTACTACTTACAAGTACCTACTACTCAATAGTATACCTACCATATACCTAGTGCCTAATTTTCACATTCTTAGTTCGTTATGGTTCCTTAGCAATATTAGTTTATAACTTAGCGTAATAAATCAGCTTTCCTTGACACTACAATGGCTTCGCTAGTAACGCATTGGTTGTACGTAAAAACCACTAGAAATAGAAAAAAACCGTTGCATTCTATAGTAGAAATTTTCGCACGCTTGTAGGCCAGCCAATAGACATATCCATGTCAATACAATTGTAAATTTTTAGCGAAAAAACAAGACCCACAACACTAGTAACAGTTAGACATCAGAAGAAAGCTATGTTGAGTGATTAAATGTTCTATTATGAGTGATCACAATGAATCCAGTTTTGAATAGAATATATTTTCTAGAGGTTGAATAATAAAAGAGCTAAAACGCGTAACGAGGTACCGAAGCTGTCTGAATTTTGAGTCGAAGATACAAATCGTTAGGTACGTAATAGTATTTTGTAAAATTGTTGGATGCGAGTCGTGGTTTAAATACATTTTCGGGTGACTCCTAAGAAGTTCCGCTGAAATGTCAAAGGCTTCTAGCATCCAGGGGTCAGGGGGCAATTACGGTCGAAAAGGGTCAGCGCTTAATAGAGAGAAAACATGACCACGTACTAAATCGTTTTAGACCAAACCATTTCAAAACCAAACTCATTAGCAAAAGCATCAAGGTTATTATGTCCACCTCTGTGTTCATGACACAGAATGTGATACGGAAAAAGTCCCAAGGAGTCACTCAAGTTGGACATCTGGACAGGTGGGCTCCGTAGCACCACCACCCGCGCCGTCCGAGGTCAATAATTTAAATGTTGATTATTATAGGGGCAATAATTTTCATCCCTTCTTCCACCTCCCTCAACTTCATTCATCCCCAAAAGACATAGCCCAAGCTTTTCACCACAGTTTTGAAATTAAGTCTCATTTGTTTTGTAATGAACTTAGGCCCCCCTTGGTGCAATGGGGACTGTCACACTCCCCCCCCCCCCCTTAAAAACATACTTGATTGAAGAGCAAGTATGTAAACTAGGTGGAATAGTTTACTGGTTGAGAACTGATGCTCACTAATAAATAGCTGCATTGGCGATTGAGGAGAAAAAGGTGAAATTAAAACAGGATGGATTGTCAATGAATCTTCATATGAAGTATTCATTAGGTAGTTAACCCCCAATCAAAGATTGGAACAATCGAGAATAATATAACTTGCTCCACCAGGAGACTTACAGTAGGGAGCTTCCCACTTTGGGGACTTACGAAAATGGGAACTATGCCCTGGGGAATTAACTTACTCAACTTTGGAGACTTACAGTGCAAGGTGCCCACTATGGGGACTCATGAAATAGGGAACGATGCCCTGGGTTTGGGAACAATGCCCTTGAAAATTAAGTATGTTAAATAGAAATAATATGAGGGGAAAAATTGAGAACTTAATAATCAAGAACCAATGAAATGTATCCAAGGGAGGATAATGGGTATTTCTTGTGGAAACCCGGGCCATGTTTCTTCTGAAACAGTCACGCCCACTAAAATAGTGGATCGGATTACTAGGGGTCAGCCGTGCAAAATCCTAACCACGCTCTGCTACCGTGTAATGTACTTAGACGCCCCGGAGGTGCAATTGGGGCCTAAATCCACACTCATAGATAGAGAGGGGTGTGACAGAACCATAAGAGATACTACTCGTACTAATAGCATATAAGCTACGTTCGGAGAAGATAGGTTTTCCTGTTCTAGGATCACCCATCAATCGCCAAACGCAGGCTTTCGAAAACACGGGAAAAAGCGTCCGACGCCCGTTGGGAAACAACGGAGCGACGGCAGCGCATTCCCTTGGATCTCGCGGGAACTGTCACAGTTTTCGAGAAATCTAGATACTGATAAGTCGTCTTTATCGAATCCGTAGGGCTTGGGGTATGGTCAGTAATGTCTATGACCGATATAGAAAAATACGAGTACATACAAATGTGTCCAACAGTTTTTCCTTTTGGTTCATCAGAATCCAATATTATTTCTGCATGGCTAAATTCTGAGAGTTTTCGAAATTTAAATTTCTAATTATTTTAACCCTTCAATTTTACTTTGTCTTTGGGGTTGTTCGAAAGTAATACCGAGGATTCAAGCCCAACTAGATCCCATAAGGGCTATTCCACTACATGGGGTGAATCACTGCCCGGAGCCTCCAGTTTTTCCCTGGTTCACTTTGTCAGTTTAAACAAAATGTGTGTATTTACGTTTATGCGTCAACGTTCCATGCTCCAGCTTGATTGAGAATGTTTTTTTTTTTTTTAAATAATTTATTTTTTTATTTTTTTTTATTGTCTTTCAAACTTATTCAATGTACGTTTCAACATTGATTCCAAATTTCTCATTTCCATGCATGTCTTGTCTGAAATATCAAAAATTTGCGTGTTGAGTCCATTTAAGTGCGTTTTAGTTGTATAACTCTAGCTTTTCAGTTTTATTCCCTCATATTTCGGAATTTTCACTGGTGAAAACAGAATAGGGACATTCGTTCACCATACTGTGGAATTATTTTTAGGTTGGCTACAATTTTTTTTCCAGAATTAGTTGTAACCTTCACTTTTCTGAAAAGTTGAATCTCGGAATATATTTTCTAGTGCATTGGCTATTATGATTTTTGGGAACGATCGTTCTGTAGCTTTGGAAAAAAGGTCAGGACGGCAAATTGTTTTCTTTTTTTTTTTGGACTCCAAACCAAACCAACTGGAACCAAAAGCGCGAGCTCAGTATTGAATGCATTGCTCAAATATTTTATGGTATCAATTTAGAGCTCAACCCGTAAAACGGGTTTGTTAGTTACCAAATTAGGATAGGTACTAGGTTTCCGTTTATGCTAGGTATTCCCAACTTGGATTCACTATCCTAATTCCATCATTGTTTACCGGTAGCTTAGCCTCGCGGCATTATAAATATTCAAAGCAAGACTCATTTGACTTGGCGTTGTGGCCTTTCATTCCTGCCACATCATATATTTCAAGCTGAAACGATGACCTCTGCCCTCACTCGCACTCGCCAGACGGGTGAACGGTGAACTTTACCTCTCCTCTTTACACATGGCAGTATATAATACGGAAAGGTCAGCACAATGATTCACGTCCAGTAGGTGTGCCGATGCCTCCCTCACCTGCTACCTTGATTTGATGTAATGGTGTTCATTATGCATCTAACCTTGAAGTCTTATGTAGGAGTCCTAGAAGTATTACTTAGAACTAAACCGACAAATCAATGCCAGCAGAATACGATAAAGATATTATAGGTTGTACTCTCATATTCCAAATTGGAATAAGGGAGTTGAGAGTGGAAGCGTTTTCGGGATTCTTCCCAAACTATTCAGTTGAAGCAATTTTTGGGACAAAAAATGAACTAATGATTTTTGGTAGTTTGTGCTTTACATTTTGTCTTCCAACTCTAAATTTTCTACATAACAAATAATATTTCTAATGAATCGCAATAGTTGATACTAAAAAATTACCTCAGATGAGGATATGACCTTAACTGAAATAACTTTGTACAACACCATATTAGGTAAGTTTTGAAGAGGCCACTGGTGAAACCGGCCGGCTGATAACCCAATTAAAATTCTTTAACTGAATACTTTTGGAGGAACTAAGAAATTGTTTCCATCCTCAACCCCCTCAATCCAATAGAGATCTTCACGTATCGCGAGACTTCTCAGTCCACTTTGACACACAAGAATTGGGATTTAATGCAACAGTGAGTGTCCAATATGGACTGCGTCTTGTAAAGTATACATGTTATTGCATCATCCATTTTTAGTAAAAACTAACATAAGTATCAAGTTATTGTAGTGCGACGTTTCGGAGAGGGGCACACCGTTTTCTACTCATAGGTTGGAGCCAATATGTTGGATATTGGTCCATATTCAACATAACACTTCTGGTGTCCCAAGGAGGTCTCGGGGTTATGTCAGACTCGGAGCGATTCGTGGCTCTATGTCACCCTCCTGTCTCGTTCAGGGATATTTTATTATTGGGAGAGAAACTTACTCGGAACTTACTTTGGTGTCCACGCTATGGACAGAGACTTCCGAAGTAGTGGGAACTACACGTTCATCTAGCCCAGTAATTCCCACTCACTATTCACCGGGACACACTAGCCGTCATTTTCGAGGCTCGTGACATCACATACGTTTAAAACAACAAAACGTAAAGGTACTGTTGAGGTATTACTAAGCATTAAAGTAAGTAGGCTACTCATGCTTGGTTTTAAGACTTATCATAATTTTAGCGAATTTTCGTAGAAAACGAAGCTATTGCAATGGCTCAGAAAATTTTAAAATCAAAATGTTTGCAATATTTCTTCATTGAAATCTGTTTTGAGGTATTCTGAAACAATTTAACGCTTTTTCAGGTGATCAAGACTGCCTAAACACCAACCACACAAAAACATCTTCATTAATCTTGATAACGCAAAATAGCGAAACGTTGATTATTTCTACTCATATCTGTGTTTGTATTTGTACCAATTATTCGATATATATATATATATATATATATATATATGTATGTCATTCCAGACGACAACTCTCCTTAGGATTGAGATAAAAATTCCGTTCTTGTGCCAAAAATCAAGCTTTCCAAATAAAAGGTTGAGTTCGTTGGCCAGCACTTTTTGATCCCATTAGATTGGTCATATTTTAAAAAATGTACTAAAAAAATCACTAAAAATTGCTAAAACCGGCTAAAAATCGTTAAATTTATTGTTTTGGTAGAATATTGCTCAAATAAAGTTTATTAACAATAAAACAGAACAGTCAAAAATTTATGTGCAAAATTATGCAGAAAAATGTACTTAAAATTTGCTATTAAATAGATAAAAACTGCAAAAGCTATTTGAATATTGAGATTATTATTTGGAATACGTTTTTTGCCTTAAAATTAATAGTTAACAATGCCCTTGCACTCAAAAAGCTCAAATTTCAAAACAATTCAGCATTAATAGGATAATTTACGAAAATTCGTTCATAAGATCATGCTGCATGACTGGAACTTTTTTTTCCATTTCAATCCTATTTTCATAATTTTGAGTTCATAAATAATCATTCATATTCGGATATCAACGTTCCTCAGATAGGGGAGCCAAACAACTTGGTGGAGAGGGTAGGAACTGTTCCTGATTGAAGAACCCTTCCGTCCATTAATACAACACGCAACTTACTAACTACATAAAGATCTTCTGGCAAGTGATTTGGAAGTGACAACGCCAACTTACTTAAGTAGCAGCTCAGGGACCTTACAGTTTAATGGAAATAAAAAGTTATTGGTTTACGTTCAAGATGCGTAGAATCCAAAACTAGATAACAAAAAAATCCGTCCGTCCACCGTACGCCAGCGGCGGCCGTCTGCCATGCACTACGCCGGGCCGAAACTACTGGACCAAAAATCATACTTCGGCGGGTGATGTGCCAGTAACATTAGCATCCCGTTCGATCAACCCTAAAGGGTAGAATGTAAGGGCAGAAATATGAGATCTCGAAAACTTTCAAGGGTAACAGTAACGTATTTTCTGGTGTAACTTGTAGATATCATCCCAAAGAATCGAAAGAACCACCCGGGTTTCTCAAGAACAATGGGCTCCACACACCTAAACTTCAATATTAATCAATTTTACAGCAAATTAATCATTCTTAACAACCAAAAATAACTGGTTGCTGCTAGAATCTTATATGATGAAGAAGGACTCAAACTAACTACACAAGTACATATTAAACTAAAGCTCTGAAGAGGCAACATATTGGCGAAAGTAGGTAGCTAACAAATAAGCAACTACCCAAGGGTACAACTCTCCCTCAAAACGTACTTCAATATTCAGGATTATGGTAGCGCAGAACACACGCACGCATGCGCACTTTGCACGCTGACAAATACTAGCCGAGTCAAAGTAGAGACTCACTTCTTCATTCGTCAATAATAATGAAAAAACATTAAAAAAAGAAAAAAAAACTAGTAGCCAAAATATTTTGAGCCCTATTTAAAATGAGCAGTTTACTACTTTTGTTTATCGATTTTTCTAAATATGCTGCTCTAGTTATTCGGCTAAAATGAATAAAACCACGTGAACTCAACTTGAATGAATTTGAAAAGGCTGCGATTTCGTATACAAGTATCAGTTTAGTTGGTAGGCAAGATCAATCGAAACTGATAGTTTGTACTTCGTTATCTATTTTTCTCTTTCGAAATCGGGAACTCGTTGCCGAATTCCCTAGAGAAATCGTACGGCTCGATTTGGAAGTTGTTACTCGACTCGAAAGATTGTTGGAGCCGATGAAGGGATTCCGCCGCTATAAAACGAGACCCAACCAACCCTTTGAGCTCCTGACGTCACCGGAATTGCGGCGTCTCAAGGGCGGATAAGTTTGTGGAAAGAGCGAGGTGATCGACCTGATAAGCCCTTCGGAGCGAGAAATACAAGCCGCTATTTCCGTCCAAAAATAGAGAGTGAACGCTTTTATAGATGACCAAATCACGAGAAGCTCCAAAATCGTAAGAAAATAAATGTCCACCCCAGTCATTCACCCTGACCTTATTTTTCAAAAATAATGTAATTAATATAATTTTGAAAATTATTTAAGCGAGTTATCCAGTGAATGATCGTATTACAATTATGTTAAATTGACTTGAAATAGTTGCCCATGTACAAATAAGCACAGCCTGCAACGAGTTGGTACTTGGTAATACAGAAACTGAGGAATACAGAAAATAACTAGTCTCCCGTGAGGACATGAAGCCATCAGACGGCTAGTTTTACGTTTTACCACAAGGGGTTTCTCACATTGAATCTAATACGGAGAAATTCATAAAAAACTATCTAGGGTATAACTTGAATAATACCAGCAAACTTTTTATGGTGATGATTGATCAAGTTGAGTAAGTTACGCGGAATCGAGAATCTCTAGTTCGTGCATGCTAGAAAGCTATCATTATGACTAAGGTGAAGTTTGTGTGAAGAATCAAGAGCCATTCACGCTTAGCCTCTGAAATTTTCATCATTTATGTTTTCACGCATAGCAGATCCTTGACATATTGAATTGAGTAACATGCGATTCACCGATGAAAGTAACGCCTTACCAGATCTATCTATGAAAATTGCAAAAGAGCCAGATGGAACAAAGGAGGGGTATACATATGAATTTGTAACTAAACAGACAGAGAAGGTTTATATTCAGTAACTTCTAAACCAAAACTCAGTGCTGAAATTTTGATTTTCGAGAAAAAAGTGTTTTAGCGAATATTTGTAGAAAATGATGCTATTGTAATGCACCAAACAAATAGAAATTTTCAAAAAATTTTTTCATTGAAACCCGTTTTTAGGCATTCTGAAACGAATCCCAGAGTTTAACACTTTTTCATATATATATATATATATATATATATATATATATATATGTATTTTTTTAATTTTTTTTATTTATATATATATATCATTCCAGACGATAACTCTCTCAGGATTGAGATTAAAATTCCGATCTCGAGCAAAAAAATCAAGCTTTCCAAATAGCGGATTAGGTAAATTGAAAATTTCAAGAAAGTTCTGAAAAAAATCACTAAAAATGGCTAAAATGGATACATTTTTATTTTTCAACAGAATTTTAGTCAAAAGAAGTTTATCAACAATGAACTAGAACATTAAAACATTTTTGCCCAAAAGTATGCTGGAAAATGTACTCAAATAACATTAATGTTTTGTTGAAAAATCGATAAAAACTACAGTAAAAGCTAAAATTTTAATATCTTTGTTTTGCAGAATTTTATTTAGAACTAGTTTTTTTGGTCTTAAACTGGTAGTCAACAATTTCTTTGCACTCAATGTGCTCAAATTTCATAACAATGTAACATAATATAATACGACAATTTACGAAAATTCGCTCATGCTGCATGACTGGAACTTTTTGATGCATTAGTGATCAATAATTGTCCACATCCTTGATTGACTCGGAACTCGGAAGCTACTTTCTATAGTGACATCATCACGACCACTTTAGAACGACCACCATCATGTGATCAAATCGCATCCATATAGCGAATAATAGCTAGGGAAGCAGGTGGAAGTGATACAATAATTCCAGTTATCGCTTCAGATACGTTCATACTCTAGGCTTTGGTTGGATACTGTAGCCTGATTGGTTGTGAAATTCACTTCTCGTTTTCGCTCACCAGGAAATGTCCCCCTTGGGAAATGACCTCCCTTCTCAATTTCCACCGGCCAAATGAATTATTGATAGTGGGAGCTGATGGAGGCAGGAGTATGGGAGAAGGGACGTTTTTTAAAGTGGACGCACGGGATGATGGATGGCGTCAAGAGGGACTTGTCCAACGTGGCACCAACTTCCCTCGCGGGCCCGGACTTGGCCTGTCACCGGCAGTATCCATCATGGATCTTCGCGGCAAATGAAATTAAAATCCACGATGGTGCGTTTGGCTGCACGCACTACGAGCGATCGATGTTTGCGGTGCACGCGATGCCTCCGTATATCACGGACACGGGGACGATAAGTCCTATTGACACTGACATGGAACTACCTACAATGAGTAAACTTGGCACAGAAGGTTGTATTTGTTTGTACTCTATCAATGTCAAAGAAAGATTATACCTAGCGATAGGAAGATTATCTGTCGGTGCCTAATTTCCTTAGTCAAGGAAAAATGGGCTCCGTTCTCTAACAAAGTGGGTCAAAGTTTATTACTATATTTGAAATAAGTAAACAAAGTAAATGACATACTAATTCTCAAATATACTCGGATTAGGAATGGGGTTTTCAGTTTAAACTTTCAACAAACCTTTTCGACCTAAACCATCCGAGGAAAAGTCAAATACCTATTTAAGTTTTGAGGGAATTATCGATACCACGGAAAAATTATCAGGTTTCATTTTATAGGATGTTTTACAGGACTCTTATTTTTACATTCCCCACAACTCGAAGGGTTAAGAAAAAGTTAGACGAGGTCTGGAAAATCTAATCCGCACTCGTTCATTACCAATCTCGTATCTTGACCCAGTAAGTGTGTAAACTTATACAAACCACAGAAATAAAGTTCAACGGTATAACCAGATTTGTTTTGACTGAAAATTTAGGGAGTTATGACAGTTTTAGTGACACAAAGTCAAAAACGCTAAAAAAAAAAAAAAAACTTAAAAGTGAAAAAAGTGGTTTTTAGTGTAAATTAAAAAGTACATGTTATAAAACAAAAAAGCCACAGATTAGTAGTAGAATCGAACCCTAGCCAGTAGTGCGCCCGAAAGTGAGACACCCTGTATACATGAGGCCCAAAACTTATCAGGGAATCTCAATTTAAGTATTTAGTGGGAAAAATAAATTAATAAATAAAATAAATGAAGCACTAGATCAGACACCTGAAACCTCTAATACATTTCGTAGATGACCGATCTTCATTCTTCTTGGCAACGATAAGGGTGTTATAAACCTGTCCGATCATAGTAAATTTTTCATAGTGAATTTCGAGGTGAGCTGCTTGACCGCACCTCAGCAAAATGTAAGCACGAAAAGAGTACTCCACCTTACAACGGGAGCTGGCTGGTATAAAAGGAACAACACATTGCACCATGATTTAGATATCTGGGTCGTATAGTGATTCAAGAAGTGTAAGCTGAGATGAATAACAGTAAATGCGACAGCTCATAGCAATCCTGTGGTGGTTCAGCAAATCCACAGCTGGAATAGGTAACCGAAGACTGAAAAAGAAGCTACCTCAAGAACACCTGTTGTAGGAAACATCAGCACACTGTTTTTATTAGCATCTAGCTTTAACATTAATGTATATGTTACTGTAAAAGCCCGAAGTGCGGTAAATGCTAGGATTTACCAGAAAATTTTAGCATTTCCCATTATTGTTGGTAAAAGCCCAGTATTGGCACTCAAATCGGACTTATTCCAGTAAATCTTGGGATTTTCCTAGAGGCTTGGTAAAAGCTAGCATTATTGCAGTTAGAGAGCGTGTTTCGAACTTTTACCAACCGATTGTGGTAAATCTTAACATTTCCCAGCGTTAGGCGATAAAAGCTGAAATAGAGGTGAACGGTACTAACTTTGTAAACTTCTAAACTTTATTTTCACGTAGTAAAATAAAGTAAAATGATAGCAAGGAACTCACAATAAATTACTTGTTGCAACAAGGTAGAGAATTATGGCACTTCGAGTTTCAGTTCATATTTGCTGCCTTGCAGAGGCATTTTCTAGTGGAACACTTTTTAAAACAATTGTATTTCTAGAAACCCTGGCCGCCTACCAATGATTGTTTCCGAACAGCGATACGAGGGCTTATTTCTTTAAAGAAATACAAGCCTCTGCATGCAAGCCTCTGTAGCATTTACCAACGAGTCGTGGGAAATCCGCACATTTGCTAAGAGAGATTGGTAAAAGTCCGAAATGCCTCAGTCACACAAGGTTTATTGGGCATTTACCAAATTGGTCTGTCAATCCTAAGATTACCCAACTGTCAAGCGGTAAATGCCCGTTTTTCATATACGATCAATTACTCAATGTATTTAAGAAACATTTACTTGTTAAGGACATCTAATTGCTAATGGGTTGGACCATATTGCAACTATGTTGTAAATTAGGCTAGCCCTACAATATTAAGTACGAACTAAACTGTATTAAACAATACAATACTATTAAACAATAATATTATATTTTCTTTAAAAAAGAGAAAAAAAGATCTCCTTATGTACAGGTTCACAAGATGTGGAGAAGCTGCTGGCGATGGAGCTGGCTTGAGATATGGTTTGAGCGTAGGTTAGACTTAGGACGATGTCTTCTGATTTTATTGTACGTTTAGCTGCGGGTTACAGTGTACACACCCGAATGGATTATAGAAATAAATTATTATTGGGTTACAATTTATTTTGACGAGAGCTTAGAAACGCTCATTGTGGTATATAAATGTGGTAGAAAATCCAAGTTTTTCCAGTGGGAAATCTTTCTGAAGCAAGAAATTTTAGTTTCAGTTTAAACGAGTTTTCATTCACTATAGAAAACAGGAGAGAGTCTAAGGATAATCAGTATGTAATTAGTAGGAATTATGTTAGAGAGATTATATTACATTACAGAGAGGATAAACAAAATACTAACTGCTAGTTTTTGGCACAGAAGAGTTTGCTTCATAGAACGTTCGTCACGGTAACCCACCGAGTCTTAGAAATTAGTAGGGTAGCCTATGGATTTTAGAAATCCATAGACAGGGTTACCCCTGCGTCATAAGTCGCAGGTGCCAAGTCAAACCTCCCAACTTCTTTAAGCTCCGGGACTTATAAAACGGGACTTTTTCCACGTAACGACGGTGTCATTAGTCATTTTGGGACTCTAGCTAGCAATAAACTAAATTTAAAAAAATTGCTTACGTACTTCATTTTTAGAGCAACATACATGGTTATAATCAAAATATTAATCTAACATCAAAATATACTTAAACCCTTATAACAATACCCTGAGTACCAGTGCCTCTGTACCCTGAGTTGGAAATACGATTGTTACGTAAGGATTTAATTAGAGATTGATGTGAACGCCCTTCTACTTTATTTTCATATCTTGGGACACAACATTTCCTAACTATCTATTTAAACAAGAATTTATTACTTCTCAAGTTCCAATTAATATCTGAATTTAATTATCAGTGGTCAAGAAAGACTCTTACTAAATAAAAGCCATTATAGGAGGGTAAAATGTAAACTCGAGTTGATTAAAAGCACGGGCCTTTGGGAGTATAGTGCCAACAAATCAGCATACCAGAAAATCAATATGAGTTACTTCCGCAAAGATATTCATCATGTTGGTAAGGTCAGGCGTGGGTGTAGGAATTTCAGCATACTCATATGTTACCTCTAACTTATTTAGTTTATTTACGAGGAGATTCATCGTCAGGGAGTTGAGATGCGGGTATGTCTATGTATATATACGTAAATCGGAAATGCGGATCACGTACTACGCCTCGTGGCTGATGAAGTGGGGGGTTGTTGTTGGCCGAAAAGCTCTTGTTACCTCATGCTTAACCCTCCTCACGTACCGCCACACTGAACCTCCTAATATGCTTTTAGCTGGTATTCAAAAATAAAGTCCATCTCTGAGCTTAACTTTTCCGAAGTGTTTGAAATTTAGACCTTATAATAACTTATCGCCTTTAATCGACGCACCCAAAGTCTCACTTACAGCAAGGAGGGTGAAGAATCCAACTAACAAGAAAATAACGTGTACATAATGTACACCTGACTTGACTTAGAAGAAAGATTAAAAAATGAAGCCTTTAAAACTTGGTGATATGTTTCAGAAAGTGTTGATATATATTTATAAAAATAAAATGAAAAAATTAAATAAATAATACGACAATTCAAACATTTAAATAGGTACAAAAATATAAATAAGCACTAGTAAGCCCGCTGATCTAGTGCCTTAGGAACTCGATTTTCGATTGATTTGATGACGATCGTCGTCAAGGACAACTTTTAAGCCTTTTATAGTGGTTTCAGTAGATTCTGTGTGACGAAAACAGTAAATGACTACACCAAACTCGATTTTCGGTTGATTTGACGACGATCTTAGTTGCTAACGACAAGTTCCTGTAGTCAGATTGTTACCAAAAACTATACATCTAGTTCTGGATGTCTAAATAAGTAGTCGACATTCTAAATTTCGAGTCGATAGCTCCGAAATTGAGGCCTTTAGGACGGAAAACACAAGCACGGACACGCAACGACGAATTTTTCAAAAAACAAACGTAATTTTCACGCTAACACGGGGATAAACTGACTACTGCCACAACTTTTATAAATTACACACCGTACTGTACATATATCACCAATGGTAAGGAACTTTCATCCACCCCACAACATCAACATCTGCTCGTTCACAATAATGTAATGTACCATTATTACCTGTTCGATGTTTGAGGAGAGGGCCCTATTCTTCCACAATCCAGTCGAGTTTTACAGGAGACATTCTGAACCTTTCTTTATGCTCAAAATTGGTTGAATGATCAAAGAACTTTAAAAATGAAGACTTCTGGCAACGGCCATCGTTTGAGTGGAAAGTATTATCTTTCTAGGCCCCCGAATGGAACACCCTGTTCTATAATATCTTGCAAAAATAAGTTTTGAATGAAGAAATCTTAAACTGATATAACATTTTACAGGGGAAATTTTATTATTATAGACATATTATTAGCATTCACTGATATTTCAATCAACGCTAATAGTTTGTAAGCCATTTTTTAACAGTTACTAATAATATTGGCAAAATCGACTAATGCTATTCGCGGCTTGCAGTAATATTATTAGAACCTGTAAAAGCCGATTATGGAAAAAAAAGTTATTCATACTTGTAACTAATACCTAATATTAGTTAATAAGCTATTGTGCAACAGGGCCGGGAGGTTCGAAAGGTGACAAATGATAGAACAGGAACATGCTTTACCCTCAACATTTACTCAGCTGATCAGAAGGATCCCATACTTCCCCACTTGTACACTAGTCAAAAGGAGACCACAAATCGAAATTTAGGATCTTGGGATGAACAGGAACAAAAAACTAAAATCAATCTTGATAAATAAATGTGAAATTAGAACACTATCCAATACTTTTTGATGAATTAAGAGCTTCCCAACAAGTAGTGAACGATTTTTGTGAGAGAACAAATGTAAGATGTCAGCGAAAATAACGCTTTCGCCCGCGCTACTACTGTGACAAGGTATTGTAACATTTCCCGTTAGGTCAAAGCTTTTACTTGTTACTATATTCCTTGATTAAACCTTGTGAAGAACTTTGAAACTACAATTCATTTATTCCTAACAACTCGAACAATGCACATGTAAGGATATACAACTCAATCTTCATATACATATAGCGTTATTAATCACCACCGATTCCATATGGCCAGTTTTGGTGAGTTGCGTTCAAGTCTTGTTGTGCTGAATGGAGGATTTCGAAACTAATTTCAAAGTTCGAGGAGTTAGTGATGTTTATGCTTAGTTTGGAGGGAGCGTAGCGGTTGAAGATGTATGACGGAGGTTAACGTCATGTTGAAAGTAATTTACTCGTGCTAGGCGTAACACAAGATGCCTAATTACTGTTGTCGTAATATTTTTTCCCCAATGCGTCCTCTTGAATCACGTTTTCACCCTTTTCAGCTGTCGAGGCATCGCGTCTCGTGCACTAAACCCACTATTTGGTGGTTCATAAAGATGTTCTCGTGACTGTTATTTTCAAGGTTTTAAAAACTTTTGACATACCTAAACCCACTCGCTGGATAATGGAAAAACTTGGGATAAGTTTTTGGATTCAACGATTCGTGGATTGCTTACAAGTTTTAATGTAGTAAACAAATCAGTTATTGCACGAACTAAATCACTCACGAGGAAGTAGTGGAAACCTATTTCAAAACGGAATTTAGTTAGAAAAAAAGTTGAATAATTCCACGAAAAATAAAAAGTTACAATGGTAAATCGATTTCGACGATTAGGTCATCATCAGTAAAAAATAATAAATTTATTGATTGTTAATGTAAGTTATTGTTTGTTGCTGATGTTGACGAAACCGTAAAAATCTATTTAACATTGTAACTCTTTATTTTTCGTGGAATTAGACATCCTCACTAAATTCCGATTTCAATGATTCCGGCAAACAACTTTCGACTCAAAACCCCAACCACAATAACACCTCCCCTAAAGCCCCCCCCCCCCCCCGCTACCCCTCACTCAGAGGACTCCTCCTCTAGGCTCCTACCCACTTCAGTATGCCCGAAACGGATTTCAATGAAGACATTTTTCAAAAATTTTGATTTTAAAATTTTCCGAGCCATTGCAACAGCTTCATTTTCTACGAAAATTCGCTAATTTCCTAAAGTCAATCTTAGTAGCTCTAAAATTGAAACGTGGGACGAATACATCAAGTGATCTGCATAGTATCAAATTCTAGATGTGAGCATCGCTTACTTCTCAAAAATATTAAAACATTCTAAATCAGTCCAAGAAATTATTTGGGTTTAAAGATTACATTTCTGTGTAGATCTGATTTCTTTATTGTATCAGACGCAAACACTGAGCCCATGCCATTTATACTGAGTGTGAACGAAAACAGCCGCTCACAGTTGCCTACGAAAAATGGCCTGAAGATCACCGATTGAGTGGGTACCATAATTTAACTTGCCAGTTCCCAAAGGCAACTAAAGGTGCTCTTCATTTATCCACCTATAATGAGATTCTCCTACGTAATTTTTGAGTTAGGAGAAATCTAGTGGTTATATGTATACAGGACCAAAGACTACAATTGGTTGCATAGCTTGGCCGTCTAAACGTGTTCATTTGCGAACAGCGTCAGTCTGTGATAAACGTCATCAGTGGACGGTGCAAGTTTGTGGACACACATCTGCATTTCGATCAAAATTGATAGAAAAGGGTAGGTAAGAATTAAATTTCCGTTTAGTTTTTATGAATTATGAAAGTAACTATTGTTTAGAATAGTTTTTATGAGTATTCAAGAAAATTATAAACCAATTAGACAAGGGTGTACACCTAAGAGCACCTGTAGGTGGTGCCTTTAGGAACTGGCAGTGTTAAACTGCACCAAGTTGTTGCGCCTCCAGGTGCCTTTGGGAAACTGCAGCTACGACTTTGAACTTGAGCTTTGTGTTCATTTTTAGCGAATTTTTGAAGAAAATGAAGCTATTGCTCTCGCCTCAAAATTTTTAGAATGTGAATTTTTGAAAAAATTTTATGCAGAAATCCGTTTCAGGCTATTCTGAATCATATTCTGAAGTTTAACGCATTTTAGCGAATTTTTGAAGAAAATTAAGCTATTGCTCTCACCTCAAAATTTGTAGAATGTGAATTTTTGAAAAAAAATTATGCAGAAATCCGTTTCAGGCTATTCTGAATCATATTCTGAAGTTTAACGCATTTTTTTATGTATGTATGTATGTATATATGTATGTATGTATGTATGTATATATGTATGTGTCATTCCAGACGATAACTGTCCGTAGAATTGTGCTAGAAACTTCAAACAAATTTTAAAATGTTAAGAGCACAAAACGAAAGTTCAAGTTCGTTGGCCAGCTTGATCGGATTACATCTTCGGGTTGAAATTTTCAAAAATGTAGTCAAAAATTTCAAAATAGCCTGTTTTTTGCGATTTGTCGTGCGAAATAATTTTTTCAGCATACTAACATGTGGTATATTCGGAATCAGCGTAAAATTTCCTATAAGAATATGTATCAAGTTTCCAAAAATTTCAAAGTTGAAAAATCAGTCAAAAATCGAAATAATGCCGTTCGCTGGTTGTAAAAATCGGTAATATTCTTCAAAAATTCGCTCATGGGGTCATGCTGCATGACTGGACTTTTTTTTATGTATGTATGTATGTATATATGTATGTGTCATTCCAGACGATAACTGTCCGTAGAATTGTGCTAGAAACTTCAAACAAATTTTAAAATGTTAAGGACACAAAACGAAAGTTCAAGTTCGTTGGCCAGCATGATCGGATTACATCTTCGGGTTGAAATTTTCAAAAATGTAGTCAAAAATTTCAAAATAGCCTGTTTTTTGCGATTTGTTGTGCGAAATAATTTTTTCAGCATACTAACATGTGGTATATTCGGAATCAGCGTAAAATTTCCTGTAAAAATATGTATCAAGTTTTCAAAAATTTCAATGTTGAAAAATCAGTCAAAAATCGAAATAATGCTAGTTGTAAAAATCGGTAATATTTGCATGAAACATTGTCCAAATTCAGATCTTCAAAAATTCGCTCATGGGGTCATGCTGCATGACTAGACTTTGTGTTGTTATTCTCTTTTTTTTTAGTGATGTTTAGTATTACTTTCATACATGCTTCTCAGTTTATTCAACCGAGTTCTGCTTCCATCAAGAGAGCACGAATCGTTATCTCTTCTGGACTCTGATGGCGATCAGGAGAAGGTTGAAATCACAATATTTCAAATTAATGATAGACTAGAATTGAAAAAGAAAGTGGATTAATTAAGTGGAGTGCATATAAATCACCTACCAGATCATACCAAAAGTGAATGTGAAAAAGTAGGTAGTGAATCATTTTCGCTAATAAAGATGAGAATGAAGAGTCAAAGGTAAATTATATAAATGATGTAGGTGGCAAGCAGTTCAACTTGATTGGGTATATTATGTAAACTATGTCATTGAGGAAGTGAACCACATCATGACAAACGTAAGCAGCCCAAAAGGTTTTTGAAAGACGTTCAATTCGTAGGTGTACCTATGGGTGGTATCAACAGGTTCGATCAAAATCATGACTCTCAGCGTATCTCTTATTGAAAGGAAAAAAGTGGTGGTCGAAGCTATCGATACTCTTCTTCTTCTTCTCCTCGTTTGTTTCTTTGTATCGTGCCGAAATGCGTGGCTGGTGAAAATTTACAATGTACACGGAAAGGGCGCGCAAATTACTTTCTATGACTTCAGGAAAGTAATTGTTTAGGAATATTAGTAAAAAAAGTCCAGTCATGCAGCATGACCCCATGAGCGAATTTTTGAAGAATATTACCGATTTTTACAACCAGCGAACGGCACTATTTCGATTTTTGACTGATTTTTCAACTTTGAAATTTTTGAAAACTTGATACATATTCTTATAGGAAATTTTACGCTGATTCCGAATATACCACATGTTAGTATGCTGAAAAAATTATTTCGCACGACAAATCGCAAAAAACAGGCTATTTTGAAATTTTTGACTACATTTTTGAAAATTTCAACCCGAAGATGTAATCCGATCAAGCTGGCCAACGAACTTGAACTTTCGTTTTGTGCCCTTAACATTTTAAAATTTGTTTGAAGTTTCTAGCACAATTCTACGGACAGTTATCGTCTGGAATGACACATACATATATACATACATACATACATACATATATACATACATATATACATACATACATACATACATACATAAAAAAATGCGTTAAACTTCAGAATATGATTCAGAATAGCCTGAAACGGATTTCTGCATAATTTTTTTTTCAAAAATTCACATTCTACAAATTTTGAGGCGAGAGCAATAGCTTAATTTTCTTCAAAAATTCGCTAATACCCCACCAACTCCCTTACCATATTTTCTGCCCTAGATAAAAGTTCATCTATAACAAGTATGAACAGTAGCGAATGTTATCACCAATTGTTCAATTGTGAACACAAGCGGACGAGGAAATATAATTAAAATATGGAGCACCATAGCCAATGTTCACACGAGTTTCATTCCAAAATATAAATGATTAATATTTCGATTTGATTCATTTACGTAATTATTAAGCTTTATACAGTGTTAATAAATTATCACTGAGAGAATATTTATCGATTTTCATTCTTCTCCCCAATGGTAGTTAACGGTGGGCACTCACAGGTGCCAGGTGTCCGCTGCCCAATGGATCCTTTAGACTATAAATTTAAAGTTTTAAATTTATTTTTCTTATAGTTCCACTGGATATCTTAACTTGCCATTTGAATGGAAAAAAAACCAGAATTATGGGGAACATTTTGGAAAATGTGGCTCTACCTGACCATGGGATATGGTGGGTTAAATATAAGATTTCGAGAAAACGAAATGGGAACAGCGATGAATGTGAAGTTATAACGTAGCTTTCCTTTGTCCCTTAAGCCCTTTGCTTTCTAGGAATCCTTTTTGCTCGCGACGTGTCAGAAAGACAAGTTTTTGATCTTTCCGTTATGAACGTGATGCTATTTTCTCGTTTTATTATGAACGTATAACTCTTATGATACGCAGTTATTGCTTTGACTGCTACATTAAATTACGTACAGAATTATTTTCTTCTCGTGTTTGAAAACGACTACGTTTTTCTAGGAACTTTTAATATTTTTGTTGAGATACTCGATACATGTTGCATAGATACATTATCGCGATATTATTTCCCTTTCTTGAAGTAAATCTCTAGTTTCCTCCATTAGTCCATGCCTAAATGACTAAATTAATGGTTTCAGTCATTGAACATTCAAAGGTACTCCACCCGAATTCTCTTGAGGGACTATGCCAGTCCATTATCGAACATTGTAAATACACCCCACACTTGGACCTTTCATTTCATCCCAATAAAGAATTCGTTTGTTATTTGTCACACTCAACAACCTCGTCGAAACCTCTCCTATCCACCTCTTTGCACCTTGTTGTCGCCAGTACACTACTACCTACTTCCTCCTCCCTCTTGATCCTGAAGTTTTTTCCCTTTCCCGCTTCAAGTTGTTTGTTCTTTCAAGTGCTCAGACACCAAGAAACGCTCTTCGCGCAGCAACCCTTCGTCTCGCCCTCATTAAAAATTCCATTCGATCTCCCTAACGAGGATGTGGGTCCACTGATTTTGATTGCAGGGCTCTCCCGACTTTTTTTTTTTTCTTCTTCCTCCGAGTTCATTCAGTTTCCTTACGGCCCCTAGGCATCTGAATCACGACTGCCTTTCCTTCTCCCTGGCTCTACTTAACCGCCCACCAATCAGCTGAGGCGCCTTGCTCAATAAAAACCTTAATGTCTCAAGATGTGACTGTATACATCTAAAGTAGAAAGGATTAACGAGTTCTGGATGTTACCGTTGTGGTTAAACAAAAAAACGCTGCAAATTATTACACAGTTTATTATTTATGTATTAGCCCTTCTACGTAGATCTCTGGTCCATAATTATTAAACGCCGCTTATAGTATATTTAGTATCGGAACTCGGAGCTTCGGACCTCACAAAGGGGTTCAATCCATTACAGCAGCGGAATCTCACAATTTTACGCTTTTTAATATAGTTGATAAACAAAACAATTTATTACCAAGTCATCTTTCCAACACATAAAAGTGTTACCTATACTGTATATTGATATCATCTAATTGGTCAAATTTCAAAAAATGTGCTGACAAAATCACTGAAAATGGCTAAGAATTGTTAAATTGATATTTTTTAGCATAAGATTTGTCAAATAAAGTTTATCAACTATGAAATAGAACATTCAAAAATTTATGTACGAAATTATGCTAAAAACTTGAACTTCATTAAATTTTGTTTTAAAAAATCTATAAAATTGCAAAAAATAGCCTAAAATCCAAAATCTCTTTTTGAATAGAAGAGTATCATTTAGAATAATTTTTTTTCCATAAAATTAATAGCCAACATTTTCTTTTCACTCATAAATCTCCAATTTCTATACAACTTAAAATATAAAAAAAAAGAAAAAGTTCCAGTCATGCAGCATGATCGTATGAGCGAATTTTCATAAATTGCATTGAAATTGGAGCAATTTTAGTTGACAGAAATGGTTAAAAACCAATTTTATGGCAAAAAACTTATTCTAAATAAAATTCCACTGATTCAAAAGGGATTTTTGATTTTTAAACTTTTTTGCAGTTTTTATCGATATTTTAGCAAATTTTAATGACATTTAAGTACATTTTTCATCATAATTTTGAGCAAAAATTGTTAATGTCCTAGTTAATCGTTGAAAATTTAGTTTTGACTAAAATTCTGCAAAAAAAATAGAAATTTAACGATTTTTGGCCGTTTTTAGCCATTTTTAGTGATTTTTTGGGTACATTTTTCGAAATTTGACCAATTTAATGTGCTCAAAAATTGTTGTTCAACGAACTCATCCTTTCTTTTGAAATGCTTGATTTTTTGGCGAAAGAACGAAGTTTTTATCTCAATTCTATCGAGAGTTATCGTCTGGAATGACACATACATATATATATACATATATATATATATACATATAAAAAAGCGTTAAAATCCAGGAATCATTTCAGAATGCCTCAAAACAGATTTCGATGAAGAAAATTTTTGAAAATTTTCATTTTAAAATTTTTGGAGCCATTGCAATAGCTTTATTTTCTAAGAAAATTCGCTAAAAAAAAAAAAAAAAAACACTTTTTCACCTATTTTTGGCTCATAGCACCCATGGGTGTGGAGCGATCGAGCTGGCGAGAAGTTAGGACCAACTAGACCCCGAGTGGAGTCTATGTGCGAAAGAACGGATTTTTTAAGTCAATTCTAAGGCCTTTTATGGCCCGGACGGCGAACGGCGAACGGCGGACGGCGGACGGACATTTCAAATTTGGATTCTACGCACCTTGAAACGTAAAGTGACAAAGTTTGAGGGGGGGGGGGGGGGGGGGTTATAAAAATTTTTTGCTATACGATCACATAGGCTTATTATTGGAAATAATAAACCAAAAGTAAGGTTATACAGTCTATGAAAAAACGTCCACCGATTTAGCATATTGCTTCATTGTATATGTAACAAAATTGTATGCAGGAGCATAGAGCATATAACTTTAACAAAATTACCGTGGATGATTTATTTGCCATCATTTTAGAGGTAGAAGGAGAGTAGGCCGAGAATTTTACGTTTACATATGCGCAGAGCTTACTATTGATACTAAAGTTCATAGGGAATCCAGAGCCCTCAATGCCTATCCTGCTCAGGATTACACGTTAGTGGATTATTAGGGACTGTTACTGAAATGATACACACAAAAAAGTGTGCCAAGTAGCGCGTGAAGTATACGTTTTTCACGCATTGTTACACGGATATCAAATAGAATTAATTAGGATAACCTCACCAGTGTGTTAACGATTAAGGAGTTGACGTATCAACTTCATAAATACATTCCCAGCCCCCGTTCAAATCTAACCCCGTTTTCCCGGCCGAGAGAAGTATTGAAAAAGAGCCGTTTTCCAGTTTGTAAACGATAAATTTCCTGGTCATGAACGACCGACCCAGTTCCCAGTCAGTGAACACTTACCACTATTTAATCGAATAATTTTGTTTATCAAACAGGTTGAAAGAAAACCCGTTTGATGCCTGAAATTTCTTTGCCCTAAATTTTAGGATCTTAGGAAGGCTCCCCTTCGACCTACAGTACTCTCTACGTAGTAAGTAAATAGGTATGTGCAAATCAGGATTATACATGGGAGCAAAATCATTAGGTACATATTTAAAATTTAATAAGCAATCCTTAAATAAGAACTTTAATATCGGTAGGTACGTCAATACAATGTAGCAGGAAAAGAGTTCAAATTCGCTTAGAAACATAACTTAAACAGTCGACCACACATTGGAACACACATATTCTGTCAGACAGGTGAGTGAACGCAAAATTAAACCTTCAAATCACAGTATTTTTTCGGTCCTGAAGCATTTTTATGGTAAGAAGGCATGTGAAGAACCCAAAATAACAAAAAATATCGAAATAAGTTCAATAAAATTGCATATATCTCACTTTAAAGTGGAGGAATCTTGAAATCCGCCTCGTAGTGTTTGTCCTCGACTGTAGATGTTGTATTGAAATAAAATGTTTCCATTTTGAATGTAACCTACTGCCAGATAACTTTTTAGAGACTTCTGAAGTATCCTAAAGTAACGATGGAACACTCAGGAATCCACTAGATATTATTACAGTCTATTCTAGCCATTTTTTTAAGCGCCGTCCATAGAATGGGTGTCGTTCACGGACCCTAGTAGGCACAAAATAGTAGGACGAATTTATCTAGGTACTTGAAGTAATCCATACACACTAACCACAGTCAGTGCGTCGCTAGACAAAAACGTCTGCCAAGTTTTAGTATAGCTTCCTCACATATTGTAACATGGATGTATAGAATTAGTTGAAGAATAAAGTATAAGTCGACTTTATAAGAAATTAATCTTTGCGCATGCGCACAGACTACTATTAATCCAACAGCAATGAAATTTATGGGGAAACGTCTAGATGCTAAACCGCACAATCCTTCATAATTTCATTAAAATCGGTCGATTAGTCTCGGAGTTTTGTCTGTGTCGATCAATTTTAGTTATTACTCCACAAATAGCGATATAATTCAAAGGGAATATTCCTGGAACATATAACCATCTAATCCCCGAGTTCGAACGAAATCGGGCCAACAGATGATCAGAAATCAACGTTACAATAAATTAACGTTTGCGCATGCGCACAGACTACTATTTTCGTGACGGCAATGACAGTTACAGGGGACCGTCTAGAACAATCCCTGAAATTTTCATCAAAACCGTTCCAGTGGATTCGGAGTTTTGCCTGAGTCAATTGATATTAGTTTCGCGCATGCTTAAAGGTTATTACTCTACCAATCGCGATATAATGTATAGGGGCATTCTTCTAAAACATATAGCTAATTACCTACCGAGTTTGAACGAAATCGGACCAACAGATGGTGAGAAATCGACGTTATGAGAAATTCACGTTAGCGCATGCGCACAGGGTATTGATGATTCGACGGTATTGAAAATTATAGGGGACTGTCTAGGAGCTAATCCGCACAATCCCTGAAAATTTCATCGGAATTGGACTAAAAATTGGTAAAGTTTTGGGCGTGACAAGGATTTACCACAGACAGGCAGACACGGAACCAAAATTGATCAGCAAGCTCTGAAACGCAAAAAGCAAGTAGAAATTTTGATTTTGGAGGACAACAATTTTTTCGACTTCAATCACCCTACCTTCGGGTAGGGAACACATAGCTTCCCTACCTTCGGTTGTGAGGAAGCAAAAAAGTGAGGACGGGGGGAGTCCCAACTGAACAAAAACGTTTTCCTAGATCCAAAAAGGGTAATTAAACGACGAAAATTTGTAGTATCAGTTATGAATAATATCTGCTACCTGCAGTTAATACCATTACATACATGTAAAACTTTTGTAAAATGACCATTCTCATAAGAGTTGTTGTACGAAAATTTGATAACATATCATTTATAGTAAGACCGCAAACGATAATTATAATTGAGAAATAATGATGAGAAAAAATAAAATTATGAATACCTTTATTTCTACACGATTAGTGTATGAAATTAGAGTTTTTAGTGGAAGTGGAAATGCCGAGTTTTAAATTTAGCCCATGATTGTACCGAACCACGTCTCCTATGTCAAGATTCTCAACTAGATTTTTTTTCGCATTGTGTGTGGAGCAATAGACAAACTCTTATCAGTTATTGTAGCCTCTAAATTATCTTTCGTATTTTTCAAACTACTGAATCTTCTCCATTGAATATAAAAGGACAGATTTGTGTGAGAGTGAAAAATATTTTTGGGTGAAACTACGAGTAAACCGAAAGTGGAGTAAAACGCGGTGAAGCACAATTTTCTATCTTAATTCGATTTCGAGATATAACATAATTGAGAAACGCTGAGGGAAGTTGGGATAATTTGAACGAAAATGCCAGTTTTATGTTCAAAATTAAAATCACTCAAGTCTTATAAATACAGTTTGGAAAGTCAGGATTTGATTACGAGTAGACTTCCAAATAGGTCTCTTCGAATTAAGCGTTTTATTGCAACCAACCACATTTTCCTAACTTTTCCCGTCAATGATAACTGCGGTGGGAGCCCCCTCATCCCCTGACGACAGTACGTCTACCTTACAGTAGTAATGCTGGTGTGACGGTATGAACCGCATAGGGGACTTTCTGAGACGAAACCCCGCTGAATTCCTCAATATTTTACGAAAATAAGCTGAATTGATTCGGAGGATGTGTAGCACCATTAGTCTGTCCATTATAATTCATAAGCAGTCACACTAAAATGATTATTTAACATACCTCTAATTTTGAGAGAAGTCTAGCCATTAGATCGCGAAAAAAGTATAACTTCATGAAATTCTTGTTTGCTCATGAGCCAAAACTCCTACCAGGAGCTAATCTGCTCAATCCCTAAATATTTTAGAAAGTAGAACTATACTATAGTATTTCCTCGGAAAATTTATTAAACATAGGTCGATAAGCTGACATAAAGAAAGAACACGAGCCTTAAATTGTTTAGAAAAGCTGTGAAATGAAAAAGGAAAGGAGAGTGGAAACGTGAGTTGTGGCAGACAAAAAATGTTTCACACTACAAAAACACTACAAAGGAAAACCTAAACCATTGGAAACACAAAGTGCTTGGCAATAAATACGCTCTATTCTGTTTTCTTCCCACGTCTAACCCATACCAATGACCTTGGCATACGTGGATGGACCAACGCGTGTTTCAACTGTAAACTATCAACTGTATTAAATGCTTCCACTACTTAGTGTTGCATTGGTTAATTTCTTCTTAGCTTTATCGATATCATATTATCTATACAACACTAGGTGGTTGCTACGGATAATAGATTCAGGAACAGAGGGTGCCTTCCAAACCTCTGCATATAAAGTGGTGAGGTTCAATTGGATCCGATTATGCGGGCGTTTGTCGATGAGTCGATTGTCATTATAGACCTCCCACTGAAGCGGTCTTTTGTCGGGATTTGAACTGACGCTGTTTGCAAGCTCTTCCATCTCAATGATATGGATTTCCTTCTAGAATTTCCACTATATTGGTTGTTGTTCATATTTTTGAAGGTAAGAAAAGGGGAAAGAACGTAGAAGAGAATCCTCGGAAGGGAACCACTTACTCCGGACGTCCATCCGACCGTGAACTGCGATATTGTGCTCGAGCGTCACGGTCCAGAAGACCGATGAGGACGCAGCTACGTAGATGTATTTCTCACTAGACCGCAAGACCACAACAGAGATTTCATTTTATTTTCTATAGACAAAATAAACTCTGGTTTGAAGGGTACAAACGATTTTGCAGCGGTCAGAATTTGTACTCAAGTACTTATATGCCTCCAGGTGATCACGACATCAATAGCTTCCAGGAAACGAATAGCTGCTACTAGTATCTTACAGCTAACGAACAATTTGACAAGCACGATAAATATCGAAGCATCGATAACAAGCTGTACGCAGAATCATCATTCACTGCCCAACAAAAAGTCAACCAAGTTGGCAAGGGCGGCTGAACGAGTCAGAAACAAATAGAAAGATATTTATGAGCTGGTGCTAGGCTTCACGCAACTTTCCCAAAATGTATTCAATATTCAAGAGGGGGGGATTTTTAGACTTTAGCCATGATCAAACTTTCGTATATTGAGACACTAATGGGTTTCTGGTGATGTTCACTTACAACCACTCCATCGCTAAGAAAGTGTAACTCCGTAAGATGTAACCGGACAAAACCCTATCACCAAATTACGTTTTTATTTCGTAATTTAATTTTTTTAAATCACGTATTTAATTTCGTATTTACCTTAAAAATAATTACATTTTATCAAAGTGTGGCACGAGTTATAAATTTCAAAATTAGCACTACTCGTTTGAATTACGAGAAAATGCCCCACTTTGCCTCCACTTTTAGGTGATTTTTTCAAATTACTAGTCCAAAGTCGAACCCTACGTGTAAGTGGGCAGAAAATCCAAAAATTACCGAAAACGACTTATGATCTACTTTTTATACGATTCAAGCGCAGATTTTTTTGGCAGTAATCGTCGTCAGTGGTCTCATTGAGAAAATTCAATACCGAAACGATTTTTTTAAAAATTCATTCTAGAAGAAATGAGGTTCATTGCGACGAAAAGAATGACATACGTACAGGCGTCCGAACATTTTTTTCTCGGATTCGTAGAGATTTTGTTCAGACTCATGATCTAAGGTAGTTCAAGAAAAAATAATTTTGGCTTCGCTTCTAGAAGTCTGTAGTCAATGAGAGATACCCTCATGTTTTATATTTTTTAAAAATGGAAACGGGCAAAAGTACATCAGACACCACCAGCAATATTCTACAGTAATTAGTTTTTTACTACGATTTTTCAAAGTTTTGGCAAAAAGCTACGCCTTGCACACCTCCACCGTGAGCGGGGCCCCCCTGCCTAGCGTGATGTCAAAATTTGAGAAACTGAAAAGTCATAACAATCAAACTACTTATCATAGGAAATCAAGAATGGTATCAAATTTTTCAAAATGAAATCTAATTTAATTTAAAAATAAGAAATGTATTTTTTAGACCAATGGGTAATTCTCATTCTTTTATACTATAATTTAATTTCTGTTATTATTATTCCTCCACATAATGGAGCAGTTACCATCAAGCTTTTGCTTGTTCCTTTTCTTATTATTATAAACTTACATCTATCTACGTAGGTTAGGTTAATATTGAATACGTGTGAGATACGTTAAACTACACTTTGAATAGGGTTAACTGCTGAAAATTACAGTCATATTGAACAAAATTGAAAAATAATTACAATTTTTTTTAACATTGATTCAACAGTTAGTATTTCAATACTATATGTTCAGCTAACAATCATTTGTTTATCGATGAGACGTGTTCTTGGTTTACTATTCAGCAATAGTCCTTACAAATTAGTGTATATGTCACCGTTAATGTGTGAAATCAGTTAATTCATGGAATAACTAGTTTGTATACAGAATAACTACAGAGGGGCTCCCACGGCTCCCAGGCCACCAAACTATACACATCATTCTGACATATATGTCCAACTAATCTGAATTTCTACTAAGGGATTGAATACCTACTTGATGTTCTGTATTTTTGAGACGCGAGCTTGCGAGCATCCAGACCACCAAACTATACGCATAATAACCTTTTCTGAAATGTGCGATGTACCGTGTCTAATACTATCTAGTTATTTAACGAATTAACTGAATTACACACATTAACGGTAATGTATATATGTATGGTAATATTTATAAATATATATTTGTACATATGGTAAATATTTTTAAATATATATTTGTACATATGGTAAATATTTTTAAATATAACAAGATGATAATCCAATAATAACACAAACTAATATAAGACAACAACTCTAATGATAATCAGGTACGATGTCTTTTCACTTCAGCCCAGTATGTCAGGTGCTCTTTTTCTTTTAAAGCGCCTGGGTAGATGATGTTCCTAAAGTGACAGTACGTTTAGGAATATTGCAGTTGATGGATGGTTCAATGCGGAAGCATGTAGATTGTTGGGGGGGATTTCATGGTGTTTCATCAACCGTTGGGATGTCAAGATCACGGTGGATGACGTCATTTTTGACGTCCCATGGAGCGTTCGTTATCAACCTCAACGATTTATTTTGCTGCGTTGGTCTTTTTGCTTCCGAGACTGCAAGGCAGCGGAAGCTTTGTTTTCACTTTCGAAATGAAAAAAAATGTTTTGCTCCGAAATCAAAATGTCTACTCGCATTTTGCGTTTTAGAGCCTCCTGAACAAATTTGGTTCCGTGTCTGTCTGTCTGTCCGTCCACATTTCCTTGTAACAGCCATAACTTCCACAATTTTGATCCGATTTTAACCAAATTTTCAGGGATCGTGCGGGTTAAGCTCTAGATGGTCCCCTATAAACTTCATCATGATCGAATCAACGGTAGCTTCTACGCAGGCGCTAACGTGAATTCCTTGTGACGGTCATAACTAAGTCAATGTTGAAGGGATTTCGGTCAGATTTTCAGGGATGATGTGGGTAAGGCCCCTTGAGGTCCCATGAGACAACCATCACAATTGCATCAGCGGTACGCTCTGCGCATGCGTGAACGAAATATTCTTGTTACGGTTCTTGCAACAGCCGTAATTTCCACAATTATGATGCGATTTTCTTCAAATTTTTAGGGATCGTGCGGGTATAGCTCTACATGGTCCCCTATCAGTTCCGTCATGATCGAATCAACGGTAGCCTCTGCGCAGGCGCAAACAAAATTTTCTTGTTTCGGTAATAACTCAGGCAATTGTGAACGGATTTCGGTCAAATTTGCAGGGATGATGCGGGCAAGGTTTCTTGAGGTCCCGTATCACATTCTTCGCGATCATCAGCAGCGGTACGCTAGGCGCATGCGCGAAAGTGATGTTTCTGTTACGGTCACAGCGTAACAATTTTACAGAACCGGTCGTTTCTAGTTTTCTGGAATTTAATGGTGACGTACTGTGTAGGTCACGAGGAAGCTCATGTGCCATTTCCTTGGCAGTGTATTTTTAGTTGGTTTTTGCTGGCCAAGTCCCAGGTAGAGCAGCCAGATTTCCATATTGGTCTGATCAACGTCAGATATACCAGATGTACAATAGCTACCATACATACCACATCTCTATTTGTTGAGTCAACAATCAGCCAAAATCTTCCGATAATATATAGATTCTCAGGCATGGAACATGTTAGCTTTTAGAATATCTCTTATATGCGTTGAAGTCATTAGGCAATGTGTATACTAGGTACTGTAGAACAACCAGAGATCAACATGCAGTATTCGACCCATGTTAATATAAGTTAGTTGGTAAGCAACTGATAGTGTAAAACCATTCAATTTGGATGAAAACGATTTAAAAGTTAGATCAAAACTATTGAATCCAATAAAAATTAGTTCTGTACTAGCCATGCCGCATTCTAATTTCTATGATCCCCCGTCAATTATGAGCTTATATTACTACCTGAAAAGCTAATTCCTTTTGGTTTATTATTTCCAATAATAAGCCTATGTGATCGTATAGCAAAAAATTTTTATAACCCCCCCTCAAACTTTGTCACTTTACGTTTCAAGGTGCGTAGAATCCAAATTTGAAATGTCCGTCCGCCGTCCGCCGTCCGCCGTTCGCCGTTCGCCGTCCGCCGTCCGCCGTCCGGGCCATAAAAGGCCTAAGAATTGACTTAAAAAACCCGTCCTTTCGCCCATAGACTCCATTTGGGGTCTAGTTGGTCCTAACGTTTAACCATCCCGATCGCTTTACTCGCATAGATGCTATGGGCCAAAAACGGGCGAAAACGTGTCATTTCAAGGCTTTGTTAGAAACATACATACGCACGCACGCACGCCTGGCACGCTTGGCAGGGGTTCACGGTGGGCGGTGAGGGGGAGTGAGCGGGGGGTGGAGTGAGAGGAGGCGCCGGCGCCGCGGCACCTTGTGGTGGATACGGCGCCGGCGTTCCTTCGAGGCTTGAATATATGTTTTTTTCAAGGTCATATTTGTGTGTTAATACCAAAGCTTTTCCTACGCATATTTAATAACATATCCTCTCGACTTTGCGTACGTACTTAGATAATGATATTATTAAGGCAATAACTATTTGAATAGATAGGAGCTCAAATCGAGAAATATAAACATGCGTATATAATTTTAGAAGTATAGGTTGTGGCAACTCGAAATAGGACACGCCGAGGAGTCTGGACGGGCCTTATGACGTACGCTAGCCAACTAAAACTACGATCATACTCAATTGAAAAAATAATAAACCTTTGTGAAATAATTTGCAGCGTTTTTTATTTTTTGAACATAGTAACCCAACCTCGAAACAGAAATTTGTTGCATTATTGCAGGAGGTGGGAATGTTATTGTTATTACCTACCAGCAACAGACGAACAGAAAATATATATACATTCAGTATTTGTTCAGACTAGAGATGAGTCGATACCAAAATTTATCGATTCCCGATACCGATACCTAAAAAACGAAAATTCCTCTTGAACTAGTAATATATTCAAATTTTTATTCTCTCAAATTCAGATTAATTCTTATTACGAATTCTAAATTTCAGATTTATATTTTCATTCAAGGCTTTAGTTAATTTGATTTGGGCAAATACAAAATTTGATATTTTTTTTGTTATCTATCAAGTATCAATTAATAGGCAACTTTTATTGCCAAGGATTGATTTCTTTCTGAATAAAACAAGACTGACTGACTTGGTTTTTTAGTTTTCGTCAGTAACTGTAAGGTATTTCCAAATAAGACTGGCTCTAGGCTTTTATACTTGGAAAACATAGCTTTGTCTAATGCTTCTGTTGTCACAAACAAAATAACACAAGCCTACTTGTAAACAAAGTTATAATTGTAAGTTGTGTTTTGGACAATTCATGTTTCGCAACTGTTAACTTCACACAACCGTTGTACGGTACAACCATCTTCGTTGTTAGACGGTTGCAATAGTACCGTAGTGTAATAAAACGCCCATCACCGGGCGGTATCGGTATCGGCTTTAGGCGATCGATTCTCGATACCGATACCAATGCCTAAGAATCGGTGGTATCGAGAATCGGTATCGGGAATCGACTCATCCCTAGTTCAGAGCCAAATTTTTGGGATCTTCGAAAACCATGATGACTATTTACTTGCTCGTTGGAATTTCAGGACTCTAGGGAAATAAAAATATCCGGATTCGGAGCGATATATTATATGCAACAAACAAATTTCCGTTTGGACTGTGGACAATTTTTGAACTCTCCAAACAGGGCCTCGAACAAAATTAAGAACATATTGTTGCGATGAATCAGTGGAATTTTCTGTGGGTAAGTGATGAAGTTCGAGTGTATTCGAAATGGCGCAGAAATTTCCGATACATCCTCGGCCAATGCGAGACTCCAAATGTGATGAGAGCCAAATTTTACGGAGAATAATTTCGTGGGAGGCGATGGATGTTTCGAGATGTAAACCGATTACTTCTGAGGAAGATTCAACAGTGTATTTGTAGATTACAAAGGTTCATTACCGAAATTAATTACCAAAATAATACGTCTGCCTCCCTGAAATAGGAAAATTAGGATTATCATTCAAATAAACCTAGTTTGAAGGCTTCGTATTGGGAATCAATTGAAAATCTACCCTTTATTACTTGATACTTCACAAATGTATTCGATTCTTGTTAAATCAGGTTGAACAACCTGGTTCTGTGTTTAAAAATTCATTCACCAACCAACCCATCCCCGTTGCATTTCAAAAGTTGATTTGACGATAGAAACTTCACGGTATCTATTTATATGCTAATAAATGAATGCGAGTTTTACCACAATATCGACAAGTCGAATCTTATAATATACCAACATGGGACATCTGTAAGTACAGGAAGTCATAAATTGACCACTACGTTCGTGGCAACGGTCTCCCCTTGTGACCCTCAACTCCCTAAAATGAACGTAGGAGGAACCCGGTAAGCCTCAGACCGTTGGGATAGTACTCCTTTCTTTTTCTTCTTTCTCTTTTTCGTTTTATTTTTCTTCTTTTTCCTCCCGTCCATCCGTCTTCCCGCTCCTCCCCATCCTCGCACCCGAACAACTGCGTTTGACGGAGGAGAGCTAATGCGCCCGTGGGATACACTCCGGACCATTAGGTCAGGACAAGAGTTAGACGTGAACAGTGGGATTTACAGGGCTCTTTCGCCCGCTTTCATTGGACCCGTATCGGCTCTAACAGAGGCAATAGCGTTTGTCTGTTGGCAGCCTGTAGCTGGTAGTTACTCGCTTAATTTGGCGTATGTGAACTTGGTTTTCAACTGATGAACTGTTCTTGTCCTATCAATGATCAAACCGTTTTTTGTACTTCCACTTAAAAAGTAAGCTACCAGTAGTTAGGTATTGAAAATAACCTTAAAATAATAAAAAATATGCTGCAAATTATTACAAAAAGGTATGAGACCCGATGCTATCTATCAGTCGGTTGTCTGAAATGACACACACAGTTATTGTAAAATTAATTCAATGCAGCTATATGATATATGTAGTGAAAACCCCATTGGGCATTGCAATAATCCACTTCTCATCAGATCAGCGAAGTTTTGCATTGATGAGCGCAGACTACTTGGATGGGTAGCAACGTAGTGTCACAGTGTGTGTGTCAATCCAGACGATCTCTCGTTCGGATTGAGATTAAAATCCCGTTCTTGCGCTAAAAAATCAGGCTTTCCAAACGAAAGGATGAATTCGCTGGCTAGCATTTTTTGAGCACATTAACTTGTTTTTTTAAAATTGTGAAATATCAAAAAAGGTGTTTAAAAATCAATAAAAATGGCTAAAAATTGTTAAATTCATCTTTTTTGCAGAATTTTAGTCAAAATAAGTTTATTAACGATGAACTAGAACGTTGAAAAAATTATGTAGAAATTTATGCTGAAAAATGTACTTACATTAAATTAATATTTGCCAAAAAATGGATAAAAACTGCAAAAAATTCTAAAAGTCCGAAATCTATTTTTAAACTGCCAAATGTCATTTAGAATGAGTTTTTTGCCCATAAAATTGGTAGTTAACAATTCTTTTTTACTTGAAGTTTTAAATTTTCGAAACAATTCAGCACATACAGTAAGATAATTTAAGCAAATTAGTTCATACGATCATGTTGCTTGACTGGAACTTCTTATAACATCGATTTCTCGGAGGGAATTTGGGTATAATTTCCTGGTTGATGTTTCAAATTCTGTTAAGTTTTCAAATTCATCAACTTTCAATCAGCATAGTCAGTTTTATTTTAATAATTAGAAAACTGAAATGGATAGAGACAAATGGCCCTAAAGCTGATGTACAGAGTATTCCTGTATTTGAAAATCTAACCGAGATTCAAGATCCCTTATGGATTTAGCCATTAAAATGAAATTCATTTCTACACAGATTATAGTTTCACCGAAACAGATTGCACATGTTGCTTATTGTAATGTTCAAAGCGATTTTCATTGGTACGTTTTTTGTGAACTTTCGGTTGAAAGCTGTTCTGAACAGTATGCGGCGAGAGAAAGAAGGTGAAAAAAAATTTTTTTTTTACTTCTTAGTTATTACTTTTACTACGTAGGCATGGTAGTGAAGGGAGCTTAACGATTCTTACGTGTTTTCCGGAAATATTTCTATAAATAATCCTCTTTTTCGTGTTGTGACGTCACCAACAGAATCACCGGACCAAACTGATCCGAACCTCCCAAGCTGGATCGCTCCTTCGCCCGATATCCGTCCTCGTATCTTCTGTACACCTAGAGATTTATAACCCCCGGGGAAATAACGTCGTTATCACGCTAAAAGGGACCTGACCCCGTCTGGAGATTCGGGAGCTGGAGCTTTGCCACCCTGCTGACGTCCCTTCTATCTCTTATTTTTCGACGGACTATCCCAACGGATGTGTTCCTTCGGTGACTCGTTATAGAAGGTACCAGCCGACTACTAGCATACACCGCGGATATTTTTAGTAGTAATAGTATGTACTATAATTTATTAAGCATTGTTCAACTTATGTTGAGACTTTCCACAGAATTCATCAGTACAAACTTGATGCATACTCTCTTACTGTGAGAACTACTTCATGTACAGAACAATAATATTTTTGATCTGACAAGTTGGATTTGGTATTTGGTCTGTCTGGCTGGTGTGCGGTTGGGTGTGTTGCTTGTTGTGAGGTTGGTAGTGGGTGCTTCCACGCACCCGTAATATGAATGTACTGTATAGATAATTGAAATGTTTTAATCAATCTTCAAAGATTCCTTAGAGGTTTCGTATGGTTGGGAGGAAAAGTAAACTAGTTGATCCGCTGATCAGATTCCTCACCGTTTGAACTATACACTGGTACCACCAAAAACTATACAGCCAATTTTGGGTGTCTCAGGAGTCAACCTGCAAAATTTCAACTCGATGTTATGGGAATGGTACCATTTGATTTATCGACCTGAATGCCATGGGGAATGATACAAAATACATAGTTTTGAGAAATAGGGCCACGACACCATGTCACCAGTTAGGTAGCCGACATAGTTTGATGAAGTTTAAAAGCCTGAAGAGATCGATCGTTTAGATGCAGTTTAAAAGCCAAAAGACTTTAAATGTCTATTATAATGTGGTGGTGACGCCTTGGCGCCACTATTTTGTGCCGTGGTCCCTTCAAAAACTATACGAGTCCTGGGTGTTAAGGGGTCCATCTACAAAATTTCAAGCCAGTAGGTTCAGAAATGTCTATTATTTGATTGGTGATGTCACAATGGCGCCACCGTTTGGTGTCGCAGTACCACCGAAAATTAAACAGCTAATTCTGGATGTATAAAGAGTCTATCCATCAAATTTCGAGTTAATAGCTTCGAAACTGCAACCTGTAGCGCGGAACACCCGGACGCACGCACTCATGGACTCTCACAAATGCTGGCCGAGTCAAAATAGAGACACATTTCGTTCGTCGATTATGATAGAGCGTAAAACGTAGTGTAAAAACCTAGTAAACTAATTGTTGCTAAGCTAAAAATACTGAAGAAATCATGATCATTACAAGGATTTGAGGTTCGTACATGTGCATCCACTACTAATAATACGATTGTGCTGCAACTCATTGTGAAGTATCTAATAATATTGATTTCTCTACTATCCTCCCAAACGAACTAAATAACTCGCGACGAAGTAGTGGGAACCCATTTCAATGAAGAAAACCATACCTAACATTATTATTGTTGTTATTGTTAGTTACTGATGATGACTTAACCGTTGAAATCGATCCACCATTGTAACTCTACTTTTCGTGGAAATAGATAATGTTCTCAACTAATTTCCGTTTTCTTCATTTTACCTTCCTAGAATGGGCCTTTTAGTGTCATAATGGTGAAAATGACGCTTTCTGTATGTTTTATTGTATTTAAATACTGAGTAAGTATTGTATTTAAATACTAAGTAAGTATTGTATTTAAATACTAAGTATTATCAACTGTTTTCAGTCTAGATAATAAATTCTTTGTTCTTTCACGGCCCTGAAGAGGATAAATTGATTGAAACCTCTTCGGAGAAAACTTATTTAGACCAACTCACAAGAACCCACCCATTGATAATATCAAAACCAAACAAAAGTAAAACGAACACATTGTACACACCCACATCTCCCTATTTCGTAACACTTACACACTTATTTAAAATTAAATCATAATATCTCATTTCCTTAAGGGTTGCTCCATTAATTTTCTTTCCAACTCACCTTCCGTCCGCAGCCACTCAGTTCTGAAAACACTTAGCCGAGAGAAACTCTAAGAGACAGGTGAAGAATTTATTACTCCGAGTACTCAGGGAACCATCTTCTTGAGTGACGGTATTTTCTCTGTGGGGCGTTTTCACAAAAAAACAGGGACAACTCTACATGCCTACTTTTGTATTATATGAACTATAAAAGGATGCTACATTTATGATACCAATCTGTAACTCGAAATGAGGACTTTGGAAATGAGGACTCGCTCGCTGGTTACCCGTAAATCGTACGGACCAACATCTTGATGAGAGGAGATTATGACCCTGAGCCATCATATTACAGCGCTGCCTAAATGAGAATAATCAACGTTTGAAAAACCCGAGTCTAAGTGTAAAGATAATCACTATATTATGTTATTGTTTTGTTTGTTTATTTATTACTTGGGATTTCGAATCATGTACAAACAGATCAACAACGTTGCAGGCAGGATCCCATCATGTTCCTCCCTAAAGGTACGCCATAAGTTCCTCGTATTAAACTACTAACTACATAGTTACAAAGACATTATGAGTATGGGGTTGGTGCTAGACTTCAAGAGACAAATGAAAAGACGGGCTCCATCCTGACCAGATGATTGAGCAAAATTCTCTCCTTTTAAACCTAGTAAGTTGAAAAATGATAGGAGCCATTTTCGGATATCAACGGAGAAATCTAATGACTGGCTTCATCCTGATCGGCTGAGCGAGCTAAATTTTTTCCTGTTCACTCTAAGAAGTTGATATTTGATCGAGACGAACGGGGGCATCAAGAAACAAACGAATGACTGGCTCCATCCTGATCAGCTAAATGCGATCAATTCTCTCCTTTTCTATAAAGGAAGTTGAAATTTAATTGGAAGCCCCTCTGAAGCAACAAGCACGGTGTTTCTCCACATGAAGTTTCATGGACATTAGAAATGAAACGAGTATTTTGATAGTGAAAAAATAAGGTGCTGATAATTACCATGAACCACCAATTGAGAAACATGGGTATACACCTTGTTAAATAATATAAATTCGCTATTGGGTGGAATCAATTATTAAGAGCAGGAACACGTTTCACGGGGTTTGAATGGTAATGAACTCCGTAGGAATTCACAGTTTCCTGAACCCATCTACTTGAAGAACGTAGTGTTCTGTATGCAGAAAATCACAGGCTTTACATAATCTCGAACGAATCTGCGTTTCCCGAACACGTTGAAAAGCCAAAAGTGTTATTTTAACCTACAGTTTGAGCTTTTAAAACTCTCGAGCGCAAATGGCTCGTAAAGTGGGGCTCGGGGGCGGGTGGTGGCTCTCACCTCGTCTTTTTGTTCTCTGCCAGACCGTAAAACGTAATCCTCTCATCGGGAAGCAGTTTTCCACCCCATGCACTCGATTCGGAATCCGACTTCCCGTTCCTCAACAATCGATAAATTTGAAAGGGATTAATTGGATCAGGAAAAACGTTTATCAAAGTAGGAAAAATCAAACAACGGTTTCGTAAGGCCAATGTACCGAGGAAAATTCAAACCGTCCTCCGTCCGGAATTTTTCTCCCAAACTACTAGACGAAAGTATATGAAACTTGGATAATAGAAATGCGTAAATTTGTGCTCTAAATGATCCTGATATCTAACTAGTGACTCTCAATAAACTGCAAAGAGTTAACTTACAGGGCTAATATATTAACAAATCAAGGGGTGTGTGTGTTCCGTAACTTCATGTAAAAACTTTGCCACAATGGAGAAACGCAGCCTTCATTGCCTTGGAGAACTTCTCCAAGTTTCTGTAAGCCTCTGAATCTGACGACTGTTTTGCCGTGGAATATTTCTTTTATGTAAGGTAATTTATCTTCTCCACACTGCAAAACATTTCATCACTTCCATAGGAGTTCATAAGATACACAAGATGAGATTAAGTGTATTTACACTGAGATTTCGTGTTTCCTCGCCCTATATCACACTGTAATTCATTGATTTATATTTTTTTGCTATTAATGTATTGAATATAAATTTAATCGATGGGTTTAGCGGTCCTAAATGTTGAAGTGAAAAAAAAAGGAAAAAAAATTTTTTTTTTTCATTTTGACGCCAAAAGAGTTTAACCTTGGCGGTTCTGGCGGTAATGCTTGAAACTAATTAGGATTGGATACTTTACTACTGTTGTTATGCCACAGTGGAAAACTAGTCCACTGCGGGTTATTTCTCGAAAAGTTACAGAACAGCCCCCCCCCCCCCCCACCCACCCCCTCAATTTTGAAAACTTTCGAAATCAAAAAGTTTAATTTTTTTCTTATAAATTTCATTTCAAAGAAATCTCTTCGTGATGACCTTAGGCCAGAAATAAGAAAGTCAACCTGAGTGTAAAAGTTGACAACGGTTAATATCGTGAACGTACATTTCAGGTAATGTCATAAGCCATGCGGACTTGAAGCGGTTGCGGCAGAAATAATTTTTTTTGGATCTTGAAGACAGTTGAAATATTTGAGAGATCGCCTCACGAAATAATCCCGCCAAGAGTCTTAGTTTGCATGAACAGAAACAGACTAAGCGAGATTAACTAAAAGAACCACATGCTTTCGAAAGCTAAGTTGTGAGTCGATGATGAAATTTGGACGAGTCTGTAACCTCGATGACGCAGCTCTACAGAGCCAGAGTCGGAGGAGTGCTATAAGGGTTCTGATCTTGGAAAAAAGTAAGAATTTTTTTTCTTGCTTTCATTGTGTACAAGAAGGTTGGCGCTAATCAATTTTCTGAGCTGACTAAACGACTCCTACACTCTTTTTTAGAGCGGGCAGTTACCAAATCATTGGTGTCGTCTGTAAAGTTGATGACGCGAGTATCATTGGATTTGAGGGTCGCAGAAAGATCATTAATTGTAATCAGAAGCAGAACAGGTGCAATAAAACTTCCGTAAGGTACGAATCTTGAAAGGTGCTTGAAAGAACAAAAATGTGGGCCATTATTACCATCAATCTTCACTCTCCAAGGTCTGTTTAAAAGGTACGACCAACCAGTCAGCCGCAACTCCACGAATCCCCAGTTTTTCCATTTTATGTAAAAAATGTGGCGTTGGGCTACATCAAAAGCCTTATCCAAGTTAACCATACGTCAAGTGGTTGTACAAATGTTGTAGTAATCAGTGTGAGGACAAGTATTCAGGTACCTTCAAGAGCGGCACAAGGTATTTTAAATTGAAACATCTACTTTTTCCATTTCGGTAGTTGTTCAACCTCGAAGGAACATTCCGCATCTTAAATTGACATCTTTGCAAGAGTGGCTTGTCAACTGAATGAAATAAGAAGGAACATCGGGCGAAGAGAAATGCGTACAAGACGCTGTCACTGCCGTGGAAATCATTCGGAAACTTGAGAGGCAACGAGTCCTTTTCGTCGGAAGGAGGAAGCAAGAAAAGCGTTGGGGCGGCGGGAAATGTGACGTAAAAGCGAGATAATGCGGTTTATTCCAAAAATTGGGTCCATCAGCAGGTAAAGCTGGAGGAAACCTAACAGGCCCCCGGAAAACTTGGGACGTAGCTCTAACTTCTTCTCGACAGGGAACATGACACTATATAAAAGTGAGAACGATTCGGAGAATTTATATAGCTATAATCGGGGATTGTGGATTGACAAGCGTTTACTCTGCATACTTACTTTTCGAATACAGACTATCATGAACTAATAATTATAGCCTAGAGATGTATTTTGTATATAAAAAACTGCATTCACGTCTACTGAAACCAGAGAAATTTTCATTGTAGCGACAACTTATTAATAAGCGCCAATGGCATGCATTTCACCCGATGAGCATTTACTAAATAAAATATAATTATTAAAATAAAATATTATAAAAAATAAAAACACCATTTAGTTCCCTCAAATAACAACTAACTGGATTTGATGACAAAGGCGATTTTGATTATAGACCATGGGCGTAGGACGCACACAAGAGCGCTCTGCAGGGAGGACGGAACAACTATGGATGGGTCTCATGGCATAGTGACTAGGAATATCCCAAAAAAACTGATTTTCTATGTTGTGAACAACAAATATTTTTACCGGATTTAACAGATGTTACCCGTCAACGACGCAATCCATAACAACAGTAATACGAAAATTGGGTTGTTTTTAATGATATGGTTTTCGGTGAAGCAGTCATGGTCAAATAGGTACCATATTAGTAATAAGTGTTGAGAGACCAAAGAAAAGTGATGTTTTTATTTGTACTAATTGGTCTAACCGTCGTCGAAGACGTCAACGTTTCTTTTTTGTTGGGATGGGTTTCCACAACTTCGTCGAGAGTGATTTAGTTTAGTTAGGAACATATCGACTTTAGTTCGAGTTGGTAAAATTTTCTGATGTGATTTCCGAGCGAAGAATGTATCCAATGTTTTCGTATCACTATTGGTTGGACGATAGAAGTTCTTGGAATCTTGCTAAGCCGGAAATGTCAAGGAATTTTAGGAGAACGAACTAAAATCACGAAATTTCTTCTAACAAGATAAATTTGTTAAGTTTCTACTCCCTAAGGTTGTAGTAATTCCCAACATAATACATGAGTGTTGCATGAATGCGGAGTGAACCGTTAGCTACTTTGTAGGAAACGAAGGTATTTATTTTTAAAATCTCAGACTTTTGACATTTTCATGTCTTTGCTTTGGCACATAAACTAAAAAAACGTCACGGAAAATAATTGCTCACGAAAATTGCTCACGAAAATTGTCCCAAGTGGCCACAACGATGATTATGACCATCAGAAATGACGTTTTTACCTAATGATCCCACGATTCTGAGATTTGGTATGTGGGCCCTTGAGGGACTTCTGAACACAACTGACCGATCCAAGATCAGCTGAGTGGCTCTAGAATCCATTTTTTTTCCCTAATGATCCCACGATTCTGAGATTTGGTATGTGGGCCCTTGAGGGACTTCTGAACACAACTGACCGATCCCAAATCAGCTGAGTGGCTCTAGAAACCAGTTTTTTCCCTAATGATCCCACGATTCTGAGATTTGGTATGTAGCCCCTTGAGGGACTTCTGAACACAACTGACCGATCCAAGATCAGCTGAGTGGCTCTAGAATCCATTTTTTTCCCTAATGATCCCACGATTCTGAGATTTGGTATGTGGGCCCTTGAGGGACTTCTGAACACAACTGACCGATCCAAGATCAGCTGAGTGGCTCTAGAAACCAGTTTTTTCCCTAATGATCCCACGATTCTGAGATTTGGTATGTAGCCCCTTGAGGGACTTCTGAACACAACTGACCGATCCAAGATCAGCTGAGTGGCTCTAGAAACCAGTTTTTTCCCTAATGATCCCACGATTCTGAGATTTGGTATGTAGCCCCTTGAGGGACTTCTGAACACAACTGACCGATGCAAGATCAGCTGAGTGGCTCTAGAATCCAGTTTTTTCCCTAATGATCCCACGATTCTGAGATTCGGTATGTGGGCCCTTGAGGGACTTCTGAACACAACTGACCGATCCCAGATCAGCTGAGTGGCTCTAGAAACCAGTTTTTTCCCTAATGATCCCACGATTCTGAGATTTCTTATGTGGGCCCTTGAGGGACTTCTGAACACAACTGACCGATCCCAGATCAGCTGAGTGGCTTTAGAATCCAGTTTTTTCCCTAATGATCCCACGATTCTGAGATTCGGTATGTAGCCCCTTGAGGGACTTCTGAACGCAACTGACATCCCAGATCAGCTGAGTGGCTCTAGAAACCTTCCCTAATGATCCCACGATTCTGAGATTTGGTATGTAGCCCCTTGAGGGACTTCTGAACACAACTGACTGATCCAAGATCAGCTGAGTGGCTCTAGAATCCAGTTTTTTCCCTAATGATCCCACGATTCTGAGATTTGGTATGTGGGCCCTTGAGGGACTTCTGAACACAACTGACCGATCCCAGATCAGCTGAGTGGCTCTAGAAACCAGTTTTTTCCCTAATGATCCCACGATTCTGAGATTTGGTATGTAGCCCCTTGAGGGACTTCTGAACACAACTGACCGATCCCACATCAGCTGAGTGGCTCTTGAATCCAGTTTTTTTCCCTAATGATCCCACGATTCTGAGATTTGGTATGTAGCCCCTTGAGGGACTTCTGAACGCAACTGACCGATCCCAGATCAGCTGAGTGGCTCTAGAATCCAGTTTTTTCCCTAATGATCCCACGAATCTGAGATTTGGTATGTAGCCCCTTGAGGGACTTCTGAACACAACTGACCGATTACAGATCAGCTGAGTGGCTCTAGAATCCAGTTTTTTCCCTAATGATCCCACGAATCTGAGATTTGGTATGTAGCCCCTTGAGGGACTTCTGAACACAACTGACCGATTACAGATCAGCTGAGTGGCTCTAGAATCCAGTTTTTTCCCTAATGATAAGGAAATAATAAGAAAACACACATGAAAATGTCCCAATGTGTTGCAGACTCGTATGCAAGCATTTCTGATGATTTCCGCTTACTTTACTAAGTTTACATCAAAATTATGGTTTAACTTAGAGTAATTTTCCCTAATGATCCCACGATTCTGAGGTTTGGTATGTCGGCCCTTGAGGGACTTCTGAACACAACTGACCGATCCCAGATCAGCTGAGTGTTTCACGTACAACCCAGCCGTTGCTAGGGGAATGGAACTTACGCCGTTTTCATTTTTTGCCTAGTTAGTGATTACGAATATTACTAAGAATTCAATTTTTTGTTAACTACTTTTTCCTTGCAACAGCAACAATTTATTTCTTTCTCCTATCCATTTCGTAGGGCTTGTTCGGATGTTATTGTGAAATTTCACTTGTTTTGACAGCCCGTTACAATCCACACGACGATACAACAACTATGTTATTTTTCTGGTTAACTGATGTTTCTGTTTTAATTGTCAAACTAGTTAGTAATTGATTTTTTTTAACTAAAAACACAATTAGGAGCCAAAAGGAAAAGAAGCAAAATAGAAGTCTTTTTGTTTACACTTAAAAGTATATAGGTGTATCAAATTTCTTTGTGATACTGTTGTTGAAGTTTCTCAATTTACACACAGTTATTTCGTATTAAAATAACTGCTTGGAAGAATAGAACTTCGGATAACCTATGAGAGGGCACCACCAAAACTCGGGATCGCATAAATTTTACAGCAAATAATGAACCTCTCTGTTTCGCACTGCTGTGACATGCGAGGTGCAAGCGCCGCGATCAATGTGAACATGGCCTTCTCATTCACATCTGCGTGATTGCAGTTGGAAATCACGAATCGGCAGGGATTTCGCCTGAAATTTTTATCAATCCCAGGGCGTATTTGATATTTCATTTGGTTCGTTTTGATAGAATCCACCTAAGTGCATCGAATGAAACCACATGCTGCACAGTCACCAAGTATTCGTTGTCCTCAAGAGCTTGTGTAAAAAGATAAAAGGTCGTCAATACGACTGTAAATCGCATAACTACTTCCAGACTCATAAATGGACTGAACTTGAGCTTATTCGGGTCGATCATATATAGTTTTCTCGTTTAAATAGTCCACGGCTGTGTGCCTGATTGTCTGTTACTAATAAGAGTACCACGATTGTGCATGACCTCAGTTCTCTACTCAAAACATTAGAGTACTTGATTGCATTGCTGAGAGCATCCTTTTGCACTGATAGTTTCAAATTTAGATTAATTTGCAATTGGTTCAGGAGAATAAGATGTTACTGGATTTTAAAAACAACGTTTCTCAAACGTTACGCAAGTCTTGTACCAAGTACGTTCACTGATAAAAATAAAGAACGAACCTGAAGAATCGGGCAGGGTTGTTTTTCACCTCACCAATTTCACCTTAGAGCAAGGGAAAGGAACGAAGGCAAATCTTTCCCATCCCTCGGAACACATCTGTCGAGGTGCTATCACAGAACGCACTTTCCTACGTAAACTTTGAATGACATTCTCTCACGGTAGTTTTCCCTTGCCTTGAATCTCCCATGTATCTTTGGAAATAACATGCGACTATCACCGCGCTAAGTGAATTGTGAAAGCGCCTGAAAAGATTTTTGTTGTGGGGTTTGGGAAGTTTTGAGAGCTAATCGAAGTGAAAGTTGTAGTATGGGTTGGAAAGGTACTTCCCCTTATTTGTAGGTTTAATCAATCTATTACGAAAGTTCTATGAAAAGAAAACAATACCCTTATGCTTTTTACTATTTTCGACAGCAATTTGAGCTTTATGAGATTAATAATGAATTATTGTAACTTTCCTGTTTATAATCATCTTTATAATACTCTGGAGAACCTTAATTTGCTGTACAATACACCCAAATGCACTATACAAAATAACCAGTGTATTAGCAGCAAATTGATTTACAGACACAATGCCTGGTAAGAAGTACGTGGTGAAAAAGTTTTCAGGTGTCTAAAGATTTTATAGTTTGTATCTACCCACTAGAAACATAAAGATGTTTGATTTAATAATTATGAATTCGAAGAAAACATGCACTATTTCCTTCAACTGGGGTAAATAGGGGTAGCAAAGTTGAATACAATATCCAAGTTGACTTGGATACTACAGCTCTAATTTTTTTATTTCATAGCACTAATACTGATGGTGTGTAACATGTTCCCAACTATATTATCAAAATTAACACGATATCTTATGATGTAAGCTGACAAGTTGCACAAATTAATTTAGTGAAGCGCATTTTGTCCTTATGAAACTTTCTGATGATCTGGTCATTTCTAAGTTAATTCCCCGACGTCCCATATTATGCAATCGTCATATTTCACTGCACGTATTCACGAATGCGGCTTGCGGGCAGCTCTACACCCCAGCGGGTCAAACCCCTCTGCACCATTAATCATGCGTGAACCCCCAGAATTTCTGAGCCGGCTATCTTTCATCATCGAGGCTGAGGAGCGAGCCAATTTCTGACAGCGGGCAGACAAATGCGGAATTTATCTTTTGCGCGGAGTGTTTGACGGGGCGGGTTCATCCTACAGTTCGTCTCTAGGTTTTTCGCAAAGATCTCTATCCCTGCATCAACACTGAATGTTAAAATTATGAGCCGAAAACCATTGGTACCATTATTGCTTCAATTATTGGTATGAATTAAAAGATAAAAATGGTTGAGAAAAATAAATTATGTACGGCTAGGTAGAATTCAATAACTGTGCTAATCTACTGGGGCTGTATGAAAAATTCAATTTAGTTCCAGCAATGTACTTACCTCTTCCAAAATAAACATTATCACAATCAGCAAGGGGAAATAACTAAGCTAATTACCTGAAGAAGAAAAGTTCACCAGTTCAACACGTTAACAGTACGATTCAAGAAGAATCCAAGTTCTATTCCAATAAATAATTTTTGGTATTACAAAAAGAAAAAACTCCACCCCTTGACCTCGCCAGGGGAGCTTTGTCCCCCTGGACCTCCAGTTCCTTTCCGCTTTCAGCCTTTGGCTAAAATGCTAAAACATGGAACATGCTTTCATGTAAATAAATTTAAAACTACGAAATAAATGTTTAACTAATCGAAATTATAAAAGAGTACCTAGGTAGGTAATTTTCTGCTATGGTGCGCGTCTACAATTACTATAACCAAGATTAACTTCTCAACCAAGTGACAACAAAACAAGCGGCACTGTTTACTATATCCATTTATAACATAAATAAATATAAAACTACGACGTGAGTAGAATCATTTAAATCAGTCTTTTCTGACCTCTGATTTTCGCTAATAAGACTAAGATAATTTTGAATTAAGAATAATTTTGACTTAAGATAAAGTGGTATTAATTACGAATAGTCTTAGTCAGTTCAGTCAGGAAGTAAGATCTTATTTTTGTGCTGCTAGTACAGAAATGATGGTTTTTCTCTCAATTTTACTTGATGTGACCCTTTTTGCTTTCGAATTTATACGTGGATATTTTATGGAAACTTTATTTTACATTGGGTTAAACTCAGATCCAATAATTTAAAAACTAGGAAGGTATAAATGACTGTATTTTACTTGGCTTGTAACTAAAACTAGACCGGATTCATAATTTTAAAAAACTAAATCATAGGTATTAAATGCGGAAATTCTTGCATACAAGTCTGCCAGACATTAGACATTTTTATGTCTTGGTTGCAATCATTTTTACAAAATTAACTGAGAAGGATCACCTATATGTAAACAATTATTCAGACAACCACGCTCATGCCTCTGATTGTTGATCATGCACTGCGCAATGGTTAACATATTACGGTTAGGTAAATCGAGAGCTTTCCAACGATTGGCGAATGATTTTGTACGATGATAAATTCCTAAGATACAGTTCCGTAGCAACGATTTGGTTGTAGGCAATAATCATCAGAAAATCAAAAGTAACACTTTTAAGAACGTACCGTAACACTTTCCGATTCTATGTGCCAAAGTAAAGACATGAAATGTCAAAAATGTTTGGACTTTGAAGAGGAAGAATTCTTACATATTGAAAAACAATATTTTGGTTGTACGGTCGATCACTGCTTGCATTTCAAAATTATTACTCGAGTAACCTACTACTTACACATTACATTACACTTTCGACCTACGGGTACCCTCCTGAAACAATTTGGTACATGCTGACTATAGAAGTTAAATTAATGACGATGATGTGTGACGCGATGTGGGGGTGTGTGTGTTTGTGGTGATGTTTCTTTAGTAGAGGAAGGTCTACCACTTGGACCACATTTTACAGTCAATTCTGATCATTCATCATCAAATTATTCATTCAATTTATTGAGCGTTTACATTTCACAATCAATCATTTTGATTATTAATCAGGCCCTTGATACTGCAGGTCTAAACAACGAACCATCGTCCGCTACCCTATAACTCCATGAGGGTAATATCAGTGCTTCAAAACGGTTTATAAAACATCTTGCAAAATCATATTTAGTCAGTTATATGCATTAAATTAGATGCTAATCATTAGGCGAGTTTTAGCCTGGCCAAAAACCTTACTAAAGGCTTAATAGTGCGTACCACAATATATGTAACTTGACAGAACATCAACATTAACTGCAATAATGTTCATAGAAAGAGTGTTTTTGACTGGGGTACTGATTGATGACGAATCTAGTTCCATCTCAGAATAGACCACTCAAATCTTCTGCTCTCCCAGAAAATTGAGCAAGGAACCGTGAAAGAATTCTAACCATCAATCTACAATGAAGGGGGAAGCTTTAAGAAAAATGTTTGTGGTTGGGAAAAGAGGGTAACTGAGTCCAAAGGCAGGGAGTAGAAGTAGACTTAGTAGATTAGTTTTCACTCTGATGATGATGTGTAACTGGAGAACCTTCTGGAGCGGTTTCCTTGAATAGGGCATCCGGATGAAAAACGTTCTCTTGCCGCCTTAATGAAATGCTCCGTTGAAAAACAACCTCCTTCCTTTGAGTAGGTGAGTAGGTACATCTACTTCGCGTGTTCGCTCGTCCCATCTTCCCAGCTGGAAATACCGAAAAATACCGAAAAAGTTCCTCAATTTATGTACTTTGGATCAATACCTTCGAAACTTGTTTGCCAACTTTTAGAACTAATATGAATCCACGAGCCAAAAGCTATTTTACAAAAAGTATCAGAATTAATAATAATATTAATGGGCAAAATAATTTGGCTCCCTCGTTTTATTTTGTTGTTAGTAACGTAACATTGCCCAGGGACTCCCAGGGGGAAGATTTCAACCTAACTTTTTCATTGAGTTCTACCTCCCTAAATCGCGATATAATTCATGGGAATTTTCCTAGAAAATATACCCATCTTCTCTTCGAGTTGGAACAAAATCGGACCAATGATAAGAAAACGGACCAAAATCGGATCAAAGATAAGAAAATGGACGTTATAAGAAATCAACGTTTGCGCATGCGTACAGGCAACGATCCGACAGCTAGGATGCTAAACCTCACAATCACTGAAAATTTCATCGAAATCGGACTGAAACTTGGTATAGTTTTGGGCGTGACAAGGATTCACCGCAGACAGACAGGTATCAAATAGACAAAGAGACAGTCAAGGAACCAAAATTGATTAGCAAGCTATGAAACGTAAAACACAAGTGGAAATTTTGATTTCGGAGGACACAATTTTTTCGAATCGTTTCAAAAGAGAGGAAGCAAATAAATATTGCCTAGTCTGGAACTCTATGAAGATGAAGAAACGGCCCTCTACCTCTAACGCACTCTGGTGTCCCCTGTAGACGAGTAAACAACGTGCAAATGAGCCAAGCCCTCGTAATCCAAGTGCGTAGGCGTGTTTCAAGGGCTTCACTTTAGCAAATGGGGGAGGCAGTTTGAGATGACGTCACTGGGATGACCGCAGTTCCCAGGAGGCTGACTCTGAGTCATCCCTCCTCGACCCGCTTGAGTAATGTTTAGGTGACTCGAGGACCGATATCGAGAAGAGGCAGCGATATAGCACGAGGAACGGAGCAGTTGAGCTCAAGGTTTCAAGTTGGGTTCACACTCAGAACGGGGAAATGTCCCCGGACTACTCTCAACATCAGTTAAAAAGAAGGGGAAAAAAATCACGCAGTTTGTGTAAGCAGTACTAACTTTTCGAATCAAACCGTCATTTCATTCGTCCCTTGTTGTCCCAGAGAGGCTCCCTATCAAATTTCGACGTCCTAGGGTAAATATGAGAGATTTTAGCTCACTCAGTTGATCAGGATGGCGCTCCTCAATTTGCTCGTCTCTTGTCCCGGAGAGGCTCCCTGTCAAATTTCGACGTCCTACGGTAAATAGGAGAGATTTAAGCACACTCAGCTGATCAGGATGGCGCACCTTACTTTGTTCGTCTCTTGTCCCATAGAGGCTCCCTATCAAAGTTTGACGTCCTACGGTAAAAAGGAGAGATTTGAGCACGATTTTGCCATAATTACGATTGATATTATGGTTCGTGGTCAGCTGATCCTCACCCAAGTCAGCGAGGCACAAGTTCCGACAGGGTAATACATCATGTCAAAATTGGATCCAAATTTGACCAGTGGTTTCGGAGGAGTAGTGAGCACAAAATTGTGTACATAAATATAATATGAATATGAACGACTATTGTGATCGTGTTCTACACCCTCTGAAACGCAAAGAAAAGGCATTACATCCCCAAGTGCCGCAGTGCCGACGGCTGTGATTCCCCCCTTTCTACGAAAAGTTGGGTAAAAGTGGGAAAATCTACAAAGTAAACAACAGCCAAATGCTACCTATTTACGAGTAGAAAACGTTTAAGTGTCATAAATCTGTTTTCTTCAGTGGACTACGTAGGTATACCCCGATTATATGTACCTCGGATTTGGAATGCAATGCTTTTGTTAATACTCACACGCCACATGGTGGTTCTTCCCTTTTAGGTCGACCCCTGAAGCTGGACCATACAGGCAAGGCTTCGTACATAAGATGGACGACCTATTGGAATTGATCCAAGGGGGTGTGGGCAAAAAAATAAAAAAATAAATAAAAATGATAGAAATAATCCGAATAAATTTGTTTCACACCATTATTTTATCAGTAAAAAACTTTAAACAAGCAAACAAGACCGAATTCGTGAAGAAAAAACCATAGGTGCATGTCTGTGTGTGTGAAATTTTGTACACGCTTGGTTTGAAAATTGGTTCATGGTTGTGTGAAGAGGAAGTTGGGAGGGGGATTCATACATGTTAGGTTATAATGGAGGGGGCAAATTTAGTAAATTCACGAGATCTTTCCGCTATTCTCACCAAAATCATATAAAAACCAAACATAGGGACGTACCTGTAATGCATGCATTACTTACTATAATGTTGCCTTTTCAATATTTACAAGCTTTCATAAATATTGGTTCCTATCTATCTATTCAAGGAAGATTGAGATGTTTTAAAAATAACTATGTTTTAATAAGCCATACTTACTTGTGACTAATACTTAGCTTCCAACATACGCTCAGAAAATTGAGAAAATGGTTTTCACATGTGACCTGGATGAATATGAAACTTATTCCGAGCGGAAACTAATAACTGATGTAGATTGGTATGGGTTCAGCTGATACTGCTTGGTTGTCTCTTAAGTATGAAAACTACGAGCGAAACTCAAAACCAAGTTGGAGACTAATTTATCGACACGGCCCGGGGCTGAAAGCGGCAGATAGCTGGGACGGAGAACTTCTTCATTAACGCCCGTCTCACAAAGTCGGGAGGGCGGCATTGTATTTAAATTTCGCGGGAAGATAGTCGGAAGGAAAAAGTAATTATCGCTCCAGAACTGTTCTGAAAGGTGATTTCTAAAAAGGTATCAAGGTTCAGTGGGTCTTTCTCCTCGGCTTGTTTTGATTATTTGATACATGAACTCCAATTAATGAAGAAAACTGAAATCCCTAACATTTACACTAATTAACGTCAAGTGTCAAGTGTGTGTTTTCAGAAACTGATTGATGCGTAGAATTTTTATCTCCCAATGTTTAAAGCTAGTGGTACATTTTTCGACCTTCATAATGGCTAAGCAAAACTTCAAAATAGTCAGATTGATAGTGGGTTCTATAAATAATTTAGCAATGGATCGAGAAAACCTCTTGATATACACCGAGTCCAGAGGTGCTTATTAAGGAAGGCCTTCATGGGGACACTTCCCTCCATAGAGCGAGAGAGAGCTCACGAGACAAGTGTAGACTCCTCCTAGAGTAGTTGCGAGAGCAACGCGAAAGTACTCTAGTGCTCTCGCGTTCTCCCTCCTCTCTCGACATGTGGACATTTCGTCAAGCAATATCGGCAAGCAGTCTCGATTAGTTTCATTCAATGTTAAGTGTTCTCTAACTCTGTGGTTTCACCTGAGCGAAACAAGCTCCTAGACCGCAACGGCGACTTCACGTTGACCGTGGAAGAAAGGTGGTTCTGTGGTTGGACACCCGCGGCTCGAAAAATGTTATCACGGCTTGGATGTTAGCTTGGACACCCGACCATTCGGACCAATGTATTTTGGACACTCGGCGGTAACGATGCCTGAACGCCAACAAACTCCCCTTCCCGATTTCACAGACTTAGGTCTGTCTACACGTATACGAAATAACCTATGTGCGGTGTGGTTAAAAATTTGTTGCCGGACAGAACTATTCGTCAAAAATACTACCTACTAAACATCGTCGGAAGAGACGTCGTCAAAATATGAAAACAAAAATGCCGATCACTTCTCTTCGTCGAAGTAGGGGCGAAGGTTTTCCGAGTTTTTTTTTTTTTTACGAAGTCGTCTGTGGAAACACTCCCTTCATCGTGCCTTTTGATGTACTGCAATATCCACTTCTGACCCTCGATGCGTGCTGGTTCGGGCTGCGTCGTATGCTTCAGTTCCAGCGAATTGAACTTCGTGAAGACCTCCGCTTGGACCTCACGGAGTTCAGCATAGAAACTATGGAATCCTTGTTCAAGTAGGAGTGAACTGATTCAAGAATGGTGCAATGGCTCGAGTGAAATGTTTGCGATCAGCACAAAGCCACCTGTTCTCAACACATTTTTAGGTTTTTTAAAAAACAAATTTGAAGCCGTATCTGAACATGACGTCCTTCACCAAACATCTATTACCCGGCACGCACACATCCATGTTTAATTGAGAAACGAACAGGACTGACGACTGACTACAACTCGTATAATCTCTTCTTTGTTATTGTCCCGGGTGCCCAAGGTACAAGGCTGAATAGCCTGAGGTGTCCTTGTTAGGGAGGTCAAAGTGACTTTCACTTTCAGGTGTCTACAATCGGACCGCAGGGTGTCCAGCGCCGGTCACCTGATGAAAGAGGAAAAGGACTGCTTAATCAGCCGGCTGGAAGCTTTGCCTGAATTATGGGATGTACAAAATTATGTTGAAGAATGTGCTTAAATTTCATCCAAATGTACTAACGTATCGATAAAAACTACAAAAAAGCTAAAAATTCAAAATCTCTTTTTGAATATCAGATTATTATTTAGAATAAGAAAGAGAAAGAGAAAGCATAAGAAAGAAAGAAATAGTTTATTCACACAGATCTTGCAATAAACTGTACGGAATGCTATAATTCGTCTGCCGGGAGTTCGACAAGTTAGAGAAAATAGATTAATACTTTTGCAATTTGAACGATAAAAAGAAAAAAAAAAGTCTTCCAGTTTTGTAACAACAACTCAAAATAACATAATAATCTAAGCACTAAGCAGTGGAATCAGGATTCAAAAGTTAAACTCTTTCACGAACATGCCCCTATATCGGTAGACATTTCAGCAATAAATTACTAGAGAACTCCATTCTGTGCCATTAAGTAATACAATGGCATCATCTGGTGAGAGCTCCAATTTCCCAAAAGCAGCAATACGAAATTCTGCCAGTACCGGGCAGAAGACACACAAAAAGTCATAGACGGATGCACATCGACCACTCATCAGACTGCTCCGTGCTGTAAGGTTACTTAATAATGAATAACAGGACGTTTCCATTTTTGATTTCCACGTACAACCAATGCGTACGTACAATGAACTAATAATGTGTAAAATTAATCATTATTAAATCATCTGACTGTAGAACCGAAGGTCTACGGCCCGTTTTTTGCCATAAAATTGATAGGTATGTGACCATTTCTTCGCACTCAAAAAGCTCAAATTTTAAAACAATTATTGAACATAAATATTACTATCATTAGCGAAAATTTGCTCATACGATCATGATGTATGACTGAAACTTTTTTCCCCGTTATTGATAGATGTAATTTCAATGAATCGAGTGGACCATCCGTATATATGGGAAGAAATAGGGTTAGATCTCGCCCCTGGGGTGCGAGTAGGTGCATTGGCTTTTGCCGATGATGTCATCCCTTGAACTGGTGGTCAGTGGATAAATACTGCAAAAAATAAATAAGAATCCAAAATATTTCTGTGAATTGCAAAATATTATTTAGAACGAGTTTTTAACCCATCAAATAGTTCGTTAACAATTTCTTTGCATTCAATGTTCTCAAAATTCAAAACAATGTAACAAAATATAATTCGATAATTTGAGAAAATTCGCTCATAAGATTAAGCTTCATGACTGCTACTTTTACCTCTATAAAACCCCAAGAGTATTTTGCATCTTTTGACTAACATTTATTTACTCAACAAAGATGGTAAGTACATAATCGAATCTGAGGAAAATTTCATTTGAACTAAATCCAAAATTTTAGCTTTTATCTCCAAGTGAAAGTCACCTGGAACTCTGGGGAGGGGGGGGGGGGGGGGGGGACTCCCTTGTTAGGCGTCTAAATTTACTGAATTAGCTTTAGATCGTTTAATTGTGTTCAAAGCTAAGGTTGTAGCCTTGCACGAAAACATAATCTTCAAATGCAATAAGACTAAGAAGCGACAGCGGTTCACCACCTTAAGATGATATATATATAAACTATTTCGAGATGAAGGGGTTGCTCGGATAGGCAATTACCCGCAAGACCGGTGGGTGTTGAAGGGAGGGTCGCACTAACGCGCCGACTCCAATAACGTAAAAAACAATCAGGTCTGTTCACAAGTTGGTACAGGTACTTGTATGTAAACTCATGAATGGAGTTACTGCATACATAACCTTGGGGAACTTATTCGAATTGCATACCCATATATATTCGAGACTGAAATTGTTCGTATTATGATGCTTTCTTTCCCTTTTTACAGAGTATTCTAACGGAAAGGAATTGGTCGCACTAAAAGAAGGATTCTATCTGAAACTTGCTGATCGACTGACTCTACACTCGACACTTCGCATCGTCATTGAGGCCACTCGACTAACTAGTTCTGGATCACCTGGGTCTACTACGTGTGAAAAGCATCCGGGGACTAGTTACGTGATTCAAGCCTCGACTAAGTGTTTATTAACTTCATCTAGGAACGTACTACTATAAATACAAAAATTTTACAATTCAAAGAGCAGGTATTTCTCTGTCAAGAACATTCGAAACAAGATGTTTGGTTGCAAAGTAAGGGCGATAAAATTCACTGAAGTAGACCCTTATTATCAGTTTCTGTAATGTTCGGCTACCTGTGGAAGGACCAAAAATAATTTTAAAGACCTGACATTTGGGGGGAACTATTTTCTTACATATACGTACAAGTTGTGAGAAAATGGTCAATTGTGGAGAGGATTTATTTTTGGGGCTTCACGCTTGACGTGGAATGCCCCTTATGCTTTTGTAAACAGGAACGATTTAGTAGTCTAACATTTAGTACTGAATTTATTTTGAATTGAAAAATATTATATCTATCTACCTATCTATATATATATTCATTTATTTATCTATATAATGGGTTATATAATGGGTAGATAATTATTTTTAAAAGACCGTTCAACAAAACATTCAAAATGTATGATGGGGTTCATGTTAAATAGATAAGTGACGCTCTTACGTTGTTGTGAAGTTTACAAATTTGATTATCGTGTTAAGAAATTATTTTTAGGTTGAATAAATAAAATAAAATTCTATGCATAATTAAAGATATGAATCATTATGTACATTACATGGGTGAATGTTATTTAAAACTATGCCAAAAAATGGAGAAAAAATTCTCCATAAAATTTGTCATTAGTCGGAGATAAAATCTACAACAGCAGTCCGAAAAATTCTCAAATTCGTCCTGATGGGACATTGCTACTATATTTGAGATTATAATTTTATGGTGTTAGGGTGAGATGCAAATCCCGCTGAATCTGTAATTTGAATGAGGTTGTGAGAGGGAATGGCTAATGACAGTCATCCAAGCAAGGCCGATGATCGATAACGGAGATCGACCGGTAACTCGTGCCGTCTATCAACTTCGCCTTGCTCCCGATTAATATGGGTAACCGCGGCTGAACCAACGCTAGGCTTAACAGGTTAACCCCATTACTCGGACCGAAAGACGTTTATAGCGAATGCCCATGATTGACAGGGCGGATTAATCGGGTGGGGTGGATATTTTGAATGAATTATGAACGTAAGGTGGAATCCACCCACGATAATCTAGAGGTAGTTAGGTAGGTAGGTGAATTTAAAGTGTAATACCAAGAGCATTCAAGGTAGGTGCCGGTTGAAGAGTTGCCATACACGTTACCGAAAACCACGCAAGCGTAGCAAAAATAAATTGTTCAGACACGTATGAATCTCACAGGCATTATCCTTTCCTAAATGTTCAGTCTAAGGTCATTTGATTTAAGCTCTAACAGTCATAACACTGTCATCCACAAGTGAAGTAGAAAATATAGGTACCTAATAATGAATTGAAATTAAAATTTAATTGGAATTTAAAAAACATCTTCAGATTTCACTAATCTACCGATCAATTGCGTATTTCAGTTACTTTTAATGAAGATTAAACCACAAGTACCAAAAGCTTTATAACTTAACATGACCTCCTATTAATGTTTTTAGGTTATAACCCAATAATAAAACTCCTCAATAACAAAGCGATTTCAGTAATAATTTTAAAAAAGGTACAATAATGATGGCATGAGCCATCATCAATACAACGACCCCCCCCCCGTGGTGACACGACGAAGCACTCCTGCCGAGATACCAAACTCGAATAACTCCAAGGCCACTTTCCCGCACCACACCCCGTATCATGATACGGTCGCGGCCATGACCTTGATGTTATTATTACCTTTTTTTTTTTTCATCTTAGTCCACCAGGCCTGCTCTATGTCCACAAGGCCACTCATAATCTGTACATCCAGGATTATGGCAGACCCATCGGGCTTGACGGCAACGCTTTCCAGCTTCTTACCCCGGTCACTCGGCATACACGGCAGCCGGGACTCAGTTGTTATTTGGCAACCGCATCATGACGTAGGATGCGGCCACAATGAGTCCGTGGGCACTGTAGTACCTCGTGATATAGATTATCATTTCTCATACACACACACACGCACAGGAATTCACCTGCTTTTTAACATAGATAGGTTTTTGGGCTGGGGGTCATTATAAAATTTGCGACCGAAAAAATGCGACGCTACAACCGATAAAAAAATTCAGTAACTATGCAGCAACAATAATGAAGCAGCACTCTTCGGCTGTGTTATAATAGGCCCATGACAAATTTTGTTTTAACAAAACCTATTACCCATCTTTGGTGTATGACACACGACGTACCTTTCCCACCTTTGGTGAATGACACTCACACGAAGTCATCAGGGAAAACACAGTGCTATTTCCTTGATGGTGTCACCTTTTGCTATCTTTAAGGCTGATTTTCACCCACTTCTAATCGTAGCAGACCCCACTTACTGCACCTTTTTTCAAAGCAGGCAGATAGATCGGCTTCTTCTATCTCCGGTGTCTCCTGTATTTCACCCTAGGCGTACAAGAAGTTTTGGATAATGCCTGTTGTATCCCATAGTAGGTACCTTCAGACATAGGGGTACGAGATGTGCTTTGTTGAGCCGGTGCTGTCGGAAATATACCTACGAATATACCTGCCTACCTACTTTAGTAAGATAATAGACATATCCATGTTACTTTGTTCTTCCGGGCAGCGGAGGAACTGAGATTTGTATCCATAGATCCTTTTTTTCCATGGATTCGGTCCGAGAATAGTCCGGAACGGATTTGCATACGATTGCCATACACAGGTTGTTCCTCATCCGCCTTCCAATGGGAGAAACCTAGCCTATATGACCTAGCGACGTCCTAAACGCAAAGCTTTGCTTAAAACAGCTTCGTAACTAAGTACCTCATTATACGCCAGAAAATTTTGAAAAATATTGAGGTTGGAATGGACATAGGTGAGTATTTTGTTCTACCTATAATAATTGAGAGAACTGGATTGCAATTCCTACCCGACCTCTCGGTAATATTGCCTCCGCACAGTAATTAAAAGTGCCAATTAAAATGTTGACAAATCGTTTATAATTCAACATTTACCCCAGGTAATAAATAACTTCTAAAGAGGAATTTGATTGGCTAAACAATCTTACGTAAAATGGAATGAGGCACAAAGAAAATTAAATCCAGTTCTGATTAGTTCTAATCCAGCTTTTTATCTTTCTCGGAACAGCCAAGGACCCGATTTCTCATCTGAAGGTTGTTCCTTGCGGTAAACTCTTCTCGTACTAATTACCGGGAGACAAAGCAGCCGCTGATCCCTCTCGCTCCCCTGAAGCTGATTGGTTCAATTGATGAGGCAGCTACCGAGTTCGGACAATCAGACTTAATGAATGACCGCTGGCAGCTTCGCTCTGACTGGCTGTTCGTGGTCTTCTTTATCAGGACGGCCCTTTCTTCCCCTGTCGTTCACCTTCCTCTTCAATAAGTTTCCGGCCCTCGTCTCATCTTCAATGTTCGGATGACAGGTCTGGACGAGGACTTGTCATCAGGGCCTGATTGGTTTATTGAAGTCGGAGACGAACTTTTTCTTAATAATGACTTGGGTTCAAATGTTGTTCAACTACGAATATTACATACAATAGGAGTACGGATAACACATAATTACGTACGAGCGTTGTCTCTATTCTTATCTCATCATTAAGATATCAATACCCACAAAAACCTCATAATTATAACAGGCAAGCTAGAACATGCATGATATGATGCAATATTAAGAATCTCATTATCAACTAACGTGGGTCATCATGGGTCATTCCACTATGAATGTCCATATTGCATGTATGCAAATTACTGCTCAAACGAACGAATACGTAGTTTGCATGATAACTTTTCGGAAACAACAGCCAAGCACGATGTTACTGTAAGATATCAATAGATTTAAAAAACAATTTCCACTACTTTGTTTCTCGTCCATGTACGAAAATAATACTCATTCATTCACACTATTACTCATTCATTGATTTTTGCTTCAAAAAGTTGCCTTTCAAGTTTTGATAGTTGATTACTCCCTTTTGATTGAAGCTAGTGTTGTGACCCGATATCTTTATTCAACTATTGATATCTCCTGTTTCAGTTTTAAACGTTGATTAAGAACCGACCATAAATGCATACTCATTGGAAAAACTGATACCTACCTACTTTGTTGCCGAAAACTGCTGATTAGTTGAATCATCAACAGTTTAGTATGGTAATGTTTAAGAATCATAGAGCGATTGCTAATTATGACAGATGGCACTGGCAACGCAAAGGAAAGTTAGCATTGCGTTCAGTCCACTTTTCGGTCCACGGCGCGGTCCATAGTCAGAAGCGGTTCTGTAGGACTAATATGCATTTAAATGTGTACCTGTTGCTTCCACCTATCCCATCAGGGATATAAAGTGAAATAGCATCACATGGGTGATTGTTCACGTTGAGAGATAATACGTCAGGAAAGTGACTTTTCATTTTAGATCATATCTTTGTGCAATTGTGGACATGAATTTGCAAAAAAAAAAAAAAAAACATTACCGTTCCTATAAACGTGGACAGATGGTTTACATAGAATCTTACAGGGGATTCAGAAGTTACGTAAGCTGTAACAGAGGAAAGCAAAATACATTCATATATTGTTCTAATGACTCAAAAATAATACGCTTTGATCTCGGGCTAAGGACGATACAGATAGAACATACATTTGACATTAATGTTATTTATTTTAAATGGATTCAAAATATAAATATGATTCATACACAATGGTTTCGTGATAGATTTCTGATACCAATACTCAATCGAAACCCTGTAAAACATTGAATCCAAGGGGGGAAGAATCAAATTAACCATGAATGCACAAATGAAAGTTCCAACTTGATGAATATGAATGAAGCGCACTGTATTTCAATCATTCCTGATCTTTAATGAGTTTACGCAAGAGCAGACCAACTCTCTCCATCAACAGGCGACCTCCACCTGATTATTTACGGCAGCATTCAATGCAAATCTGGAGCTGGCTTGACTTTTAGATGATGTCACATATATTCTGATTCCACTCGTGCCTTCACCGCACAATCCGATATTGCCCTTATATGATACATCTTAGGATACTTTTCGTCACTGACATCTTTCTGATTCAAATTAACTACCAATCTAATATTGTGGTTGGCGAGTCATTGTCATTGATTCTGACAGTAGAATAATACAATTATCAATATCTTATAAATGCATAATGGTATATGTAAAAGGTCTGTGAGAGCAGCTTTCAAAGTCTGTCCAAAATAGAGTAGACTGTACACTGGCATTCAAAAATAAGGGAATATTAAATGATCTGATTTTTATTCAAAATTAAGATCTCCAATTCCCAAGGGAGAACGGAGCGACATAATCTATTCTGTTCCATGTATGGACTGTAGGGTGGTTCAAAAAAAAAAAAAAAAGTTCTGGGATTTCTTGTCCCCATTGCGTTTTTGCTTCCTCAGTATGTCAGGATGACCCTCCTAAATTTTTAGCAAAAAATATTAATCCTAACCACTTTACCTGGGTCGATTTTAATCAGTTATCGACCGCTATCGTAAACCAACCTCTAAATTGGTGCAGAGGTGATAATTTGAAGGACGGATTTCAATTTTTTGGGTCAATTTATGGGTTTTCGCATACGCTGAACACGATGAAGTTATTTATTTTACGCTCCGTCCACTAGTTATCCGGTAAACTGGCAGAGGGCGCTGCTAGAAGTTAAGTAAAAATCGAAAATTTCACCGAAAATGCTGTCGCCTGGTTAAGAATTGTACTAGAAACATGCTATTATGGTCGGATAGTATGCTTTGGTATGTTCTGAACATGATCCCGTTTTTTACTATACTTTTCCGCCGATGATGGCTTCGTTTATCGTCCATAAACCTCAAATTAAGTGTTGGGTAATAGACAAATTCACCCTAATTTCACCGGAAATTATGTCGCGTTGATAATTTAAGGTCCCAAAATACCATGTGCCGATAAAATTTTGTATTTTCCAGGATACTCGGTACAAAGCCGTTGGTAATTTGGCAAGGGCTTGAACCGGCATTGTACCTATTCGCCAAATATAGCGGCAAAATGGAAAAAATAGCTAAAATTTTCCCATTTTTCTGTAAAATTCCTTAGTTTCCATCGGTTTTCCGGGGTCAAATTCGTAGTTCTGAATTGTCTGAACTATGATTGGATCGTTAAATAAAAAATGATGTAATTGAAAATAATGTAATATAATTTCAGTTTCAATTGCTCGAGGGACAATCTGTAATTTGGTCGATAAGCTGAAAGAATCCATGATCGTGGAACATAAATCATAACATTTTAACGAGAATAACATATAATAAAAATATACAAAAATAATAATTAACCTCGATAAAATATTGAAACATAAAAAAAGTATTTCATACAGTCTTCAAAGTTTCAACTATATCCCGATTAGGGCAAGTTTTAGGAAATTTTTCTTGTGGTGTTGTACAGATATCAATAAGGCTTGATAGTCAGGCTGACTATCCTCCAATCACAGTTCAGACAATTCAGAACTACGAATTTTACCCCGGAAAACCGATGGAAACTAAGGAATTTTACAGAAAAATGGGAAAGTTTTAGCTATTTTCTCCATTTTCCCGCTATATTTGTCGAATAAGTACAATACCGGTTCAAGCCCTTGCCAAATTACTAACGGCTTGTACCGAGTATCCTGGAAAACCCCAATTTTATCGGCACAAGGTATTTTGGGACCTTAAATTATCAACGTGACATAATTTCCGATGAAATTAGGGTGAATTTGTCTATTACCCTACACTTAATTTGAGGTTTATGGACGATAAACGAAGCCATCATCGGCGGAAAAGTATAGTAAAAACCGGGATCATGTTCAGAACATGCCAAAGCATATTCTCCTACCATAATAGCATGTTTCTAGTACAATTCGTAACCAGGCGACAGCATTTTCGGTGAAATTTTCGATTTTTACTTATCTTCAAGCAGTTTCCTCTGCCAGTTTACCGGATAACTAGTGGGCGGAGCGTAAAATAAATAAGTTCATCGTGTTCAGCGCATGCGAAAACCCATAAATTGACCCCAAAAAATTGAAATCCGTCCTTCAAATTATCACCTCGGCACCAATTTAGAGGTTGGTTTACGATAGCGATCGATAACTGATAAAAATCGACCCAGGTAAAGTGGTTAGGATTAATATTTTTTGCTAAAAATTTAGGAGGGTCATCCTGACATACCGAGGAAGCAAAAACGCAATGGGGACAAGAAATCCCAGAACTTTTTTTTTTTTTTTTTGAACCACCCTAATGGACTGCTCCAAAAAATATGTACGACAAACAGGGCAATACATGAAAAATCGGTAATTCTGGACACATGTCTGACTCTAACACACTGAAAGATCATTGGGCACTATCTCAACACGACTGTTTTGATGAATAAAAAAAAAAAAAAAATAAATAAATTCTACTTAATTTAATATAATTAGCTACAAAAGTTGCTATAAACCGGCAGAAAACATTTAAAATTTCCTAAAGGTTGACGAATGCAAAACATCTTGAAATTACTTTTTGAACTTAATATTATTCAGAGAACGTAGGTATCTAATAAATTTTAACACGGGAAATCGTCATGCAAAAACATTTGCTCGATGTTCAGAAGAAATATGGTTGAAAATCATGGAAAACGAACGGGATGCCGTTATTACAAGCAAAACCGAAGTATAATGTTAGTATAATGTCAATGACCATTTGAGAGATGAGCTTCATGAATAATGCCGTAGAGTTCTTCGAAACATGCAAAGAATATCACCTCATCTGATTGTTCCGGAGCAAAGGGACAAATCAATTTGTCCACGTCACCTACACTGAGGATGTCAAATCTTCCTAGCCGACGATTCTGTCGCGAAGTTTTTGACACCGTTCATTTTGTTTCTTGCTCTTCACGGAATAATGCCTCGTACAGTGTATCCGTAAAATAAGAAGTATTGCGAGTAGTTTCAGCGAAGAAAACTGGCTCCATCACCTCATAAAAGCGGTCACGTTCCACCGACATGGTTGACTGTCAACAACAAACTGAATCGCACGTAGTTAAGTACTGAAGAACCAGAAAATAGCATTATGATGAGGTCACCAACCAACTAGAAGGCATGTTCCGTTAATACAAGTTCGTAGAGGTTTTACCGTTGGCATTTGCAAATTCTAGGATTGACAAAACAAAGCTGGGAAAAGCCCGACGGCAAACAGCGAGATCGGGCTATTTCCGCTTCGACTTGTCACAACTAGAACTCCCGCTCGTCTTCGGGGAATACTACGAACCTCAGCACTTCTTTGGGCTTTTACACTGTCCCTAGGCCAGGCCAAAACGCGAATTTCCGGGTAAATGTTAGTTTTTACCCAGGGTCGGGGTTTTACCGTAAATATTACGTTATATATATATATTTAACATTTTGTGACATGTTGTTCTTATGTATATAATATAACTTTATAACTTCAATCTTTCAATTTTGAATTAGAAAAAGTCATACAAGTTCCGAAGTTGACTTGCTCTTTATTTTCTTTGTTTGGTTTTGTAATTCTCACCCCCATATCTGAATAGCTTCGCCATCTTCTGTGTCAGGCTCTTAGATTTTGAAGAATCCCTTCGAGTCTCATTCCAAACGCTCAAATTATTGCTAACTGGATTCTGCCTAAAACCATTTCACTAACTATGAATAGAATTTGCTCCACTTTTCAGCAAGTATCTAGGAACTGTGGCTGTTTGAGCAATTTCGGAATTTCCGAGTCCGTCTTACTTTGCTTGTTTGCTTGAAATTGCATTCTGAGCTATCATACAGACCATTAAAGGAGATCGTAGGAGGCAGCGTCGGCATTTACCGCACGTTTATCAAAAAACGCTTGCCTTTCCCTAGGCTGCACCCTTTTCACCTTTACATATGCCAGTAGGCCCGGAAATCCATCAATACTTTCTTGAATAATGGAATCTATTGTCATACCACCCCAGGCTAAGTCTACTTTAGCCAGTAGGCTCCCACCTGTAGCGAATGGCTATGAATTGTGGATCTGTGACAGAGATAGATAAAAATGATTTGTAGCATGTAGAATCACATACAGCCACTAAGACGCTCCTTTCTTAGCCTCTAAATTTGCTGATGTTGAGGAGGTAGATTCTGTATCATTCGCTCACTGTTTTTCTCATTTTCCTGTTAGCGGTGAAATTAGTATGTAGCATTTCGCAATTAAAATTATAGTAAAGGTGTAATTAAATTGTGATTGATGTTAAGAAGCATTTCTTTAATAGCTTGTCATTCACGAAAATGGAAATAATTATGAAAGTGAAATTATCCAATTTGCTGCACACCTTGGAGCACGGTATAAAAACCTATTCCACCTGTTAAAAATACATGATGATACGGGACCAAAAGTTTGGGCATTACTGATCTTCCTCCACAAATATGTAGAACGGTACTGATATAGGAAGATGATATTTCAAAATCCAGAATTCAGATCCATACTATTTTTTGCCGAGTTCTCAAAGTAGCTTCTAAAGCCAATCTGCCAAGGAGAGGTGAACTCGGAACTTCGCGACCTGCAGAAGAAATCGACAAAGCGATGTAATGGCCGCCAACCGCGATTACCGTGATGACAGCAGTCACCACCATTGTCTGAACGAGGTCTTTTATGTTGCCCGGACGATTCCGAAACCAAATGCACGGAAAGAGGAGCTCGGTGAATCGCATTTGCATCGAGAAAAGTAGCAGGTATTTACACACATAGGTAGGTGGTTCTCAGCAAATCGGCCAACAAGCATCAGTATTTTATATATTTTCTGACAATATTCATCGTGTGAATTATGCCTCATCCTATAATAGGCCGACTAGGTCATTTTGATCTTTTGAAAAAAGTAAGGGCGCGGCATATACAAATGAGAAAAAGTCACATCGTGCAGCATGACCTTATCAACCAATTTCCTTTGTTATTAAAATTATTCCCTTCTGACAGTAAATCAATTTTTTTCAATTTATTTGAGCACGTTTTGGACTTTAGTGTTTATAAGTTCACAATTGTAGCAATTGTCCAAGACTATTCGCTTTTACGTAACAATAGATCTGATATTGCGCTTCTGCGTCTTTTCATTCAATCAAGATCCCAACACTGCACGGCAGCCTCATCCTCAAGACCTAAACACCTTGCACAAGAAGAATCGAACTGTTCGTCTTATCCCAGGACCATGCTGCGACAGTGAGTATGATTCTGACCAATTTAGGGAGATCAAGCACACTAACTTCCGCAAGAAACGGTCAAATTCCATGAGCAGAACGGAAGTTAGTGAAAAAAGTAGTCTATTTCCACGAAAAATAAAGAGTTATTGTTTGTTACTGATGATGGCCTAACCAAAATCGATTTCCACAACTTCGTCGCGAGTGATTTAGTTCGTATTCATGAGCAGACATCCATCTAGGGAACACACTAATGGGTTGAGAGAACCTTTTAGGTTTTGTGGCATTCTGGCTCACTCTGCGTGCTTGGCGGTTGCAGCGCTTTGGACAACGAATGTCCATTCTTGGAAGAAACACGCTTTCACAAATACGATCATTGAGCAACGCTTTTTTCCAAGCCACACCTCATGGATTTTGAGAAGTGCCACCAGTGCTAGCATATACCTTCTAAGAAAATTTAGCTAATTTTCATGCACAACAATACATTATTAACATTCAAATGAATGACAAATGACCTTTTTTTCAATAACGCTTGCACTATTTTTTTTCTTTTTTTCGCACAATTGAATTGAATTGGATTTTTCGTTTCTTTGGTGTTGAGCATAAAAAAATATCTCAATTTGCAGCTTTCCCACCAATTAAATCTCACATATTCGCTAATTATCCTCAGACCTATTAAGGTTCCCTGGTTATGTTTCAAAAGGGATTTCAATAATGCACATTTACGGAAATTTCATTTTGAAGAATTTTGAAGTTAAATTTTTTAAGAAAAATAAAATGTATCCCCTTCTTGGAGAAACATTGAATCATGGATACGTTCTTGCCACTGTATTTTCATATCCATATTTCGATGATTTTACGTAAACTGGAAAAATTAGTGCAATCTGTTTCCCCCGACAAGACACATTGAGGAAACCAACCGCCGAAACATCCTGGTCCTTCGTAGTTTTATTTGTACAGAGTGAATGAGCTGCTATATTGAATTCCAATACCTGTTAAGAGTTGCTCTAGCTACTTAAGGAACCTATATCACCATTAGTTGTGTTCCGCTCCTTGTTATTTCCAGAGATTTAAGATCCTTCTTAATCAAAATTTTCAAGTACCTGTACCCTACCTTGTAGCACCTTCTTTTCGTAGGGTATAATTTCGTAGATGATTCCTCTGCGGTTGTTTATCGGTTGTTTAATATTAAAAAGCCGTGACGCAAATATTCACCTGAACCCCAGCCCAAAAATATATCCATGTTAATTTGCTAGGCTGGAATAAAGAACAGCAATGGTACAAGGTATATATACGACAACACAAGACGTAAATTCTCAAAGTGATGATAGTGATTAATGAGTTTTTGCATTGATTAAGGAATCTTTGCATCAAAGGATACAAATAAAAAGTTTTATATAATACATTAAGAGTGATTCACATTGATGGGTTACATAGAACAGAAATTGTGTCATAACTGGCAGCGTTTTATGGTGGCTGTAGGAAGAGTGACTACTTCGTATAAGATAACTCCAATATTACGCTAAATTCAAAGCTTTACTCACACTCACTTGAAAAATTTAACTGGAATCCACCCTTTTGCAAGTAGGAGGTATTTTACAGATGAAGTGTGCGATGATAGATATGTAGAGGTCTCTGTTGTAAGGTATGGACCTAGTTAATCCAAGAGGGAGGAGATAGAAACAGCCATTGTTTACATTAATAATCCTCCCTGTTTTCAACCCAATTCTCTCGCGATAGCCCCCAAGCTCCGCTCTCCCTTATAATTAAAGAAAAGTTCTGTTACGCTAGGGCTTTGCGAGGCTCGCGGTTTCAAACCGCATTGTCCGCCATTCCTTCATTTCTCATTCCCTTCAGCGGAAAGGTTTAATTAAATGGTTTATTTCGCCCCGCACCGCCTTTTCGTCGTTTGAATTTAATGAGTAAGGAGCTAACTAAGAGAGGATAACTGATGAGTTCAGATGGTTATCGTAGCGGACCTTAATGAAATAACAAAGCTCATTAAATTTATCGTGGAATATAAAAATAATAGCTAGTAATGTGGGCTGTGGAGGTCAGCAGAAATCAAGAATATTATAGTCAGCGGGTAGAAAGAAGATTTCTACTCTCCGATTCTAATTGATGCATACTAGGAACCACCTGATAAATATCCAGACCTGACCAAATTATACTGCATTGCAACATTACCTGTAATTTAATACATATCAAGTGTTACAAGGCAATTTTCTAATAGTCCACCATTCATTATTTGCTCCCACGTTGTTTATTTATTTATTTATCTTTCTCTCTCTCAAAGTTCTAGCCCTCAGCGAGAGCAAACGGATGAACGTACAGCAACCCGGGTGGTTTCATCCTGTCCTATTCTGGATTAATCTGTATGTAACGAAATAGATTCCAAATGTATTAATCTTGCTCTTGCATAACTCTTCTAGGTAAGCACGAACGATGTAGTATGAATTTGTGACATCGAAAGTGAACGTGGATGAACGGATGAAAACCCACTGAGTTATTTTAGCTTATTATGTGGATAACAAAGCTGAAGAAGTCTACGATTCTCGAAAGTAAATAAGTATGCAATGTTATGATTTCATCACATGCCTCTTGACAACCACTGCTCAGAAAATATTGCAAAATTCATCAATAAAAAAGCGAAAAGTGACCTACAAGAAATTTTTGAGTTCACGTTTTCCAAGGTGTAAACCAGAGAGTGACGCTTAAATCATCTCCAGGGACCGTTTAACTTTCAGCTAGGCTTAGCTCCTATCACTAAAAACTTAACGAACTTTTTTTTCGGTTTTCGAACTTGAAAATCAAGACCAAAGTACATTCTACGCTTAATTGAGGTTTACCTAGTCTTGGGGTCAGCCCTTAGTGTTGGTAGCGAATTTTTCAAATTGCTGCGAAAAATTACGATACAGTATTTTATTTTCTGTATAAATAGATCACTTCTTGTGTTCACATTTAACTGCTCTTCTTCAATCAAGGTCAGTAGAACACGGAAGTCACGAAGGGCATAATGAATAAACGAATCACATGCAAGCTAGTGAGCTTGAACTTACTAGTTCAAGTTCTTGATCAATTTAATGAACAAGGCTCCACTGAAATGAAACAAAAACCATTTCGAGATTTCGAGCTACATAATTTATGAAGATTTATAAACGAGTGTCTGACGATGAATATGAGGAATTACTCGGAGAGGTTTTGTTCAATAGATTATTACTTAATTGATATAAAGGTGTTTTCAATATTTTGAACCTCTAAATACATTTATGGATGCTTACTACTATTATATTTCACTAATAGAGTAAATCGGAAACCAATTGCCTGGCCATTCATAATGTTAAGTGCGATATTCAAGCGATTCGTTAATTTATTTTCGAAGAAACGCTATTTGCATCGTACTTACTTGTATTAAGCTGACACTCACACGCGAGTTATACATGACTTGATAAAACATAAACCAAATATACAACGCAACCTAACCCTTCCATACCTTGATATGGTCAGCCCAAATCTAACATCATCTAATGTTACAGTCAGTGCCAATTACTCTTGTTGCAAAATTACCTTCTCATTGACCCCATAGACAGAATATTCCGCTACCCCTTTGAGCCTCTATTATACACTAATCGACCCATACCTATAAATGGAATGCATCTTGATATCTTACCTCCTCTAATAGGGCTACATCAACACTATTAGTTACCTACATATTCTATCCATTTCACTAATTGAAGGATATTATCTCCAGCTAGCAAACACGAGCATTCAACATTATATTCTAGTATATTGTAAACGATACTAACGATCCAGACCAATCCGAAATTCCAACACGTTCCACGTTATTTTAGATTTAAATATGGATATGATGAATCCGTCCAACCGATAAAACGTATTATGACTTTAACTTAGTTCGGAATGGCGTATTGTTGACACGCCCGGCCAAAATGAATAGCCATAGGCGAACAAGAGAAGTTTGTCGACCAACGTGAAGAGGATGTTTGTAAAAGCCGTTCAAAAACAGAGGAAACCCATCTCGCTGAACAAATAGTGCCGGGAGCAATTCATTCAATCGCCGGGCTATCTACTAGTACCGACTCATCTGTGAGATTCGAAACAGGCCGCGAAAAAGCAATTTAAAATCTTCCTTTAATTCCCTTTAAAGGGCTTTGACTACCTGGAAACCCTATCGATTTTCCTTGGTTACTCTCGGATAGTTAAGAGTATTTGAACGGTATTCGACTTCCTACCCATTCCGACTATTCGAATTGGAGCTACAAATAGATGTATACTTGTACGCAATCATCTAGAGCCCATCCCCCACCAACTTTCTAATTTGGAGAGATTCGGGCCATTAGATTGTGAGATACAGGAGTATTGCCTTTACTAATGCTGTAGAGATCCGCAAAATCCCCAAAATATATCCCCTAAAAATCGGAGGATTGATCTCAATGAATCTCAAACAGCAAATGGACATTTTCATTTGGAAGGATAATTTCCTCCATTCCCCTGCAAGAATGCAAAGCTTTTCTTTTATAGAAGTAAGGAATCAAAATGATGATAATAAATGAATAATATTGAGAAAAAAATCTCAACTGTTAATAAATTGATCATTGTCAGCATTGCTCATCAGATCCCCACGTAAAAGTTTCTATGATTAATAAAAGCAAAAACGGGAAACGTGAAACGGTTCTTCAGCCTACAGTTAGATTAACTTCAATATTCTACCTTTATTATTGTCTTACCACAACATAAAAATAACATACATTTCTAATCAGAAATAATCCATTTGCGTAGCATTTTGATCCTTACATTGAATCGGGAGAAATACATATTTTATAGGAATATCCGCATAGTCGACTAGAAGAAATGGAAGTGAAGTGACCTAGATTTCATGAACGAACGTTGTTATACCGTGAACAGGCGAAAGGGGGATAGTATGGGTAGGTACATTTTATCGAGAACTTCTATTGTTATGAGGGAGAAAACTGGAGGGTGTGTAGAATAATAGCTGCCCACTCCCTTCACAGCGCAAACAGACGATGTCAAAACTGCGATGTACGTAGTGGAGCGTCTCTTCCCCGTGTTAACAGCTCTCGTTCCTATCCACAGGGTAGAGATAATGAGGTAATCTGGCAATCATGGTCCACCCCGCTGGCTCCATAGCACAGGCTGCGATGGGTACGCATTCTTTGCCATGTAATTTCATAAACAGTAATGTTATTCAGCAGTGTAGATGAACGTCCCTTAGAGTAGGAACAAAAATAAGAAAATCTAATAATATAAATATAATTCACCATTTGAACATACAAATAAATCGCTATGAAACACGAAAATCAAGTGTAAGTAGGTACAAGGGAAATATCAAAGGATAAACTTTTCCCCCCAGCACAAGGGACTCTTTTTGAATTATTGACAGAAATGTACGTTTATATAATGGATGGTTTTAAAATTGGTGTTACATATTTGGCATTAATAACGAACTGTAAAGCAAAGCTAGCATAGGAATGAAAAATATGAATGGTATAGCCGCTACATCATCAAATCTCATGCCTAGTGTTTGGTACAAGATTAGAACTAATAAGACTTGCATCTTTCACAGTTTCCCACGGAAGGCGTGGCCCGGATCGTTGGGTTTGTTTCGGCGAGTAGCCCAAATTTTTAGCAACATGCTCTACATGGATGGAGTATATGCAAGAATATTGATCCAATATTTATTACACTTGTAGGTAATACGGTTATTCGATTTCAATGATACAACCATTAGTTAGGGGTGACTGGGGTTGACCCGGACACCTAACTTTGGAAATCTTAATTCAAGTCATAATGGACATGGGTGATTGCTTAGTACATGGATCGCTTCTAAAATTATCCGCAATTTTATTGATCAGTCCCAATACAGGGTTGGTAAATGTTTTCAAATGTGGTACCTACCTATAAATGAAAAAAACTGAAAAAAGTCTTTTGGCGAGCATCAACATAGGTATGGTGTCATCTCAGTCAGGGCGCCTTAATGTTACTGCTTCAAATCATAATATCTAATACATGCCTTTATCTCTAAATACGCTAACATGAGGGGAAAAAAGGATGAAAGTTTACCCACGCTTAGTCTTGAGGGAGCCAAAATAAGATCAAAACACCATGAAAATTTACTGACTCGAGAGAGAAGAAATAAAAAAGAGGAAGGTTCCAAATTCAAGTATTTAGTTCGAGAGCTTATCGTCATAGGTAACAGATAGTTTGAACTTTTTCCGAATCTTTCTTCCTAGCAAAACCTCACTGACAAGTGTGACCTCACTTTACCTGCTCTATGACTTAATGTGGGTACAGAAAATGATATCTTAAACACCCTTTTAGATACGTAATCAAAATGAAAGGTGCCTTGGAATCTAGTATATAATTTCTGTTAAGAACAGAAAATTTTCAGTTTCAGACATAATTCGTGAGTTTTTATGAGGTCAGAACCGTTTTCTAAACTCGACACAGGATTTCGTTGAAAAGTTATTTTGCCTCGTCATTAACATGGGTAACCTAATTGCTTCGTAATTACATAATTACGATTACGGATGTGCGTACATCCGTAGACTCTTATTTATTATACTCCTATTTGGCGTATACTGCAAGTAGATAAAATAACAATCATGTGAATGAAATATTGTAGGTACAACAGTGTTTTTATCCAGCCGTTCTAAACGAGACGATATCTGACATTGGAATCGAGGTAAATATTTGTTCCTTCTCCGAAAAATCCATAATAAGATTAATTCAAAGGGCAGTAGGTACATAATGCATGCAAGTACTAGGAACAATCGCTGAAATAGCCGAATAATGATGATAAATCAAATAATCAAATGTTCTAATGTGATTAGAAATTTAGAAATAGGTAGTTTATTAACTATCACATGGATGTTGGAACCGAATTCTTATGAAACTGTATAGGTAAAAAAATAAAGTCAAGTTCCAAAAAATCAAAACAAGTTGAGTCACCAGGTGGACACTGCCAATTTGTGAGATATTATTGAATAGAAATGGTTGAATTTTCCTTTTCATGTGCCGCTTGTTCTATTATAATGAAAAAAGCTGACTCTTATCGACTTATTTATGCGGGTGTTGACGTGATTTACAATGCTGACTAGTGTCCTTAGTGATTCCTGAGACAGAGGCCTCCAATCACGTAACAAGATCTCACGAAATGTCACGCGCCTGTGACCGTCTTGGGTCCGATTCTGGACCAAGGGTACGTCATTTGCTAACCGCAACTTCAACCACTGGCTTCGCTATGGTGAGTTGGTGACACATTCGTTTTCGAGTTTATCATCGGTGTTCACCAAATAATATAATACCTAGGGTGGAGGGACCAGTGATTGACAGGGACCCGGTGATTGACATTTCACCAAGAATTTTTAATAATAAGGCATTTAAAAGTGTTTTACTGGCTTGATCCATTCGAATTTTGAGGCAAAATACCTTCTCAGTAAAGTATAAAGGCGGGAAAAGGTTTCAGGCGGGTTTTTGTGAAATCTGGAGAAGGTTACCCAACAGAACCTCGTGTTGTAATTTCTTTGGTGCTGTTTCTTGTGATTTTGCTAAGGAGGTAAGCGTTTTATTCTGCTTCACCATGCCCTTCACATTTTCAAATTCGATTGTTTCCATGGTTTTTCTCAATCAGTTTCATTCATTGATTGTGTGGCGAAGCTTTTCTGTGCCCTGATTCGAGTACGCTTGGAGGAACACGTGGTGAGGGGCGAAATACTGAATGAATGCCAGAAAGGTTTTCGAAACGGCTATTCAGCAGTTGACGATGTTTTCACAAACTGTGGCCTGACGCACGTTCGACTTGCCTCTGGCCGTGGAAAGAAACTATATGAAGGATGCTGGGGAAAAACGACTTCAGTCCACTTCTCCCTAAAAATGAGCTTGTGGTGCCATCGTTTGAAAATACACTAAAACGATTCACCGTACTGGGGGAAAACGACACGAGTCCGAGCGCGCACTGGGATGAACGGCTTCAGTGTCCGTCTCAATGAAGGACTCCGTGAATCACTGCAACGAATACCATTGCTAATTGACTGTGGCCAAGATTTTGATTTTAAGAACTGGAACGCCTTTCCTTCTTCGGTGTACGCGGCAAAATGTCCCTTCCCTACCCGGCCAATAAGGATGCTGAAATTTGAAAATGAACACCCTAATCGGATTTTCCACAAGGCAACATTTCCGGGCATGTACCAACAATCTCCAATAGTGAAGAAAAAAATAAATCGAAAGAATCAGAGGGGTGCGGTGAAATTGGCAAAATTATACCCCTCACAACTACCCATCAAGAAGGTCAAATGGGACGATTTGCAGCACCTGAAAACATTCCTTGAAAGACCTGAGTCCAAAGACTTCTCCCAAAAATTGACCTACATCAACCAACGGGAAGAAAGTTAAGATGATTACATGGACGATCCACTAATAGACGGCTGATTCAAGGGAAAAATGGCATGAGTCCTTGATTTTTTGCGCAAAATGTTAAAATTTAGCTTAATTTGTATTGAAAAAGTAATTTCAACCTTACAGTCTGATAATAAACATGTTTATGATTATAATAATGATTTTTGTGTTTTTTTTCCCCAAGTACCTGAACCATGTTACGAGTAGGGAAACATTGAATTAGATTTTTCTCAAAATCACCCAGAGTGGACTGAGGTCATTATCCCCCTGCGCCCTTCATATGCTTATTTATAAATTGATTTTAGGGCGGCCTTTGATGGGATCCAACACAGTCACCCGTTTCAGAAGCTCAGCAGTTTAAATGGGGGATCCAAGTTTATCAGAGTGCTACAGAGAATCTATGCTGCTGGCAGGGCCTCTGTTTGGGGGAACAACGGACTTTCGGAGAGTTTCAGGGTGATGAGTGGGGCCCGACTGGGTTGCCTGCCAAGCCACCGCAAATGCCAGGAACTTGGCCAAATGAAATATAATGCTTTTTCGAAAGGGTGACAGATTGAGCTCCTCTGAACAGTGGTCTTTCCTGGGATATCGGGTCTAGAATGTCCGCTCCTTCAAATACCTGGGTGTTACCCTGACTCCAAGGTTGGCATTTGAGACACACTTGGCTGATAGAGTGGCAGATTCTTTGGCTCGGCCTCTTGACGGTCTACAGATTGATCTTCGGCAGCCGGTGGAGCCGCTTGACTCAAAGATGCAGGTTTCGGTGCAGTTTCGAGGGCTTTGCTATGCTAAGGTGCTCAGGTATGGGGGTGTACCCTGTCTGCTACTGTGGAGAGAGTTCAGCGACATTTTGCAAAGATTGTGTTGGGTTTGCCGATGAATTGCCCCAACTATATTGTCTACTTGGAAACGGGTTTAGATCCCATCTTCGCGCATACTCTGTCTCTCGCTTCCAAATATTTTGTCAAGGCACTTGGCATGCCAGTCAAAATGTTCCCGCGAATCGTGGCTGAGGAAGTGGTGAGAAAAAGAATTTTTTTGTTCAGGAAAGACTTTGGCAGAACGCTATGGGGCTGTGTTTGATGGAGACTTGGGTGATCTGAAGGGGTGGAAGCAGCAACTGGAGGTCTGGAGACTTTTTTAAACTTATATCTGAACTTATTCTTTTTTTTAAATTGATTTCGGCATATCTTCAAATATTTGAGGCTTGACTCCAATTAGCGTGTGGTTTAGTTTGTACATGAATGAAGGGAACAGTACATTCAATTTCTTTGTGACGTATTTAATTCATCCAGGAGCCAACTCTTCATAACTTCTGAAGATTTCATCAATGCCGATAAATTTTTTGAGGTAGTGTGCATCACGTTAAGATGTACATGCAGCGATTCAAATTGTATGACATACAAAGCGTCGATTGGATTATGGAAGGAACCGAACTAAATCACTCGTTATTGTTTGTTACTGATGATGGCCTAACCGTCGAAATCGATTTAACAGTGTAACTCTTTACTTTTCGTGGGAATAGGCAACGTTTTTCACTAACTTCCGTTATGGAAGGAAAATTTTCTACAAACCCTGAAATTGATCACAGGCCTTTCATAAAAGTTAACCTAAAAAAGCAGATGTGGCACAATAGTTTTTCGAATTTTCGCTTTTATCCAAAGGTTACTTGGATCGTACAGTAGCGAACGGCGATAGATACAGGTTCAACAATAGTACAAACAAGACAACATTTCAAGGTACGTAGATTCCAGTTCTATAGATTTTTCTTTGGTATAGGTATATTCATAATTGAAATACATTAGTGAATAGAATAAAGTACCGAAATAGAATTAAGTTGTCATACTTTGAATAAATAACTGTCGGAGCTATTGCAAGTGGCTAAGAAAATCTCCCCCTTATTCATCTTTGGAATTCCATGTCAATATGTATATATTCAAAATTTCGTTGATCCGAAGGTTTCTCGAGTTGAAACCAAATTTACACGTGTCGCTCCTGAAGTGCCAGAGGAAGAGGGAAACAGTTTCAAGAGCCGAGCAGCTGCGCTCTAATGAGACAGTATCCAATTATCAATACAAAAGGGGTGAGGGCGGAAGGACTGGATTAACTCTTTGCTGTAATTTACGCAGTAAAGGGGAATGCGATGTTCTCCCAGGAGGAAAGTGAGTGCGTTGTTTGAACTGAAAATCCGATAGATTCGTTGTAGAACACGCTTGCGGTTGATGTTTGTACACCCATGGAGCAAATTGGTGATGTCGTATCGTATCAAGGGTGTATTTGAATTAAAAGGTTTTCATAAACTCTCTCCGATGTACAAGTTGATTTCTATTTCACAGCGATTCTATCGGAATGTGAAGCTATTGGAATGGCCCCAAAAAATGTAAAATAAAAAAACTTTCCAAAATTCCCTTTACTGAAATCGGTTTTGAGGCATTCCAAAACGAATCCTAAAGTTTTACCGATATCATGTTTTAGTCCGATTTTGATGAAGTTTTCAGGATTTGTACGGGTTAATTCCTAGACGGTCACCTAAAATTCCGTTGGATCAACATTAACATCTACACAGGCACTAATGTGAATTTGTATGACATCGATTACTAATCATCTATTGAACCGATTTCGTTCAAACACGGGAGATATTAGGGTTAGCGTTCCGGAAAAATTTCATATGAATTATATCGCTATTGGTGGAATAATAACCTTCGCGCATGCGCAAAACTATTGTTGAGTGACAGTGGCTAAACCCCGAGACGGCTGATTTTGATGAAATTTCCAGGGATTATGTAAGTCAGTTTCTAAACGAACGGAATAAGATTTTATTTTATTATTATTATTATTATTATTATTTTTTTTTTTTTTTTTTTAAGCAGACTTTTAGTAACAAAATATTTATCAACAATGACCTAGAACATTAAAAAATGTATACGCAAAATTGTGCTAAAACTGTACTCAAATTTAATCAACATTTGCTGAACTATCTATAAAAACCGAAAAAAATCTAAAAATCCAAAATATTTTTTGAATATTGTTGGATATTATTTAGAACGAGTTTTTTCTGTTTTATTAATGTAAAATACGTTTTTACGTAGACCTTGCCGATAATTATTGTCATCTAAAAATGACGCGTAACAACAACAAGAATTGAACATTATGAAATTTACTCACAAAATTATGCAGAAAATTGTACTCAAATTTCATTAATATTAGCTGAAAAATCTATAAAATACTCCCAAAAAGTGCTAAAATATCTAAATCCTCTTTGAATTGCAGAATATTATTTTTAAAGAGTCTTGCTACCATAACATTAGTAGGTAACTATATAATGCTATGTTAACTATGTTATATGCACTCAAAATGATCGAATTTCGAAACAGTACAACGAATTTCAAAGCAATGTATTCTAAAACAATATGTTTCATCACATAACACAATACGATTATTTACGAAAATTCGCTCATACGATCATGCTGCATGATTGGAACTTAAGAGACAAGAGGCATCAAAGTCAGTCAGTCTCAAACACCGGTGGTGTGGTCTGCAGTAGGTACCCCAGTTCGATCTAAGTCCGAGTTCAACACGAATCATCTCTTGTCTGGGGAGTTAGTTAAATATGACACTAAGAGGAACTAGGAAAGAAGGAAGGTGTTTTCAGTCCGCACTTTTGATATGCAAAAGCTACTTCCTTGTGTTAATAACCTCGTTGCTGCTGAGGGAATTTATCACAACGATTGTGGTTTGAAATTCATCAAACCCATCTGTCTATGTGACAAAAGTAATGGATGAAAAATATGCCTTCATCGAGAATTTAAATGTTGCTTAGCCTTCTTGGAGAAATGTTGGAATAACTTTTCTTCAATTGAATTAACTACTTATTAAAAAATTGCGCAAAACGACGCCATGACTCCAGGACAATATTTCCTGAGTAGCGAAGGACTTGAAACACGCGATGCAAGGGGGTTGAAGGTAAATCTTGGTAAGAATAACACCCACACAAAAAAAGTTGATTGAGTGAGAAGGGGGCCGAAAATGCGAAAGCAATTTACTGGGTGCATTTCCAATTAGGATTTCTTGTCAAAGAGCAGCTCCCCCAGCACTTCAGATGCGTTGGGTCCTCCATTCCAGCAACCACTTTGAAGGCTGTAGAGATTACGGGTAGGCGTGCAGACTAATCATGCAATCAGCTCGCGTGCGATCGATATAACTTCCTCCACTTTACGTTTCGTCGTGCAGGGATGGAAGAAAAACAAACCCTTCTTCGAGTGCCCTTGGTCGAAAGCCAGTAAGCACCTCTGGATTACAACAGGCTTCAGGAGTAAATTACAACACGATTAGTTCAGTAGGCCTGCTTTCCGGAAGGGTGTGAGTCGGTGGTTTTATGCCACAAGAAGTTTGGCACAACATTTTGGTGGTGTAAAGTGATTACAACGCACTCCCTCCCATAAAGTCACGATCCTTTTACCTACGACGGTAATCATAAGTTGTATATACGAATCGTGTCACTAATAGCTGATCAGATAAGAATTGTAGTATCACTGACTTGAGTACAATTTTCTGCATAATTTTGTGTATAAATTTTATAATGTTCGATTTCTTTGCTAATCAACTTTTTTTGACTAAAATTCTACTAAAAATTTATAAATTTGACAAATTTTAGTGATTTTTTAAGTGTTTTTTTTTTAATTTGCCAATTTAATGTGCTCAAAAAGTGTTGGCCAACGAACTCCTCCTTTCGTTTGGAAAACTTGAATTTTTGGGGCAAGAAAGGACTTTTTAGTCTCAATCCTAAGGAGAGATCGTCTGGAATGACACACACACACAAACATACGCACGCACGCATATATGTATATATATACATATATGAAAAAGGTTTAACTCTAGAATTCAATTCAGAATGTCTCAAAACGGATTTCAATGAAGAAATTGTTCAAAAATTTTGATTTTAAATTTTTTGGAGCCATTGCAGTAGCTTCATTTTCTACGAAAATTCGCTGAAAGGAACAATCGTGTTAGCCTTCCTGTGATTTTTGGGCATAACGTGTGGACAAGAAGTGGAGTCTCATCGGCTATTTGGTTGAATTTGCCGTCAACCTTCTCATCACTCTCAGCACAGGGACTAGGAGTGGGGACTTTTGATATGTTTACCTCCACACTAGTCCTAAAAATATTACGAAACCAAATTTTGTATTCCAATCTTTTCCCTTTATAACTATTCATTGCCTGGACTAATAGTAAAGGTTGGAGTTGGTTTTCCAATCGTTCTCGATCATGAACAGGGTGGAACAGCTTTTTAGCACCCGTGACCAAAGTCCAGTACCGAAGGTTTGACAGCCAGGGTGAAATCTTCTGCCATCTTCTCTTCTTCCTAAGATCCTGCAAATCTTTATTATCTGAGCAAGGTTGGGATTGGGTCCTCGTAAGATATGACCAATTTATGCAACCGAAAGTTTTAAACCACTCAGCAATCCTCGAGTCAGATCCCATTCTACCGCATGCCCGATTCTTCAGGACAATTCGCATGGTTCGTTGTCCACGGCAACACATCATAAACCAACGACACGTCAAGATTGTTTCTATTAATAAGAATTTCTGCTATAGGGACTTATCCCCATCTACTATAATATTGTTTTAGATTTGTATCGGAATAAATCTTAACTACTCCACGCTTCAAATGGGGGCTACGCTTCCCTGTAGCTCTGGACGATAGATTCAGAAACTTCACGGTTAAAACTATGGAAAAATGAAAAATGCTTCAGCCTACATAACGTAATCCAACCTTAATCAACTGATAAGAGCGATTTCGCACCTATTAGGTTATCCAGTATTCTCTAATTCAAATTGGGAGTAAGTAGTATGGGGAAGGAAATGGTTTTTGATATAATACCGACATAGGAAGGAAATTTGAGATCTTGTGTGATATTCAATAAATCCAGAGTCTTCAAACGATTAGTGTAAGTACAATTTTCAAGGGCTAGAAAATAAGTCAGGTATACAGCAATCAGCAGTCAGGTCTAGCAATGATTCATTGTATGTGAAAACCATATGAAATTTTCCATAACGCTTTTTGGAATCGGTATCTATTTCTTCATTGACTGTAAAGTGGGTAGTCTTTTCCAGAGGATTCGGTACTTCTACTGTAATGCGGAACGTTACCTCTGTAATAAAACTGCCTGCATGAGGAAACAAAAATAAAAATGAAATATGGATATACCGGCTAGAATATTAATGAAGGAAGGCCTGATATGCAACGGAGTGAAATACGAAGCCAACGGAAGATTGACTCGTCAAATAAGGAAATTGTGCGGGGATGAAGTGATTAATGGCAATCATTGGCCATCTCAGCCATCAGCGTTCGATGTGTCAAGAGAATAACATTCACCAACAGCCCGCATTCGAACCAATCAAAATATTTCTAAGGATAAACTTCCTTTCCACACAAAAACCTTAGTACACTATTTATACAAATATACTAAGAAACGCACACTTATTGCAAATATGTTGTACATATATAAAAGTATAATTATTATATTACATATATTAAGTATAATATAATGGTAGATGAATGAAAACACCTCTGACTCCGATTTGAAAATTTTCAAATGTATCCCATAATGTGATTGAGACTGATAACAAAAAGATTTCAACATTGAGCATTATTCAGATGATCACTGATGTGGTAAAAGAAGACAAAAAAGCGAGTGGTGAAAGAATATTCATAAGTTTCGGATAGGTTTTGTTCCAGAGAAGTGATGGCCAATGATCGTTTGAGCGAATTTTTTTTTTTTTTTTTTTTTTAATTATCGCATTATATTTATGTTGAATAGTGAATAATTTTAGCATTTTTGAGTACGAAGATTGTTAACTTTAAATTCTATGGAAAAAAATTGTTCTTCACAATATTCTGCTATTCTAACAACGATTTTAGAGTTTTAGTCTTTTTTGCAGTTTTTATATTATTAATGAAATTTAAAAATATTTGTAAGCATGAGGTTGTGCATAATTTTTTCAATGTTCTAGTTCAAAGTAGATAAACTTTTTTGAGTAATACTCTTCGAAAAATATAAATTTACCCATTTTCAAAGATTTTTTAGCATATATTTTGAAATTTGACCAATTTGTTGAGTTCAAAAAGTGCTGTATAACGAAATCTTCCTTTCTTTTGGAATGCTTGATTTTTTGGCGAAAGAACGAATTTTTTATCTCGCATTATTTATATATATGTGGTATGAAGGGTGGAATGAAAGGAGGTTCCAAGCGACAATTTCAAAATTTTACGAGAACCAAAAAAAGTCTCAGGCAAGTATTGTCCTCTTTGTTTGGTTGGTTTAGAATCCAATACATGATTTGGAGTTTCCCAGGAAGGTTTTCATAAATTTTCATTCGAGAAATATATATTTATTCAAATAAGCTCATTTGATGTAAAAAGTTCCCATCTGTTACCTGTCGGAACCTTTTTACACTGCAATTAGCATCACCCAAATTTGAAAAATACTGACATATTATGAAATGTAAGGAATAAAAATGTTTTGGGCATTATAATCACAACTCCCCTCCCTTACATCAACCATCCACGTTAAAATTTAATTTGATAAGGAAGCTGTGTAATAAGAAAGGCACCTGTTGGGTTATTTCATGAATGTGAAGGTATCACGCCTCAAAATTTCCAACTAAAAGGTTTGTCACAATAAACTTGTATCATGGAACTTTATTGAATTAAATTCAAACTTGACTCACAAAAGACTAGACACAGACACAAACTTGACTTGTAGTGATACAGTACACTTCTTAGGATCAGAATATCACTCACAAAAATTTTTCATATAAGAAATTAACAGAACTAAAAACCCGAATCAGCATCAGACTTCGTTAGACATTTCTGCATCTCCAAATTAAGTTTTTGCATTATAGAATAATATGGATACTTACCGATCTACGAACAGCAATATCAAAACTACAGAAATACAAAATAATGTTCAAAAGGTACCTAGATACTTTTAGGTAACGAAAAGCATAAAAATCAGCCTACCATAATTCAGTATATTCGAGAAGGAACGGTTTTATATTCACCGGAGTCGGAGGCTTATTTGCTCGTTTTTCTATTGTCTATCCCTTTTGACGTTAAAATCAGCATTGCACTGTTCGCCATCATCTTGGGCTTCTCCTGCTTCATTGATAATAGTTGATTTTGCGTTTTTGGCTTCTATTGATTAGTTTTATGAGGGTATTTGAAGGCGAAAACTGAAAGGATTTTGCCAAGGCAATGATGAGGAACGTTTTTACACTGAAAAATCGATTTTTAGGTGATTAAAGATAAGGAAATAGTTCGAAAATCTGTCACTAGAGCACACTAATTGAAAACTCACTTTTTGAAATTTTGTCGTTAGAAACCTTTTTAAATTCTACCTTTTCATATAGGTATCAAATGAAAAAGCGATTCGATCCAAGAATCGATGCAGGATGCCACAAAACGGATTTCCATGAAAAAAATTACGGAACTGTTCGCTAACAAGGTGCCGATCAGTTTCAAATTATAAGAAACCCAAAATAAACACAAAATCTGATTGTTTTAATCAATGTAATTTGAGTCATTCGAATTCGTTTATATAGATGTATCAGCGATGGGCCATTTCTCACTTCCCACCAGGTCTAGAGCACCGTATACCAGAGAAATCTTGTAGATTAATCACAGACTTCGTTTAAATTATAGTCGAGTTTGCATTTATTTAACTCAACAAGATGCAGATGGAATGAAACGGAAGAAAACTGAGGAAAAGCGATACTGGGGGATAAATATGTGCAGAGATTGAGAAAGGGTATTACGAAGAACCGCCCCACTCGTCTGCCTGATCAAAGACCCCTCTGCAAGAGCGGTGAGGGTTAAGCTACGCAGAAATTTATTTCAACATCTCAAGATCCCCCTCTTCAAACCCTCTCCGCCACTGGCTCCTTTGATGAGCTTGCCTTCTCCCATGAGTTCGCCTGCTTGGAAAACCCTCTCTACGATCTTATACTTGATTTCAATTCAAGAACTCTACCGCTCCTTCTTGAATTTAACTATACAGTTGGAGTTTTCCTCCAACGTCGCTCTTAGTTATGAAATCGTAAAATAACCTGGAAAGTATTATTCAGAGTATAGAAGTAGCACGCAAAGTTGAACGTAAATCTGCGCGAAGCATGGATCGCCGAGCAGTTGGATCCCTCTGCTTTAAAGTTTCCTTAGAATATGTAAGGTAGACGGTATGTAATAGCAGAACCTATTTAAAATTAAGATCATTCATGTACGCAATGAAATTATGACGTAGTTCCAAGGAAGAAATCCACGTGCATAACCGACTGTCGACTGTAAAGAACGATGCCACTTTTTTTTCTGAGTCTTCACTTTTCTTGTATAGGTAGGTACATTTCCGAATAAAATATTTATTTGTGCCAAATACATTTCCATTGCTCATATTCAATTAGAATTAAGAGAAGAATCTAGAGAGTCATTATAAACTAGTACACTGAAATATAGTTAAGTACCATAAAGAATGCATGCAATGTATTTACAGGCGCCAACGAAATAAAATTCTTTTCAATTTGTTGAAAAGCAGAAAATTGAAGAAAAATACACAGATGTTATCACTACACGGCTGATAACCTCATCAAAGGACACCGCACTTTCCTCAATCGAAATTTTCAGAAATCTCCCCCCAATTAAGTCTCTATGGGCTCAAAAAAAAAAAAGTTTTGAGTTATATCCAATCCTTTAAGCACTGGAAATGGCATCCAAAAGTAACCACCCCCTCCTCAATTTTTGAGATATCGAAGTGAAACTTGGAGGGCGGTTTTGAGGTGCCTAATAGTAGATTATAAAAAATAATAATAATCATATTCAAAAATCAGAAAAATCCGACAAATTTTGGACCGCCCATCGTAGTGGGGCCCATTGTATTGGGTAGGTATGTGCTTGGATATTTTCTTCGCCAAATTTTGCCTCATCACATTTGAACGATTTGTTTGGCACTGAACGAGATGGTCTCATTGACCTCATTCCGATCAAGGATAGGCATTTTAGAAAAAACTTCGATTTTTCATGGTTCATCAGTTTTACTCTGCGAGAACGGAAAATCTTTGAAATGAGATATTACCCGGCACAAAATGGAAAGGAAAAAATTCAAGTACCTAACCAATACCTCCCCCCGCTACTTAGGTTTTCTTTTGTCTTAAAACTTAGTATCAGTTACTTCAAGAACCCCAAGATTCACAACAATACCTCAAAAATTGTGAAAAAAAAAAAAAAAAATTTGAGGGGGGGGGTTAGAGGTTACTTTTGTGTACCATTTCCAAATTGGGTGTAATTCAATTCTCCCCCCCCCCCCCCCCCCCGCCGTTTTTTTCGCCCATGGAGTCTGTTGATTGGGGCATTGAAACCTATCTACCCGAATTCCATAAGAAAAGTGCGGACTTACACCAGTTCAGTGCACCGGGTATAATGTTATAGAACCAGGCTTCTTAGCCAATCGGTTAATCAAGGGTGGTTCGTACCTTGTAATGCAAAAAACCTCAATTTCAGCATCGTAGGGTGAATTTGATCCTTAAACAGTTTGTTACACCTATTTAAGGATCAAATTCACCTTAAGATTATCCCCTGAACGAATATCTGAAAGCGAAAAACTAACGACTGCCGACCTCAGGCTTCTTTCGTCTGACTCATGACTTCGGACTTACTTATACGTTCAAGTAGGTTTTCGGTTTATTATTTCCAATAATAAGCCTATGTGATCGTATAGCAAAAAATTTTTATAACCCCCCCTCAAACTTTGTCACTTTACGTTTCAAAGTGCGTAGTATCCAAATTTGAAATGTCCGTCCGCCGTCCGCCGTTCGCCGTCCGGGCCATAAAAGGCCTAAGAATTGACTTAAAAAACCCGTTCTTTCGCAAATACTCGTAGACTCCATTTGGGGTCTAGTTGGTCCTAACGTTTAACCATCCCGATCGCTTAACTCGCATGGATGCTATGGGTCAAAAACGGACGAAAAAGTGTATTTTTCGAGGCTTTGAGTGTTAGACTTACGCACGCGCGCACTCCTGGTGGGTGGAAGAGGGTGGGCCGGAGAGAGAGTGAGAGGGAGGGCGAGGCGGAGGGTGTGAGAGGGAAGTGAGAGGAGGGGAGAGGGAGTGGGATAAAGCGTAAAATTATGGGGTCCTGGAGCTGTAATGCAGTGAACGAGTGAACCAAATATTGGAAGCGCGATGCCCCGAGTTTCGATAGTAAATATACTATAAGTGAGGCTAAATAATTACGGTCAGTTTTCTACGTAGAAGGTCTGTATGATACAGAAATAAGAAACCTTTGTGTAATAATTTGCAGCGTTTTTTTCTTTACCATAGGGCATGAGGAAAGGAGGAGCACTTTAGGCATCATGGGTAGATGCAACGACAAGTAACGTTCCAAATAAATTTTATTTTTGGTTTTGATGTTTGTGGTTTACGTAATTGATGTTTTACCACAAGCATTTTTCCGTTTTGGCCCCATTATTTTATAAACCATTTGGAGGTGTACTGAACATGTCCGGAATAGTAATTTAGTTGTACCTAATTTGTTCAAGTCTCAACATCTCATGAAATTTTTCTTTTAACACAGAATGTGTTTTTGTCTGGTAACCGAAAACGAAACGTTTATGTGTAATGAAAATGTGTTGCAATAATTTCTGATTATTTCCGCTCACAACCGAGTCATTGCTAGGGAAATGGTACTTCGCCATTTTCATCCCACAAAATTCGTTGACCATTCGTTCAAAAGCTCTCGATTTATCCAACTATATTATGTTAACTACTGCGAAGTGCGTGGCCAACAAGCTGAGTTATGAGCATGGTTATTTGAATAATTGTTTACACACAGGTGATCATTCTCAATAATTGATATTGTGAACATGATTGCAACCACTTGTTCATTTCTGATGATTTCATTGAGCTAGTGATGAGCCGTTGCGATGGTGATAAATAGATGAAACAACTTGACATAGTAGTGATAACTGATAAGATTCACCGCAATATTTGAGCCATTCTTATATGCGGGTTTCACGGGTTAATGTGAAACGCATGAGCTAGTTAGCATTTTTGCTAACTACCAAAACCCTTTTTGCACTTCATTAAGAGCCTGGTATCTTCATGAAACGCCTAGGCAGTTGTATAAATGGCTAGGTTTCTGTGCAAACGCTCGTTATTTGGCTAAAATGGCTAGCCATTTACGGTAATGACTAAGTTGAAAAAGTGACCGCGACACTATCCAGAGTTGCGTAAGGCTGGAAAATGTGTTTTTGCATTTCGGACTCTTGAAGTGTTTTATTAGGTAAATGCTTGCCAACTAATTTTGAGAAAGGGTGGGGGTTGAAGGTTGCTTTACCATCTCGATTAAGATAGTGTATCATTAATTATAAACCAAAACCACATAACCAGAAAGAATGTTTCATTTGAACATCCTGTCCAAGTTTTGGTTCACCTACCTCAACTGCAACGGAATGAGGATGTTCTATTTTCATTTATTTGTCATTGTGAATCCATATTTGTCCTCGCCCTAGATGGATCTAGTTGATCCAGTTGTCGGTCTGCCCGCTACAAAAAAGTCTAGGGGGTCCGAGTATGAATGGCATGATCGCCGGCTTCCGCTCAATAACCTCTTTATTATAAAAGGCATGTCAACAGCAGCCGTAATTCGACCTCAGGCAATCGGTGGGTGACCACAAACGTTCTTTGTGGTTTGCGCTTGTGTGCAGCTGAACAGGCTTTTGAGCTCACAATTGGAGAGAAGCATCATATATGTACATAGGTTTTTAGTGCACTGAGATTACCGCATGCACCATCCAATAATTATTATTTTGATCGGCGTTGTTATTTTGCGCTTCCACAGTACAACTGCATGATTAAAACTCATTATCAAATTATAATTTTCTTCGTATTTAGATTATTGACAAGTTTCATTATAACTCCAAGAATGTTTTCATGGTAATGAGTAAATAATTTGATGCAATTATTCTTTAAATTTTTTTGTTTTAGCTCGACAACAATCAAGAAGACATAAATTTTACATGAATGATTGCTGTGCAAACTCAACTTAAGCTTCTGGAAAGGAAAAAAGTTGTTCAAATTTTGTTCACGAATGAGAGCATAGCCAACATGCTGGACGATCACTCTACATTGAATTGGTGACAACAGAATTCGAAACATGGAAGTCGTGGTTCAAATAATACACATTCTCAACCTGGGCATTCCTTACACTAACATACGACTGGAAATATTCTTGTTCCTGGCCAATTACATCTCGACCTGGCACCATCTTACCTTCATGGACCTCGTTAACCAAGAGGATTTCTTTGAAGTGGACTGAACTTAACCGTTTGCTCAATAAATTGGAGAAACGGTAGTTCAATGAACCTTATTTAATTCATATAGAATATTTATATTATTTGTGCATCCTACAACTTTCCACATAAAATAGGTTAGAAGCTTGGTGAATTGACATTATACTGACCTTCTCGCAGTTTTTATTACCTATCCAATTTCCCCTGATTTCAAACGCTCTTGACCATCTTTTGAGCATTAGAATGGTGATAGTTGCATCTTGCCTGCTAAGTGAGTCATATATCTTTTTTTTTTCTACTGTTCTCATGTACGATTGGTGCGCGTAACAATGAATGGCCGTAATGCTGTTCCAATAACTGTAAATTGATAGAAATAAAATGATCGGTAAACTACATCATCACAACTCACTGTTATTGTTCTCGAAACGAGAATCGTTTTTCGGAGATCTCTTGAAGTAATTCTTGAAGACATTGTACAAAAGAAAAGCATTACTCTCCCTTGCTAAAAGAAAACGCCCTCATGTTGGGTCGGATTAGGAAAAGGGCACAGGCCTATTGTGAGGCAACAGATGTTAAAGACAGCTGTCTGTAGGGGGAGTGATTCAATGTTCAGGTAGATCATCCATCAGAGTCAGGCAGACGGTATGGTGTTTTCTATTTTAAGTGGATGTGTAGTTGTATCATCAGCAGTAGCGGTTCGGGGGTACCTCTAGCAGCAATGGAAGGAGCTGTAGGACTTTTTGCGAATTGTGTTATTTAAATTATGCTAAACTTAGAGACTCAAAAACAGAAACTATTTCGAAAAGATAAGTAGGCACTGAGAAATTTTTTATTCAAGTAGTTTTGTAGGTTTCTTTCACTTTGAGGAGCACATAAATTGTTCATCTCGTCTTCAGATAATAAGCTAATGAGCTTCCGACGGTTTTGTTTCTAAATGTCTGCGATGAGCGCTGGTGGTTCTTCTACGGACCACCATATAAAATGTCTAGGGTATATGGTTTATTTTTAAAGTTATTACAAACAGGTAATATCAAATTTAAATTTTAACCTAGCATTCATTGATTCGCGGTGATGGTCAGTAGAAGAAGTACATTCTTGAGGTTTCTCCACCTCTCCAAAGAGCAGTAAACACGGGGTATTTCTACTCTGACGAATAAAAAGGATATATGGAGTGGTTTCGGGTAGTAGATATTCCTTATTTTATTTGATTCCAAAACCAGACCAAAGTACAAAGAGTCTCAGGTGAACTGATATGATTATTTCTCAAATCACAAAACACATTTTGACAAGATCGTGACTTTTCCCTGAAGGACAAGGATAGGAGTAGGTGTTTCATCTACTCTATAAAGTTTATATTGACAACAACTTTAGGCTTTTACGCTTGAGCGGACTTCAATGCTTTTTGCAGGATAACTGAAATAATCCTGAGAAGATTTACAGCAAATAAAAGACAACGCCCTTCGACATCTGTATGACCTCTGAGGGTATTTAATTTGTTTCATCCTCAACCTACGTTGTTGAAATTTAAAATGGTGGGTCTTTGGAACTGGTAGATTACAGTGACAAAGTACGAGTGAATAGGCCTCCAGAGCAACAGTATGAACTTCGACAAAATTAATCACACAGTGCTGACTATAAAATTCTTTAGTAACCAAGCATCGATTCAAACACCCCTGAAACCACCGTAAGTAATCAACCACCATGACCACCTGAAATTACAGCAAGTAATTTTGTATTTCCGTAGCACAATTTTAAAACTTATATTCCACATTGTTCACACCAACGTTTTTCTACACAAAACCCATATATGGGGTTGAATAGGTCTCGCAGCGTAACCTTGCCGGTTTACCAAAGAATGGCTTGAAAGAATACGGCAGCTACGCAGTGGTATGTGAAAACCGCTGCACGAGATATGTACCTATGTGAATGAATTAATGACAGAAGGGTTTTATTCATGAAATAATGTATGCATGTGGTAGTTCCAGCACATTTTTAATATTTGGAGCGAAGAAAGTATCCAAATTGCTCTTGAACAAAAGGCGTTACAAGGCGTGGCCAGGAGGGCGGTCATCTCCCTATTGAGCCTGATTTGATGAAGTGCTTAAAACCCTGACTTTTTTTTACAATGCAATTTATTTGCAAATATATAAAGATGAATGAAAGGAAACGAGATAAGTTTAAAAATACTAGTAAATAAATAAATGCAGTAATATACACTAAACACAAAAGAAATCGAGTTTGTACTAACGATTTATCTCGCGATTTTGACAACCAACGATACAACAAAACCTTATCAATTTGATTGCATAAAAAACATACAACCAGCTTAATATCTATATTAAAATTGTAATTTTATAATAAAATAATTACCTAATTAATTATAAAATAATATCTATATAAAATTAAGATATACAATATTAAATATTAATCACAATAAATATGAACAGCAATAGATACAACCCATCACTTATCTGTAGATAGGTAACATCAATCAATTAATATAGTTGAAATCAGTCCCTAGGATTTTTCTGTACCTCCAGGAATCAATAAAATACCGCGCCAAGGGGGCGCCGAACTAACAAGGTCCGCCGTTAGGAGCGCTAAGGGGCGAAGACATACATGACTTTCCTCTGGTCTGGTGACCTTGTGTCACCCTTTTTCGCTATACATTTCGTTTCTCACACCACCAACCTCGTCAATCCTGGTGAAAAATGAGAATTATGTTATCAATACATACATAATTTCATTAAAGGAACACAAACAAAAATAACCGGCAAAAAACAAAAACAATGTGTGTCCGTAAAGGCTACCCTCATAAGCAACAAAACAGAAGCAAATCGGTAAGGTCCTTGTTTACGCGCTGCGCTCTACCTCGAGCTTCTTAAGTTCGGAGTTCTAGACCTATATTTCAACTGTTCAATGCCCTACCCCATGAGATCCGCTCTATTTCTAAAATTGAAAAGTTCAAAAAAGAACTGAAATAACATATAATAATGAGGCAATCTGAGACCCATTAGATATTATTAAAACTTTAAAATGGTAACTGAATAATTCCTATGTATTCTGATTTACCAGATGTATATGTACCTATTGATTCTAATTTACCTATATTTACTTACAAGATGATTATTGAATAAGGTATTGAATGAGTGTGCTGATTATGTATTACTCCTCCCCACAGCACAAGTCTACGACTTATAGTGGGGAGTAGCATTTATTGATTTGTGTAAATTTTTGTATTGCAATACCTATCTAAATAAATGCGTTTTTTTTTTCAAAAAAAAAAAAAAAAAAAAAAAAAAAAAAAAAAAAAAAAAAAAATTAGGTTCGTGGCCCTTAGAAAATTCGCTGGCCGGCCGAACCATTTACAGCGAAATTTCGTCAAGATAGGGCACGGGGCGACAAAATTATTATTCTCTTCCGTATCCATTCTGTTGCAAAATGAGCCACGATCCTACACGTTCTCTGAAGCAAGGTGGACAATTTAAATTAAGCATTTCTGACCTCAGTTTAATGATCCGACTGATTTAGGCCACCCCCGAATACTGATTCATGTCCGCACATATCTCCCCGTGATTCAGCTGTCGGTAAAGAAGGTATCGAGTTGTATTGGTCGCATTATACCTGTGTGAATCGTATGTTTAGTTTTGAAAATAAAACTGAGCTACGGAAGCAATTAGGCATAAGTTAGTTTTCATTTAACAAAAATGGTCAGAAAACAGTCCCTGGCCCTCACGAAGCTGAATTATCTCTTCGTCAAAATCTAACTCCTTAAACGTCGACTCACGTCGGCTTTCGGTCAGTTTCCGTACATTAGGTACATGAAAGGACGTTTTCGGATTTCAACATGGCCCTCTTTTGATTTCAATACATTGCATTCGACATAAAAGTAATATAGTTTTTCATATTACTACGACATATTGCTACAATAAAATCTATTCTAGCGATTCGAACAAAAATTTGTTCGGTAAAAATATTCACTGCTGAAAATAACTTAGCGAATATTGTAAAAGATTATGTTTGATTGTCATGCAAGTTAATTCATAAAGTTGTGCTTATTCGGTTGTACGGGAAAAACTGATGTGACAGAGAATCATCTTGAGGAGATCTCATTTATACCATCCCCGACAGTAGAGAGGAGTTCATTGAAATCTGAAAATATTTTTGTGAAATTCTTACTTTTGTTTTCATAAAATGATCCCTTTTCGGTCCTAAATGTGGACAAGTTCCCCTTTTTTCAACCGATCTTTGTCTTCCACTTTCAACGACCAGACAGCCACCAACCACTTGAACCTCCTTTCACTTTATTATAACGCTTTTCTAAGCGAATCTCTTCCACCGCTTCACCCCCTTCACAAGTCCTCATTCTTTTGATACAGACTCTTATAAAAGACCATTTCTTGAGATTATAACCAGGATTTATTTCGCTATCCTCTCGTTTAAGCTTCAAAGGGCGCTCAAAGACAAAACAAAGATTCGCAATGACGATTTCAGTCCATAAGAAGGGGAATATTCTGTAAGCTCCTCATATTTCCTTACGTTTTCCTTCAATTTGCGTAGTCACAATCACAACACGCAGTTAAATATATCACATCGAGTATTGCGAACTTAGCTAAGGAACCTCATCACCAAACATTCAATAAACTATTCAAAAAAGATAACGAGCTCACCAAGAGACCAAATAGCCTTCAAACCCAATTTAATTATAATTGTACGTGTAGGTTAGGAGAACAATTTCCATCAGACACAATGATTTTTATAAGTATATATATATATATATATATATATATATATATATATATATATATATATATATATATATATATGGTATATATATATATATATATATATATATATATATATATATAATATAAATTAAATTTAATAGAAATTTCACAAATAGAAAGAGAAAAGAAAGTTCTAATATTTCGATTTAAATCTTTTTCAAAGTTAGAAGAATAAGTAATGGTTTTTTTGAATTTAGGGACCTGGGATAGTATCATGGAAGCGAGTAACCATGTAAATATGTATGGCTTCGATACTAATAGTCTTGTGCGAGTCAATCATTTAGGTTGAGGCCAGGAGGCTGCATGGCTCCCAATACCCATCTATGAGCCCGTTCAGATTGTTGTAATAATCTGTTCATAGATAGATTATTATTACAGTATTATTGTTACAGTAGAACAATAACCAATACAGTGTATATAATATATATATATATATATATATATATATATATATATATATATATATATATATATATATATATATGTGTGTGTGTGTTTTTTATTTACCTATAGGATACGTTATTATATATAGCTTAACATTACGTGAATGAAATACATAATATTAACAAAGAACCCAGCACTTTTCTTATGAAAATTGAGTTTCACAGAATTCATAGGAAACTATTCTCACATGATAGCTTTCGATGCCTCAATAAAAAAGTAAAAAATAAAAAATAAAATGAAATAATTAAGATACAAATAAATAGATACATAAAACTCTCAACTTTCCCCTCAAGTTTTGGGGGTCGAAGAGAAACTTGGAGGGCGTTTTTTGGGTGCCTAATACTAATTTTCAAGCAAATTAAATCTAAAAAAATGTGGACTACCCAAAGAGAGTAGTATTGGACCGGTAGGTACTTGGAAAAATTTGGTTTTCATTTTTTGCAGTGATATTTTATTTTGAAGATTTTTTAACACAACAAGATGGTGAAGCCAGAATTGCGATATTTTATTTCGTTCAAAGGTAGCCATTTTTGGAAAAACCACGCTTCTTTATATATATCGCAATATATAATCAATTCTATAATTGATATCGCAATTCTGGCTTCATCAACTTGTACAGTATAAAAAAATCGTAAAAATTGGAGAATGTTTTTTTTCAAGTACGCACTCAATACCCTTTGGGTTGTCTAAATTTAATTGTATTTATTCCGATTTTTACTTACTTAAAACTTAGTACCATTCACCGCAAAAGATTCCTCCAAGTTTCACGACGATATTCCAAATATTGAGAAAAAAAGTTGAGGGGGAGCTTACTTTTGAATACAATTATACTCAATACCCTTTGGGTAGTCTAAATTTTATTAGACTTTTTCCATTTTTTTATTTGTTTAAAACTTAATTTCAGGCACCCCAAAAGTGCCCTCCAAGTTTCATCAATTCGAAATTCTTCGACGTTTCATAGTTCAACATTTCACATTATAAGTTTCAGAAATTCGAAGTCCTTCGATACTTCAAAAATTGGAGGGAAAAGTTGAGGGGGAGCTTACTTTTTAATATAATTATTTCCAGCAATTAAATAGGGAATAACTCAAAATACTTTCAATATATGTTTTAGCCCATGGAGACTTTTATAGGGGCATCGAAAGCTATCTTGGGGGCATTGTGTTCCATAAGAATTCCATGAAACCCAATTTCCATAAGAAAAATATTGGATCCTTTGTAACAGAAGAACGAATACAAATACATGCCCAGTTGATGGACCTTTTAATGGGCATTGAATACAAAAATACGAAAATAAATCAACAGCTAATGATAAATCTATACCTACGTACAATCAAATTGAACAGCTTCTCGCACCTACGGACCAACCGTTCGCTCTCCAAAAGGGTTCAAGTATTCTAAGGGAAGACATCGTCAACACAAAAATGTGAATCGTTAAGCAACATTGGCTTGCAGAACTACGCTGAACTTTTGCTAACTCGCCTACATCGATTCGGTTTTATAGAATGTTGAAACTGTCAGCAACTGTGTCTGTTCCGAGTCTCTATACATATATGCATAGACGAAGCCTGAGTGGAGAGTTCACCCACCAGTACAAATTCATAGTTGAGTGGGATGGATCACTTGAAAGTTAGGGGCACACTCAGATTGCCAGAGTTCGACAGTCCACTCATGGGGCACTCATCACTTTTTCAACTTAAGTTAGCAGCTCTGACAGCATGTTGTAGGAGAGGTTTTCCATGTTTGAGGGGAAATGCAAGGGAAATTACCTCTCGCAATTTGTAATTGTCGATAACAGTTCTAAAAGGTTACTGTTTTGTGTTTTACTTTTGGTGATGATAACCTTGTTCTTCGACGATGTGCAGAGATTTGTGTATAGAGCTGTGACGGAAAGGAAGTGAGAAAATGAGAAAGCAAAGATTCGGCAGTTAGTTGTTATTTGGATACAGATGTAGTTGAAAATAAGAAGAGAAATATTCCTATTCCTATTTATGAGTCAGTTGGACAAAAAGAAGACGTTAGTTTTGTGTTTTACAACAATAGCCACTAACAAAAGAAAGTTAGGGAAGGAACATAGACTATAATTTAAATCAACAATAAGAGTAACAATCAAGAGAAAAAAAAAAAAACAATAAATAGTTCTTACCAAAATATCAGTATGAAACTGAATACCAATGTTCCTTGGGTAATCTCAATAACTAAAAAAAAAAACAATATTCTTCACCAAAAGTTTCAATCAAAATAATTTTGAAGGGGGGGAAATAAAAGGGTGAAGCGAATTTTGGTGATGATAGGCATGATCAATAATTTTAAAATCATCCTGTATATTGACCCTATTAGGTTCTTTCTTTATTTTTATGGCTTCAAGCAGCCGTAACTTGTTGGTATACCTCTCGCTACCTATAATCTTAACATCCTTGTATTTGAAAGAATGGGCATTCCCCAAACTCAAAGTGTGCCGACTAAGAGCAGTCTTTGTTTCCTGGTTTTTAACATCATACTGATGCTGGTCCAGTCTAACTTTAGTTTTCTGTACAGTGGAACCTACATATACTCTATCACAACCCCCACATGGGTGATAACCTTGTTCTTGTGTGCAGAGATTTGTGTATAGAGCTGTGACGGAAAGGAAGTGAGAAAATGAGAAAGCAAAGATTCGGCAGTTAGTTGTTATTTGGATACAGATTTAGTTGAAAATAAGAAGAGAAATAATGAGTCAGTTGGACAAAAAGAAGACGTTAGGTTTTGAGAGAGCATCAAGCAATCATGATCTTTTCGCGTTAAACGTGTTTTCTTGGAATTCTCATTGATTGCGCTATCCTGATGAAAGGAAAGTAACTACCACTAACTCATTCCACATACCAAAATGATTCGGAAAAACATGCACTACAAACTAGGTATGCTGAGATCGCTAGGATTCATAGAGCGACTACCACTTTCAGCTGTGCTGGATGTAAGACTCACTCTTTCTCGAATCGGAATAGTCTGCAAAATATTTCGTTCTTGATTGTTATAAGATTCGAATGAGTTCAGTTAGTTACATTTAACTACCTACCGTTTGGGTACCTACTGTCATGTGCCGCTGTTCTTCAATACGATTAGTACATACATTATTTACCCTATTCTTCCATTGCCAACCTTTGATTCACTTTGAAATCCAACGGTTAATTTAAAACAAACTCCGAACAAAATAAATGATGTCTGTATGTGAATAATAATAAAAGTTATCACTTGACGCACTCATGTGATCTCCTGTCGTCGCTCAGGATATTGCACCATGAGGATGAACCTCAACTTAACGCAATTTTTCGTTTATGAATCTCTGTTGAGTGTGCATAAGGAAAGCCCACCCAGTGGGCCCTCAGGGTCGCCCTCAAATCACGTCTATGAACCGCGCTGAGTGCAAGAATCCCCTTATTGATGTACTTGAGGGCCCGCAGATTTGGACCTGATCGAGTTAGGTTTAGTATTTTTCCAGTTATGTTTAAACTTTTCCCACATAGATTTAGACTAAAGCAAAGTTCTATAGATAGCCTCATATGACTCAACTCAAGTTTCAATAATAAACCTGGGTAATAATTTTCTGCATATATTACATTACTTTGGGATAGAAACAGAGTTCTCAGAGCTGCTGATTGAAAATGGCGCACCAAGACTACCCGAGTTTGATATGGAAAATCCTAACAAATCGATCAGTCAGTAACTATTTTGCTAACTATTGTGCCCATTTTGCCAGTTGGGTAAAAAAATTCCAGATATGCCGAGTTAAGCTTCCAGTTTCACTTAGGCAGAAATTGATTTCCCACATTTGTTTAGACGGGTTCAAACACAGCAACACATACACAAAATCGATTTTTCCAAATCAGGTATTTTGTTGCGACACACTTTATAAATAAAACCCCAACTTGAAACTATAAACAAGTGAGACGATTTGGATAGTCTAGACAACTTAGATCATAGTAACAATGATTGTGAAAAATCCCAATGATCCAGTGACATGAGCAAGCGAAACAAGTTTTAGAAACCTTCTGCAGTCAACACTACCTATATCCTGTAGAATTGTTAGGTACCATGTCCTATGATATGGGGTGGTTGTGTCCAATCATGAAACTATGAAGGAACTCACTACCTACCTACTCGGGGTAGGTAACTCATTTATATTAGGTCAGTACCTTTCCAATAGTGTAGGTAGGTATCGTATATAATCAACTACCGTCTATCGACGAATTCCGAAACCGCATAACTATAAAAATAGGTAAACGTTTGGTGCTACAATAACTACATACAGGTAATTCATACACATTATACATCTTTTTTGCATTGGATGGAACCGTCGCCTTGCCTACAGTGACAAACGTAGATAACTTATGTATTCATTTTTTACGTTATTTCTCGAAACTACCGTGCCTCATAATTCTGCGGTAGGTCCGATTTTAATCCATCACGTCATATTTAATCTTCATTAGATGATTCAGTGTAAATAAACCTTATCGGTAATTGTTAGTTAGAATTTATTTGACCGGATACATACACCGTAACGTATTTAACCAGCTATTGGAGGGTTGAAACTTTACCAAAACTGTTTTCCTTGATTACCTCGATTCCTCAAATTTGCTAATTTTGAGTTACCTAGTTTCAGTATTGAACCCACAATATTATGAACGAATCTACCATTAGCGAAAATTTTCTTCAATTTCGGCAACTTACAATCGATTATTAACAGCAAAGATTAATAAAATAGTGAATAGTGCAGGACAAGTTTTAAATACTGAATTGAAAAGGTGACCCGGAGATACCTAACCACTGCGGCGGTTTAAATGGCGTGAGGAAGTTAATACCATTAGCTGTTGATATAAACCGATGTCTCAAAAGCCACAACATTATGGCTCTGTGAGTGCGTTTTCTTGTACTTCGTTGAGTGTCCCGAGCGGGCAACATTCGAAAGGTGCCAAGCGGGAAGGGCAGGTCGCAAGAATTCATCCGAACAATTAAACCCAGGTCTCCGCGGCTTGAAACGAAAATAATTCAATTGGCCGTTCCCACAGCTGAGAACACTACGACCATTCATGCATTCATTCATCCAGCTCAACGTCCTAACATTCAAACAAATCAACTGCGAAAATCTCACGGTAAGACACTGCTTGCGGATAGTTTGAGAACAAGCCGTTGTCTTCCTGATAACATCTGAGAGAATGTTAACAACATTTTGTTCCGTATAAAATGTATCGAGGAAACACTGTTTTTTTTTTGCACAAGCCTTCAGTTAGAAACGTTATTATTATAAACCCATTTTAACGTAGGTGTACTAACTGGTTCTGTTCTCGATTCAATTTGTAACAAGCAGCCATGATCACTAAAGACAAAGGTAGAACTTTCTAGAATTCTTGAAGGTGCTTAGATGGTTTGGTTTTTCACCAGTGAAAAAATCGCGGATTTGAATTAGCTCAATGAAAATATAATAGGTAAATCAAATGAGTCAGAAATGAAGGTTTTCGCCCAGCTGAGCGGAAAATGGAAATGTTGGATAAATTAAATTGAAAATGGAGAGAAAAAAATTGGAACTATATTTTCAGCATAATTTGTCAGCTCTTCAGCCTAATTTTGTATATAAATTTTTGAATATTCTATTTATTAGTCAATAAACTTCATTTGAGCAATATTCTGCTTAAAAATATAAATTTAACAATTTTTTTTAGCCGTTTTTAGCCATTTTTAGTGATTTTTTCAGCACATTTTTTTGAAATTTGACCAATTTAATGTACTCGAGAAATACTAGCCAGCAAACTCATCCTTTCATTCGAAAAGGTTGATTTTATGGCGCAAGAACGGAATTTTTATCTCAATCCTATGAAAAGTTATCATATGGAATGATATATATTATATAATATAAATATATTTATACACATGAAAAAGCGTTATACTTTAGGATTCGTTTCAGATTGCTTCAAAATGGATTTCAATAAAGGAAATTTTCGAAGAGTGATTTTAAAAAATTTAGAGCCATCGCAATAGCTTCATTTTCAATGAAAATTCGATAAAATGGTATTATGCAATATAACGTAAATTATAATAAATAATAAAATATATTAGTCATATTTGAAAGACCTTTTTTATGATGATACATCCCTCATTATAGAAGATTCTTCAGCCATTCTTCTATGGGTTACACTACAAAAAGACTGCGAAATTTCAGTTCAACTTCATCGGAATTGGATAATGGCTTTTTGTCCTAATCTAACAGCGCACATTCTTAAAAAATGTAATGTTGGTCAAGAGCTTTGACTATTTGGAAGTAGTAACTTCCACTTTTTTTACTTCAGTGAAATTGGGATGATCAATACGCGACAGACCGTAAATCTTCGAAAGCATAGCAAAAGGGTAATACTGAAACAGGTTCTTCGGACTTTATTCAGAATTGGTTGAATAAATCATTTCACTGGGAGGACTGGCGTAAATCAGCTTTTTGTCTGCCCTACAGAAGTCGAATTGAACTTCTCCTCACATAAATTGTCGAAAGAGCGAATGAGTTATGATCCCAGATAATGTTGATTGAGATAAAATTCTAATTCCCAGACCTGGATAGCATCAGCTCCCTTAAATTGAGAGATTATGGGAATCGTCGAATCTGACTTACTTTCCAATCATATTTTCCCAGGAGCTGTGTTTTCTGGGATTCGCAAGTCATTTCGTGGATAAATACTGGAAAATATCGAACTGATAACATTGTAACTGTCACGAAGGATACATCCTCCATTGTCAGTGTTCATGTAGAACAGAAACAAAACTAGCACTGCAACTAACGTATTACAAAAAGCGTTATTATTTTAGTATTGGATAGCCCGAACTATATAGGTATTATACATGTGTGTTATTTCGGACAATATCTTTCCTTAAAATTGAGTCAATTAAAAAATAAATAAATACATAAATAAAATTTAAAAAAGTTTGTTGGACTGCACTTGTTGATCAGATTAAAGTCTCCAAACTTAAAAAATAGTTCTTAGAACCACTTGAAATTGGCAAAAGGCTCAATCTTATTGAATTCATATTTTTTATGTTTAGCAAAATATAACATGCTAGAATAGTATTATTATTATTATTACAGAATAGTATTATTCTGTAATAATATTTTCGTATTACATACTCGTAATAGTATTAATTCAGATCATTCAATTTATTTTTTCTGTGTGTCATTTGTGATATGGGGACGTTCGGACATTTTGCCACTAAAATGAGCGGATAAACTCAATTTTCATCAAAATGTGCCAAATATCTGTAAACATTACAACAAACTATTTGAATGAACGTAAATGGTTTTAATAGCAGAATGAATGGATGGTTTAATAAAAGAATCTTTCCAATTGAAAAATATGTTACGATTATCAATTGATGCACGAAATTGTGACTATAAAAAAAAAATGAACTTTAGAGATGGAAAGTTGAATAAAATTCAACAATACTTTTACCTAGGTAATTAAACTATTCAAATGTAAGATAAACTGCTGTTGATAGCAGAATTTTATTTTAAAAAAGTTGTTATAACGAAAAAAAAAAAATTTTTTTTTCAATTGAAAAAATATGTTAAGGTAATTACGAATTAATGCACAAAATTATAACTATAAAAACGGACTGAGCTTAAAAGGTAGAAAGTTGAATAAACAAGTTCCGGTCTTGCAGCACGATCGTATGAGCGAACTTCAGTAAATTATCGTATTATATTATGTTACATTGTTTTGATAATTGAGGACTTTGAGTGAAAAGCACGAGGGGAGGGGGGGGGGGGCTGAAAAGTAATGCCTCCTATTTTTTCACAGCTTGGAAAACGAGGAGAAATTAGAAACACCAATGCAAAACACCACAGAAATAAATATTATGATAAAACATGAACTCATTTTCCAACATAATCTCCATTTAGACACATGAATTTTTCTGAACGTTCAACCATTTTTTGATTCCGTTGATAAAAACAATGCCAGGCGAAGAAAGGCGTCGGAATTCCATTGATCTTTGATGCAGGGCCATAAAGTGAGTCCAGGATTCATCCTCAGAGACCATTGAGCGAAAATTGGTCGCCTACTCTACGATACAGAACCAGAAACTCAATACTGGCATCAACGAGCTTTCTCTTCATTCATTCTGTGAGCTGTCTTGGGACGCAGCGAGCGAAAATTATACAATAAGTGAGGCTTGATAATATGGCTTAAACTGTCAAAGCCATAATATCAAACGTCAATTATAAAAAAATAAAAATAAAATTAATACTAAACCTCAATTATCGACAAATTTTCGATAATTGGGTTCCAAGGCTGTTCACAGAAGAAATGAAGAGAAAGCGCTTTGATGCCAGTATTGAGTTTCTGGCTCGGTATCGTCAAGAAGGCGACCAATTTCTGCTCAATATGGTCACGGGGGATGAATCCTGAATTCACCATTATGATCCTGAATCAAGGAAAACTTCAATGGAATTACGACACCATTCCATCACTTGGGATTATTTTATCAACCGAATCCAAAAATGGGTTCAACGCTTAGAAAAATGTTTGTCTTTAAATGGAGATTATGTTGAAAAAGATTTCATATTTTGTTATACTGTATATTTCTGCAAAATATTGCAATGGTGTTTCTAATGTATCCTCGTTTCAAAAGCTGTGAAAAATTGGAGGCGTTACTTTTCAGCCTCCTCTTCTAATAATAGGTAACTAGGTACCAATTTTATTGCAAAAACTAGTTCTAAATAATATTTTGCAATTCAAAAAATATTTAGGATTTTTAGATTTTTTGCAGTTTTTAATTTATTATTTTATTTATTTATTAATTTATTTCTTGGCAAATGTTTCAATAAAATTGAAAAGCTTGATTTTTTGGCAGAATAATAGAATTTGTATCTCGATCTTGAAGAAGATAATCTTCTGGAAGGACACGTTCGCAACGCGCACGCGAGCGCGCCCTCACACTCATACACACAATTAACCTCTAGAATTCGTTTCAGAATGTCTCAAAACGGATTCCACAGAGCCATTGCAATAACTTAATTTTCAACGGAAATTCGCTAATTGAACAATACTTCTACCTTCGTAATTAACCGAATAACTGAAGCTGAAATTCAAGGAAGAAGGAGGGTCTGCCGATGTGAGATGTGTAAAATCTTGGAAATTTTACTAGTTTTTTTTTCTTCCATTTATATTAATCTTTTTTTATGTATAAAATGTATACTTTTTGAAACGTGCACACATAATTGTATTACTTGCATATTATAAGGATAATATTTTTTACTTTTCCATGAATTGTAAGCATTAATCTCGCAATTTTTTTAAATTAGCAGATTTTTTAATGGAAGGTGCACTTGAATAGATTAAATATAGAAATTTTCCCTATAGTTCGATTGATCAAATTATAAGAAACAACAGTACCCATCTTTTTCAAATGAGGGAAGTAGTGAGTGGATAATGTCATGCGGAGAGAAATAACAACAATGAATAAAATAGATGAAAGAATGTAAATGAAGAGGTACATTGAACACGAATGTACGATTCTCATGGAATAAAAAGAGGAAAGAAGGGGAATTGATAGGATCGATTCAGAGCCTACTGTAGGCCACACGCAATCGTCTTTTAACCTTCGTTAGAGGTAAAGGTTGAATTGTATCAATTGGAAAACTACTTGGGCAAGTCATTGAAAACATGAAGCTGATCGGAGGTACCCTATCAGAGGGGAACTTGCAAGCTCGCACGGATCTATCAAGATTGGTGTGATAGGAACAATTCTAATGGACTTGAATCAAAAGTTATCGAATTCAGAAACCTGTATAATGAGAGAAACTAATTCTTAAGAAGAAACGTTGTTAATGGTTCCGTAACCGTGGACAATTAGAATATGTCATCAAATCAGATGAAAATTGATTATTATGCGAGTAATAGGGACCCAAGGACAGTTGCGAAATGATGCATGTAATAAGTTGTCAGTTTTGTGTAACTAGAGTACTGCAACAGGGAGAAAAATTATTGGCAAGTTAGCTGTGACTCATAACTTCTTCGTATCCGTAACATGAATGGATCATTGAAACGTTTTAAATAATATTGAAAGTTTCCATAGGCACAGGCAATCTACAGCCTAACCCACACAATATCTGAAAATTTCATCAAAATGTGATAAAAACTGTAGTAATTAAGCTCGTTGGACAACATTTTCGGGTACACACATTTAAGCACACTCGCAACAAACCAAAGTTGTTCGTAATGATCTAAAGTGTAAAATGAGAGTGGAAAATTTGATTTTGGCGAGAAACAATCATTTTTTCCCCGATTTTTTTCACTAGGAACTAAAAACAATACCATCACTAGCTATACATAGGCAGACTTGAAATTACTAACAAAACAACCTGTAAATGAATACACAAAAGGGTTATTATTTCTGTATTAGGTAGGTCTTCTACTTAGATTACTGGTCTATTTATAAGTCAGGTATCACAAGTGTATAGACAGTTTCAACAAATCAGCACAGAATAAGATCAAAACGAATTAGCCGAAGTTGCATTGAGATTCACATTCGTGTTGACGACTTTATACCATCAAACCTCTCAACACTTCTGGAGTTCGAACGGTTGGTCGTACAATGCTCCAGGGGGTCTCATTCGATTCATTGAACTGATTTCTATCTAAATATAACGAAAAATATGTAATATTCAGAAATATTACGAGATCTTGATTTTTTAAATGATTGTACCCTTCAATTTTATCCCTTGAAGTTGGTCAAAGGTAATGCCGAGATTTCAGATACATCCCCGGCTAATTCGATTTTTGAACCTACGTACTTTGAAAATTAAATCAACTGATTTTGATGAGATTACATTTTTGGTTTATTACTTCCAATAATAGGCCTATGTGATCGTGTAGCAAACAATTTTTATAACCCCCCCTCAAACTTTGTCACTTTACGTTTCAAGGTGCGTAGAATCCAAATTTGAAATGTCCGTCCGCCGTCTTCCGTCCGCCGTCCGGGCCATAAAAGGCCTAAGAATTTACTTAAAAAACCCGTTCTTTCGCACATAGACTCCATTTGGGGTCTAGTTGGTCCTAACGTTTAACCATCCCGATCGCTTTACTCGCATATATGCTATGGACCAAAAACGGGCGAAAAAGTGTCTTTTTCGAGACTTTGAGTGCTAGACTTACGCACGCACGCACGCCTATCACGCTCGGCAGGGGGTCACGGTTGGTGGTGAGGGGGGGGGGGGGTGAGCGGGGGGTGGAGTGAGAGGAGGCGCCGCGGCACCTTGTGGTGGCTGGAGTGACCAGGGGCGTGGCAGAGGGGTGTAGGAGAATGGATATTTATTACTTTTACGTGTTATACTGCGGCACCATGAGGTATGTTCGGCGTTCCTTCGAGGCATGAATAAGTATAAATTTGTTTTTTTCTAGGTCATATTTGTGTGTTAATACCAATGCTTTTCCTAAGCATATTCAATAACATATCCTCTCGACTTTTCGTACGTACTTAGATAATGATTTTATTAAGGCAATAACTATTTGAATAGATAGGAGCTCAAATCGAGAAATATAAACATGCGTATATAATTATAGAAGTATAGGTTGTGGCAACTCGAAATAGGACACGCCGAGGAGTCTGGACGGGCGGGCCTTATGACGTACGCAAGCCAACTAAAACTACGATCATACTCAATTGAAAAAATAATAAACCTTTGTGAAATAATTTGCAAGCCAACTAAAACTACGATCATACTCAATTGAAAAAATAATAAACCTTTGTGAAATAATTTGCAGCGTTTTTCTTGGTCAAATTATCATTTACATACGTTTCGGAGGACTCCGTCGTCACTAGCAAGTCGAGTACCGGGGGTGAGCTGTTTCGATGTAAACACATCATCATCAGCCGTCGAAGCAGTACGGCCTGATGATGATGCCTTTACATCGAAGGCGCTCGCCTCCGGTTCATTATTGCAAATAACAAACCGAAATCTATTACAGCTCTCGAGTATACCAAGACAGCGGGAATATTGTTTTCATTTTCAAGAGATGATGCCCGAGTCAAGATTTCGAATCGTATTTATGTTTTATACCTTTCTGAACGATTTCAGTTTCGTGTCTGCCTTCGCATCCACAGACATTTTTTGTTTAATTATCACTTTTATTTATAATCCTAAAGCAAATCACACAACGCAATCACACACCATAAATTACGACTACCGATTCAAATATTTATCAATGGCACTCGTGCCTAAGGGAATAAAATATTGTCTGCCCGGGAAAATACCTTCAAACGCCCAGCATTACATCATATTCCGTGAAATGCGGGCTTCAGACGTGACCGGGAAGATTAAAATCACTGCGGCACCTTTGTGTTCCAGCCGATCGCCTTCCACGGTACCCACCAATGACATTTTGATACTCGATATAAAACAGTGCGATATTGTTCTAGTTCGAGAATTAGGCCATCGCAGCGCCCTTCCTACACCGCCCACAGCTGTAGGTTAGCTGCTAAACCTTGCAAAGCAAATTGTTTCTACATTATTATCTACTCTCAAGAATCTAATATCCATTTATGTAACGCGTTTATTATCATTCTGAAATTTATTGTGTCAGTTAGGAACTTTTGACCCTCGGAATTCAATTATTACACGCCCTGCTGAATCACACGGAGTGTGAAACCACCTTCTCCTGTGATAATATCCCCTACAGCGGCAGATATATTTTAAATAGAAATTTAAATATTTCATTAAATATACATTCATTTAAGTTGTTTTCCACAATTAATATTTGTAATTTTCATTGTTTATATAATCGACAAAGCGAAAAACAACAGAAATCCTGCATAAAACACCAGAAGCAAATGAAGTCCTAGAATCGACCATGAATTGATAACATTTGTCATTCAAAGTTTAAGAACATGGACAAAACTGCAACTGTGTTAATCATGGGTTCTATAATAGTAGATTTGATTAAAACACAAATGAAGGATAAAATGAAGAAAGGTACGTATTGAAATTTCAAGCTAACCAAACCTCTATCTAAGCTTTGTTTGATAAATAAATGGTCGTTGACGTCACAGAAAAGTTTGTTCTCATAGTCTCGTCAAATCCACTAAGTAGGGTGTTATGATCGGTTACCGAAAGAAGTTATAAAAGATACCGAAGCAAAAACACTCCGTGATTTAGGACAAACGTTTTACGTCCTCACTGATTATTACCAATCCATATATTGAGTAAAAATTAACGTAAAAACATATTGGTATGTAAGTAATGCATGCATTACAGGGACGTCCCTATGAATGGATTTTATATAATTTTGGTGAGGGATAAAATAAGGGAAAAACAAAAATGTCATGACTTTCAAGAGTTATCCCCCCCCCCCCCTAATCCCTCAACCGACAGCGAATTCCTACCGCAAGGTAAGTATGAAATTTGAAACTCGACATAATTTCCAAAACTAGACCAAACTGATAATGAATTAAAAAAAGATCACGGATATCTGACGATATTAGTTAAAACATCATGATTTATTACTATTACCCTCTCTATTTACCCCTTTTCATAATTGAATTTTATATTCCTGATATGCGATCCAAAACTAGACCGAATTCATAGTTGAACAAAAAGGAAATCACGAAAATCGGAGGAGAATTGTTAAAACACCACGATTTATCAGTATTACCCCCTCCATTCACTACACTCCCATGATTAAATTTAAAACTCCCGACATACGTTCCAAAACTATATCGAATTCTTAATGGAATTCTCAGAGGCCCCTCCGGTGATCAATGCGACTCTTTATACATTTTAAGTGTATGTTAGATACCCTAAAGAGTCCCTTAGATGATCTTGCATAACGCGGTTTCGTACACGATTTGTGTAGCAGAATTTTGTGGGGCTCGGGCGAAAGTACGACTATGTCATCAAAATTAATAATCATTTAACCACACTCATTTCCTTTGAATTAGGCACCAAAACATTTAGAACTGAGCTTGCCGTGAGTGGGTTGGAATGAAGCAGCTCGACTTTAAAGTAGGAAAATATTTTTGCTTCCGTCTATTAATTTTCGTACCAGTTGAAACCAGAGCACATCTTTAGTTGTTCATTCGATATCATGTGTTCAAAGTTTATACAGAATTCAAATAGTTACTCGAGAGTTTTAAACAGTTGACATATTGAGTTCACAAGAGAAACCAAACAATTTGGACCGTCAGAAAATAAAATAAATACGTCTATAAATCATAGTAGGTCCAATCTAACGAGCTAACAGGCGAAAACGAAGGCTGTTTGCTGGCCCACAACTTATAGGCTACATAACTTTCCAGCCCAGCCCACACACCTGACCAAGGGTTTCGGGAATAGGGTCCGAGCCTAAAGGAACAAATGGGACGTCCAACGGAGCAAGGGGGGTTTTATTTTACATGGAAATAAACGAGGGAGCTAAGGTCTACATAACTCACGTATCAAGTGGCACTTGCACTTATTCAGGTCCAAGCTCAGCTCTTCAGCTGTTCTGTCCACCACAACTCGACTTCACTTCCTCTCTTGAACCGAAATATTGATTCAAAACTCAACTAGAATCGTCTACCCGACGTTTTCTTAATGACAACAGAGTGAAATGAGAACATCAATGAAACTCTAAGACTTTCAAGTAATTTTCAGAGTCGGTTGTGGTGGCATAGGGATGATTTCATACTCTTAGCATTTGCATAAAAGTTGCCAATGCTTTTACAACATGACTTATTGTAGTTTGTATCGTTGGAATCGCTACTACTTGTGTAACAACATCAGCTATTTGGGCCACATTGATTGGAACGAATCAGGAGGTACCTCGTCGAATGTTTTGTTCGCACATGTTTGGAAGAATTCCAGTGCACCGAAGTTATGTATGTAAGACATCTGCCAAGTTGGGTGGGCAGTATTGCTATGCAAATATTTTATCACGGACGTATAGAACTAGTTGAAGAACAAAGGACGAATCGAAATAATTAAATGTACAATATAACAGTATATAATACATGTGTTTACATGCTAGAATGCAAAATAGGGCTATAATTCATGTTTGAATGTGCGGCGATTGTCTAAAGGTTAACTCACACAATAATTGAAAATGTCATCAAGATCGATCCATTATTATCTGAGTGTCATCCAGTGTTAGCTTTGCGTATGAGCACTAGTTACCTTTTATTCAAGCGAATGCGGTATAATATAAAGGGTATCATCCAGGACCCAACAACTCTCGAGTTTGAACGAAATCAGACCACTAGATGATAAGAAATCGACGGTATAAGAAATTAACGATTGAGAATGCGCACAACCTGTATATATTTTGTGACCTAAAAGCTTACCCGCGAAATTCCTAAACATTTCATCAAAATGAATAATGCTAATGCTAATAATCATTTGGTTCGACTAACGACTTTTTTAAGCGAATTTTCATTGAAAATGAAGCTATTGCAATAGCTGCAAAATTATAAAAACGAAACTTTTCTTCATTGAAATCCGTTTTTAGGCATTGTGTAATGAAACGCTTTTTCATATATAATATATATATGTGTGTGTGTGTGTGTGTGTGTGTGTGTGTGTGTGTGTGTGTGTGTGTGTGTGTGTGTGTGTGTGTGTGTGTGTGTGTGTGTGTGTGTGTGTGTCGGTGTGTGTATGTGTGTGTGTGTGTGTGGTGGTGTGTGTGTGGTGTGTGTGTGTGTGTGTGTGGTGTGTGTGTGTGTGTGTGTGTGTGTGTGTGTGTGTGTGTGTGTGTGTGTGTGTGTATATATATATGTGTGTGTGTGTGTGTGTGTGTGTGTGTGTGTGTGTGTGTGTGTGTGTGTGTGTGTGTGTGTGTGTGTGTGTGTGTGTGTGTGTGTGTGTGTGTGTGTGTGTGTGTGTGTGTGTGTGTGTGTGTGTGTGTGTGTGTGTGTGTGTGACGTTCTAAACGATAACTCTTCTTGGAATTGAGATAAAAATTCCGTTCTTGCGCCAAAACATCAAGCTGTCTAATGAAAGGATGATTTCTTTGGCCAGCACTTTTTGAGCACATTATTGGTCAAATTTCAAACAATGAGCTCAAAAAATCACTAAAAATGGCTAAAACGGCTAAAAATCATTTAATTTATATTTTCCCAGAATATTACTAAAAAAAAAAAAAATTGCATTAACTATAAAATAGGAAATTCAAAATTATGCTGAAAAATTAACTTAAAATTCATTAAAATTTGCTTAAACACTCGTTAAAAACTGCAAAAAAAACTAAAAATTCGAAATCTATCTTCAAAAGATTATCATTTATCAAAAGGTTATTTTTTCCTCAGCAGATTATTATTTAGAATACTTTTTTGCCATGAAATAATAGTTACCATTTCTTTGTACTCTAAAAGCTCAAATTTCAAAACATTTTAACATTACACAATACAACATTTACGAAAAATCGCTCATACGATAATGCTACTCTTTTCACGACTTTCGATTACATTTTCGTTCACCAAGTAGTATTCTGCGATAAAATATGAAGTACATGACTTTGCCGACGATTTGGCGAGAATCTGGAGGGATAGGTCATGACGCAGCAAAAACTATTCTCCTGTCGAAACGACGACAGGATTTCGAAAGAGGTTTCATCTCCAACCATTTGTGACAGCACGCGCGCTTTGTTACGATTCTATCACGTCAATCATCCTCGGAAAGCTTTCAATATCTCAGCGATGACTAATGCTTAATTTCGTTCATCATAATTATAGACCGAAGGATGCGCATCGCGAGTGGGCAACCATTTATCCGAGACGTTTGCCTTATTTACCTCCTATCACCGTTGCACCCACATCATAATGGCGTGCCCCGATGGTAAGGCTGACAAAATCAATAATTCAATAACAAGAAAAACGAAGAAAAAAAAAGAAGAAGTGAGAATTCAAGGATAAGAAAATAAATAAATCAGCAGAGTGGGCGTGGAAGAGCTCCCTCACATTCATTCGGACGTACTAGTATATGTATAATAATGTTTGAAGCGTGGCCAATAGAAAAATTCAAAGAGATCAACTACGCTTAGACCGTCCTTGAGTCAAAATGTACCAATCTACAATTCAAATTCAAGTAATGTTGGCTACAGGTTTCCCGTTGAGCGAAATGTAATGCAATAGTTTTGTATACACAGACTATTCCGGACGAAACGTGGATTGAAAAAGTACCTATACATGAGGCAATGCGCAGAAAATACCTTTCAATTACAATTCTAACCACAAGCTTCGGAACTAGCCTTACAATTATCACTCTTAAAATTATTCTGGCTCTATCCAACCCTACCGACCTATCCCAACTTAATGTACAAAACTTCTGTTGCACATGCAAAAGAATGGTTAGCAAAATGAGAGGAAAATTTCAATCGTTATAGTATATCAATTTGGCTAAAATATTTGAACATTAATGTCGAGTTGATGCTCTTACATGAGTCCTCCGAATCGAAAGATATCTACGTTTATACAGAGCCCTGAACTCATTTTTATGTCAGCCGACTTTGCTTAAATTTAATAAGCATGATATCATACTTTGGTACATGAAATAAAAGGGAATAATCACCATAATAAAACAAAGAAACGAAAACTAAAATTATAAAAATGAATTCAAGAGTGGTAGTGAATTAATAACACTTACCTGGAGGTTGTCAAAGGCTGGAATATAAAACCTTTACATGTAAAACGAGAATTATCTGATCATACGATAACATGGTAAATGTTCTTTAACGGCTCTAACGTAACCTAATAGTTTATACTGTCTCATTAGCCAATGTAGAAACTTCGAACATCCATATCCAGGTAATTTCAGTTTTAAAACTAGTTCAACCTATACAATTAGCACTCACCCAGTACATCTTAATAATATTACAATAGCTAAAAAACATATTTGGAAAGTTTTTCATACTAATGGAATCCTTCAAGATTTTAATCTTATATACAATTGTAAGAAGAAACGAATCATTTTTCCAACATGTGAAAATATTAAAATGAACAAAAATATCAATTTTATCATTCTCTAATTATTGACACCAAGTTTCATCAACTCTTCCGAGCGACACGAGATGCTTTTAATGACGTACATTAATATCGTACAGCTGGATACATCAATCGTTAGTAAATGCACTGACAGCAAGCTTCTCAATTGTTTTGAAATAAATATTTCTTTGATTCTATTGCTAATTTGTATGTGACAAAAAATTTTATGCAAGTTTCATCTGAAATCTGAAGTTTAACGCGAGCGACATAACGTCCGTAGAATGCTTTTTTTAAAATGACGTAAGTTCATTAATATCGTTACAGCTGGAAATAAAAATGTAGTCATTTCAAAATCATTTTTTGCGAGTTGTGCGAAATAATTTTTTCAGCATACTGACGGAATCAGCAAGAATAAGTATCAAGTTCAAAAATTTCAATTGTTTTGAAAAATCGGTAATATATTCGCTCATGGGGTCTTTCTGGACTGTGTTCTTCAATTCGATAGCATGAAACGAGCACCACACCAGGCTTATAGGATATTAAACTCTCTATCTAACGGTGCAATATTTTCAATATTAGATGATAAATTATGGGAGTAATAGTTGTTTTGGTGACGACCCATCCGAAAAAGAAAAAAAAATTAATTGTGAATATGCCTACTCACAAAGGAATTACTATACTATATTATATACTGTACTCAGAAAGCTTATTAGAGAAATGTTTTATCGGCAATGACCTGGAGGACCGAAATCCGAAGTTTCTACACGCTTCGTTACACCAAAGTGACAAGTTTTAAACCTCAACCTCAAGGTAATGTTTATTGCTTTCAATCTCTGTAAGTCAAGCTGCAGGCCACAACTTTGCTAAAAATAGAGTCAAAATGGACAAAATTGGGCCGTCCGTAAGCGGGTCACTGTGTCGGCTCCGGTTGGTTCCCCCTCAATTGCGACTCATTTGCGCCCCCAATTACTTGGAAGGGACGAAGTGATAGGACGAGGACGATACCGCGCCTGATATGATCAGCTCGAGTCCGCCGAGTGCCCTCTAATAAGGAAGTGATCGTTCACATTGTTTACACCCTGAAGGACCCTCGTGCACCCACGAGCGCATCTTGTGGCCATCGGATGCACCTCGTTTGCCCAAATTAATGAAAACAGATGCGAAGTTACTGATTGTGATCGAGCCATTCGTTCATTCATAGAGCGGTTCATTATTTAGCGCATGGTAAATTATGTGTCTTCTCTAAGGAGCTTGATTTTCATAAATATTCTTGTTGAGTTGACCATTGTCCCAACAATGGACGCGGCCTGGTCTTGAATCCAATTATTGTAAATAAGCGGGAGCTGAGAATTGAAATAGAGGGTGGAGAGCTCTTCGGTGAAAATTCATTTGGGAAGAGGACTGTAGTACTTCTAGGGGTTCCTGATGTCACTAAAGCCCGCAGTTCGCGAAGTTGCGCCTGGCTTGACGGGAAAGGGCAATCCTCTTCAGATTCCTATCTTTTGCTAACCTGTACGCGTCAGGGAACTGTTTTCCGTTCGGTAGCTGTTCTGTGCCACAGGGGATATCCTTACACAGGCGAGATTTTCATCCTCTTCCACGACATCATAAACCCGGGGTCCCACGTAGGAGCCATATAACTAGAGTATCACGTACAAAACCTTCTTCAGGCGTAACCAACCCCTGAAGGCCTGTTATGTCCACTTCTTCTTCTTCTTCGGAGACCTTCTAGGTTCGTATTGTGAAGAATAAATAAGCTGCTTCGCTAGTTCGGATGCTATATTTATAGTCTCTCCCAAGACCAGAGTGAGATAAATCCAGTGGACAGAATAGTGGAGAAGGAAGTTGCTCCTCTGGATTCTCTGATATAGCGCTAGTTTCCCCACTTGATCGCCAGGGTGGTGTCTTCATTTCCTATGCGATTCGAAGTTCTAGTAGCTGTGAGATTTTCCCAGCATTATTGTTTATAAATCGATTTCTCGTAAAAAAAAACAGATGTATGAAGTGGATTGAATTTGTTTTCATAAGACGTCTTTATGAGGCACTCTTTCAAAATCTAAATAAAATAATAATAAAATATGTTAAAAATTTCCTCTTATTGCTCTTTCTTCTAGAAAGGTATGCCAAGTGTCTTAGGCATCGTTCGTTGCAGTTGATTTTGGCCAAAGCTGCTGCTTCAGATAACTAAATATTCACACGGTAACAATGTCTCAGTATTCTGAATGGTATCAGATTGATTCAGTTTACTCGTTTGACCCTATGTATACCTCTTATCACTTTGAAGTTTATCTCCAATAACTTCATGCGGCTACTGTAAATAAGGAAAAAAGGAAGGGGTGAGGGGGGGTTGTTGAAAGAAGGAAAGCAGGACGGCACGAGTATTTGAAGATTCTTTCGGGAGAGTAGTTTTGTGAATTGTAGAATCTATTCACACATACGACAATGAATAAAACCACCGAGGTAAAATAGAAATGAATGGAGCTCATTGATGTCACGATTGCAGCTTGGAAGAGTCAGGGACGACAGGTCGTTCGGTGTGAACACTTTCCCTTTCGGAACCAGCTCAGGCGCTGTGCTGAGTTCCCCGCTGGCAGACCGTTTCCGGCGCCATCCGATTTCCGCTCTACATACTGCGAGACCCTCAACTACAGTACAGCTAGTTATGAACTCGGGTTCTACGGCACGTGGGGAATATCAACAAGAGAGAAGTACAGTGAACTGATGAGAGAATGAGAAAGAAAGAGGGAGGGAGAGAAAGAGAGAGAGAGAGAGAGAGAGAGAGAGAGAGAACTGCGCTAATATTTCGAAATTAAAATTTTTTTTAAATTCTCCTTGAAAGTACCATAATTTTTTATTGCTTTTAATTCTAGTGATAATCCGTTATAATACAGAATACATTTACACAAAAATGAGTCATGAAAGGCTGTAGTTCTACATGAAGGCAAGCGAAAATTAACATCTCGGTTTCTCGTATTTACATCGTGCACTTCTGCAAATTTAGAGAATTTCACTGCTAAATATGATGGCTTTTGCGAGTGAGTTTTTAGTTTGCACTCATAATCTGATGAGAGAATGAGAAAGAGGGTTAGGGCTCCTCTTGAGAGAGAGAGAGAGAGAGAGAGAGAGAGAGAGAGAGAGAGAGAGAGAGAGTGAAAGAGGAGGATTAAACACAAGAATATTGAATAGTTAATCATGGATAGGTAGCGATGCTATTTTTAAACCGTAGTACAACTTTTATTCTCACGGTGCTTACCTCTCGGGCAGACTGTTTTGTAAAACAACTGGCTGAAAGTTCTTTTTTAACTTGATAGGGATTGTTGCTTCAAAATTAATTAATTTGACAGTTCCACTGTCTTTTAATTGGAAAACCTGGTAATTAGATCGTTGAAACAGTATCCTTAGAATCCATTATTCTAACCCGTTTATTGAATAATGACGAAGTTCAAGAAGTAGGAGATTTATTTTTGCAGTAGAAGGGGGGGGGGGGGGGGGGGGTCCTCGATTATAAAACTAAGGACAAAATGATTTTCACGTTAATGAAGGCAGACTAATTAATGAACTTAGTTGATAAAAACTGAATACTACTCCCATTTCCTTGCCCAGTGGAAGAAGTTTATTATGAAATGAGCACCGATGAATTGTAAAAGTAACAAGAAAAATTAATAAAAGTTTGGAAATATGATACGCATTCAGAGCGATTACATCTAGATTAAAACTTTAACGATGAGCCAACTGATAGCAAAGGCGTTTTAATTCTACGCGGTAAACAATAATATTAGATTACCATCCAGGGCCCTAGAGAAAATACGTAATGTGCAGCCAGACATCGAAAAAGCCTCACACTCAAGTAATATATTTTCAGTTCGGCTTGAATTTAAAAATTTGAAGAACTTTTCACCAGCGGGTGGTTCAGTTTCATTCGTTATTGATTAATTAATTTTTTAATCTCAGTACTTTCTAATACACTATCCAATATTGTTATGCTAAGCCATCCGATTTAGTTGCTAGGTGTATCTTATTTTCAACTTGATTTAATCGATTATAGTCTATCCGACGAATTTATATATATATTGGAAAAAAAAACTTTTGATAGCCATCAAAAGTTAAACTGCATCTTAAATCTGATTAGACCCGCTAAAGCGTCACATCATTTTCATGCGTGCGAAATTTCTCCCTTAATAAGGGAAACAAAAGATCATGGCTATGTCACGCCATACTATCGTATTTTTCTGATCACCTATGGGAAAAATTGAGTATCAAATTATGAATGGCTCAATAGATAGTTATGGAAACCTATTCTACTTGCTGACCTTTTAGTTTTCAAAGAAATTAGAAGGACGTGACTAGACCGGTCAGAACCAACAATCTGGTTGATGAAAGGTAGAGCTGTCATTCAATTTTTCTCATCTGTCTAGGAGAGGCTCCCTACTAAATTTCTACATCCTAGGTTGGAAAGGAAAGAATAGAGCTCAATCAGCCGATCAGGATGGAGCCCGTCATTCCATTTGACACTAGTCTTCCAGACAGAGGCTGCTGCCACTCAAATTTAAATTTCCTAGGGAGAACAAGAGTGAATTAAACTCACGCAGCTGGTCAGGAAGGGCCCGTCATTTCATTTGACATTCAATGTCCCAGGGAGGCTCACTACCAAATTTCAGCATCATAGGATGAAAACTAAAGAGTTGAACTTACTCAGCTGATCAGGATGCGGATGGAGTTATTTAATTCAACTGTTGTTGTTCCAGAGAGGCTCCCTGAACAATTTAAATTTCAGAAGGTGAACCAGAGAGAATTTGGCTCACTCAGCTGATCGGGAAAGCGTCCATAATTTTAATCGGCTCTTGGAGTCCCAGAGAGGCTCCGTATCAAATTCAAATTTCATAGGACGAACAAAAGAGAATTTGGCTCACTAAGCAGATCAGGATATAGTCGGTAATTTTATTCGTCACTTAATGCCCCAGGGAGGTTCCCTAATCAAATTTCACACTCCTAGGGTGAAAAGGAGAGTACTTATCTCTCTTAGCTGATCAAGATGGATCGCGGTAACCGTTTCATTCAGTCAATTGTAGGTAGGTAAATCCCTATGCTTAATTGTAGGTCAATTTAGTTGTCAAATAGTAGGTACCTGCGACATCTTGCTGTACAATAACACATCAATTCAACATTCCTTCTTGTTTATGACTGACAGAAAGGTGAAAGGGCGGATTTACCGATGTAGGCTCGCGTTTAACGGGGAAATGCTATGGAGCTTTAGGGATAAGATGTAATGAACATTATTACTTTTTGGAGTTAATTGGAGATTAAAGGTGGGGATAAGAAGCGCTAGCAGGTGGTAAATCGTGTGGGAAGATGTTGGAAGAAGGCGACGAGACAGGGCACAGATGGCTACGGATATTTGGGGCTATCTCTCTCCGGGGAAACGCACGGGCCACCTGATCATCAAGAGTGAATAAATGGTAGATTCGTAAAAAAGCGCCTCGCAAAAAGAAACAGAAAACTAATCTCCACTAGTACAGTAAACTAAGTATTGAGTATAGTTCAAAACATACTACCTTGAATCTTTTTTCATCCATGACAACTTTTTTTTTCGTTCTGTAATAAGATCAAAATTAATGTTACATGCGGCCAAACAAGCCGACAGCATCATCCAAGGTGACGGCACCCGTGGTCGGTGTCAAGACCATAAAGCCGTTCGTTCGGGTTGGATGTTATTAGCTCGTATGCCTCGTGTCGTTATCTGTCATTTTCTTCAACCAAGTTTTAGTCATAAATCGGTTCATTTTTTTCTTCTAAATCAGCGTAATGAGCCACTCCACTGTATCGCAATGAGCAATTCATTGGTGGGATGCTAATGGGATGCTATGTAAAAATAGGCAGGGGTACCTATTTAACTGGTTGAACGGGCCAGGGATGGGGTTACAAGAATCACGAAGTTGCCATGTGAGGAAGCAATGAATGCAAATACAAAAAGAAACAAACAGAAATTTCCATACAAATAGAAATATATTTTCATGGCTTCTGTTCTATAAGAAATTAAAGAGAGACTAGATGCATAAATATGATACTGTTGCGAATCCCATATTAGTATATTTGTAAGATCAATAACATCATGCAGTGATACAATGCTTGAAAAGAGGGTGTTTTCGGATGGAAGAATAGGTTTTCCTCCCTTGCTGCATCACAGCTTTTCTAAACGTCTCATAGGAGGACATACTATCGTGGTATGCAGTTGTGTCACTGCAGTGTGAAGATGAACAGCAATGTAGTGGGTTTATGGTTTGTATTTGCGGTGTCCCATCGTCTTTGGTTGTTAAAGACATTTCTGGTGTCTTTTTGGGTGGTAAATTCACCACAAGCAACAACTAGGTTTATGTTGAAACCTCAGTCTGTAGAGCCTCTAGCAGAGTTTGGAAGTATCAAAAAAAATGCAGTGATACAATGCTTGAAAAGAGGGTGTTTTCGGATGGAAGAATCGGTTTTCCTCCCTTGCTGCATCACGGCTTTTCTAAAAGTCTCATAGGAGGTCATACTATCGTGGTATGCATTTGTGTCACTGCAGTGTGAGGATGAACAGCAATGTAGTGGATTTATGGTTCGTATTTGCGGTGTCCCATCGTCTTTGGTTGTTAAAGACATTTCTGGTGTCTTTTTGGGTGGTAAATTCACCACAAGCAACAACTAGGTTTATGTTGAAACCTCAGTCTGTAGAGCCTCTAGCAGAGTTTGGAAGTATCAAAAAAAAGTATCGTATTACTCAAAGAGTTTACAAACAAAAAGCCTAGACGATAGTATTTTGAAGTACATCTAAACATTTCAACCTGGACCCCTGTTTGATTGAAAGTATTCCCCCTACCCCACCCTCAAAGTTATCCTGAACCCCCTGGGTTGCATCATAATTTAATAACAATATTCTCCGAATTTTGGCTATTCACACTGGATCAAAGAAAGAAAACGTTGGAATCAGCAATCAATCCCGATCAATCAGCAATCAATCAGCATCAAACAAATATTGACGGAAGACGTATTAAATACTCGTAAATTATTTAATTGCTTACAATATACTCTAATACTTACGTAGGTCCCATATGAAAAATCTTCATCAATAACCTCACTTACCTGCAAGAAAAAGAAAAAAAATAATAATATAAGAAATAGTACAATTTAATAGCGAAAAATTAATAAATAATAAATACATAATAATAATACATAAATAGAAAAACATAAAATAAATAAAAAAGTTCGTGTATGCGCACAAACCTTGAATCTGGGAACATTAAAATTCGTTATAGACCATAAATAAATGCATTTGTAAAAAAAAGATTGACGTAAATTGCCAAGCATACATTGACAATTTGAGTAGTACATCAATAATTAGGTAGTCCATTAAAAAAAAAAAAAAAAAAAAAAAAACTAATCCTAGTACACTTTTCTTATACTTTTATGATTTTATTTTTCTATAGTAAAACAAAAAATAAAGTAAACAACCATTGCAGGTTGGGACTTTTCGACCGACTGCCTTGGGCATTGCGGACGTCATCAGCTGTCGTCCAAATGGAGGATCAGAATTCGTTCTGATGATTTCGCTTGAAGCTACTCACTGCCTCGCGCCCTAGAGTGGAGACTCATAGTACACTTACTTATAGCACACTTTTACAGGAGTACTTATAGTACACTTTTAGTATACTTATATGATTTTTTTCTATAGTTATAGATTTTGTCTTCTAATATTTATTTTGATTCCTATAACTAGGGTAGAAATACTTCTATTTGGCCAGTTATGTGTAAAAGCTCCAGAAAAATTTGTTTTTATTGATATAGTCAAATGCATGGTTCTGATTCGTGGTGGTTAGATGGAATTCAGCTAGGGTGATGGAAGACCTCTGAGGGTCCGAATTGATCCAAAACGTTGATCAAGACCATGATGACAGACTAGTGTGTCTTATTTTCCAAGCTGAATACCAATTGAAATCAAAGGAATGAAGAAAAACTCATTCAACTCGATACTCATCGTAAAACCTATCATGGATTAGGGGAATTGACACAAATGAAGTGAAACCTAGCTACTGAGTGGGGTTCTCTTTTGGCTGTGTAATAGATGGATCCGAGACGCTAAAAACACGTTTGCCGTCCCAGAAACCAGTCTATAAGGAGGTCAAATCTTCTTAGGAAAATAGGTCTATGGATTACAAAAAACTAATGAAGAATACTAAATACCAAGTGACAACTTGTAGAAATACGAATAGGCTCCATGATATTACTAATGAGCACTAGGCTGAAGTTGTTGAGAAATGAACACGGGGTAATTAGGTGAGCACGTTTACGAACTTACCTCTAATGACGGATGCTATCAATTAGGTACCGTTCACTTTTACAAAGTAGTTTAGTACTCGCTAAAAAGAGTAATCTCAAAATGGAGAAATTTTTTCGTTCAATGTGAGTGAGAATTTTGATTTTGGAAACTAAAAAGTTCCATCTCCTGAAAGTAAACACTAAGTATCCTATGAGGTAGACTTACAATACAGAAGGACACTCGCGCCCCTTCTAACAGTAGAGATGTAGATTTTTCAAATTTACGACCCCTAAATTATAATACTTGGGGTTAATTGAAAGTGGTGATGTGATACTTGCTTTTTGAGCTCAATTTTTGTAGATTTTGGTACAATAGTTTGGTAAAAAACCTATAACTTTTCGTTTATAGATCTATTTACGTCGTAATGTGATGAGGGAGGGTGTGGTTGAAGGGGGGCGGGGAGATTTTCGAAAAAAAAAAGAATATCGTCACAATTGCTATATATTATATAAGTTAATAATATTATATTTATAAGTTAATAATCGTTATGAAGCCTCCTTAACGTGTCTTTTGCATAAAAACTTTAAAAAAAGGTTGTTTTTCGCCGATATTTGACAATTTTTCTACAGTTTTTTGATAATATTGTTGTATTGATAAAATTCTGCTAAATACCTAGGGATGACTCTGGACGCCAAGCTAAGGTGGAAGGAGCACGTGAAGAAGAAAAAGGAAGAACTCTCAATCAAATTTAGGAACATGTATTGGCTAATGGGCCGATACTCGCAACTTAACATTTATAATAAAGTGCTGCTGTACAAGACCGTGCTGATGCCCATTTGGACCTATGGAATCCAACTATGGGGGTGCACAGCAAAAACAAACATCAAAATAATCCAAACTTTCCAGAACAAAGTACTACGGGCGATCGTTAATGCTCCTTGGTACGTAAGAAATGACGATCTTCATAGAGACCTGCAGATGGAGACCGTGAATGACATCATTAAAAAATACGCTATGAGCTATGAGCAAAGGCTGCTCAATCACACGAACCCAGAGGCTCTCCAGCTACTGGAAAACTCGCAGCAAGTCTGGCGTTTGAAGAGGAATAAACCCTTCGATCTTGGATGCTGATCTCCAGCTTTGGTGCTGAACTTGAACAAGTGTGGTGGTAGTAGTCACTGGACTAAAACCACAGTGAAAGAAAGTGTAATTATGCGAACTAAATAGCTAGATAGTTACTTACATAATAATGCCTATATCATGTAACTAGTTGTTATATACAAATAAAACGCTTTGAAAAAAAAAAAAATAAAAATAATAATAATAATAATATTGTTGTACGAATTATACCACTTAGAGACCTAATAATTTTTTTATTATTACTTGGGCTGTTTCTGCGTCGAATGAGACCACTGCCAGCTCTGGAGGTGTTGCCATTGATTTTTAGCGATTTTACAAATTTTGACGCGGAAAAGCCACCGAGAAAAACACCATATTTTTAATTTTCCAGGTTTTTCAACATCATTGTACCATTGTACTTCTGATAGGAAATTTAATTGCTGATGATGCCTATACCACAAATGATGGTCGACAGCACCTCCTCAACATGTTTTTTCGTCAAAAAACTCCCGAAAAAGGTGTTTTTTGTAAGTTTTTGAGAACTTATTTAGTCTCGGTTCATTCACAAAACACGTTTTTCGGTAGTTTTTATTTACGAAAAAAACATGTAATGGAGACGTTTTAGACCATCATTTGTGGTGTAGGCGTGATCAGCACTTGAATTTCAAATAAGAATGGTAAAATTTGATGAAAAAAAAAAGTATTTTTGACACTCCGGATCAAAAGTTGAAAACTCGCAAAAAATCAATTATCACACCTCCAGAGCTGATGTTGGTCTCATTCGACGAAGAAATAGTCCAAGTACTAGCAGAACTTTTACAGGTCGCCAAGTGGTGTTACAAAAATTTCCTAAAACTAAAAAAATTGTCAGTTTGGTGAAAAATCTTCTTTTTTTTGCAGTTTTTAGGCAAAAGACACGTTACGGAGGCATTTCATACACATGATATGAGGTATAGACGTATTTAGCGTTTAATTTCCAACAATATCAGATTTTAATTGAAAATAAATTATCCTGGAATTTAAGTGATTAGACGTCTACTTGCAAAACGCTAAACGTGTACACTTGAAACATTGAGTAATAATTTACAGCGTATGTTAGATGGGGCTGTACTACTGGGGTTCAATACTGTACTATATTACTATAAACACTAGCGCAACACTTTCTTACTTCACTCCGCATAGCAAGGAAAGTAAAGTGAAACCCAAAAAGGGACAAGGCCGTCACACAAGGAAGATGTAAAGGAGGCAGCGGCATGGGCTAGACACAGAGACGCCGAACTAGAGCCGCCCCCTCTCAACAATCAATACCAACTAGGGGCGGAGGGAACTCAGCGGAGCTTTGGCTTCGTGTTTTCTACTTGCGATCGTCCTCCAGGTCGTCCCATATCTGCCAACCACATTTCCAGAATACTTCAAGCATACTACCTACTATACTTTGTATTAACTAATTATTATTATTTTTTTTAAGCTGCCCGTAACAACTTCAGAGCCTTTCTCTATAGTTAAATTGGTCGCACACTGCACAGCATTCAGCGACATACCCAACCAGCAAGGGTGAGGCAGAGTAAGTCAGGAATACACCCATGCAATAAAAGTACCGAAACCTTATTTCTTGAAACCCCTCCGACACTGAAGGGACTTGAATTCAATATGACCTTGAAAAACATTTGAGTTCACCGAGATCCATCACACTAATCATATATTATGTATAAAAAAATATCACAGAATTATACAATTTTCTAACCATAAAGTAGCCAATCATTTCATCATGACTATCACATATGCGTGAAATTCTAAATCAAAATGACCGCCCTCTTGTTTTTTGTACTCGTAATACAGATTCCTGAACAAATTTCGCATCGTTTCTATGTCTCTTTGTGTCCTCAAAAATTCTCAATCGACATCCGATGTTGATGTAATATTTAGAGATCGGGTTGGTATTAGGCCAAGGTAGGCGCATAGATCACCTATGAATTGCACCACGTATAAGCTGCCAATGGTAGCTTCCGTTTTACTCAGCTCACCTGTCTAAATGAAGATCAGGAAAATTCGTACAAAGCTGAATGTTTCAAAGCACGTTTCCATTAGAAAGTGAATCTTCAGAATCAATAAACAACTTAATATTTCAGACATGTTTCGTCATAAATATGTTTAAAATAATTAAATCCAGGAATCCTACGAGATGGTTTCCATATTGACTTTCATGGCGACAATTTTTGGAAATTTAATTTCCCAAAATGTTGAAGTCGTTGTAATAACCTAATTTCCACAAATAACTTGCTGGTGCCCAACAAGGTCGATACCAAGGTACCAAGAGTGACAATTGGACCAATTCCCTCTGCGAAGATCGTTTCCTATTTCGCGGGTCTAAGGAGGTCAAGATATACCGAGTGTGGCATTTCCCGCCCACCCACCTTTCCACGCCATCTTCCTTGTCTGCCTCGTTTTTCACCATTGTCTCCCGGAATGTAATATCCTTCAAATTGAAGAGGGAAGCCTAAAGTACTGGGGATGTCAGTAAGGGAGGAAGACGGTTGAAAGGTAGTTGAAATTGGCAAACGGCACGATCCAAAGATGGAATCCAGAGGAAGGGAATATCCAAAGGAAGGTTCATAGGTTCACGACGACATTATTCATGTTTTCAGGAAATTCTAATCCTCATTAAAAGTGCCGTTATGACTACAAAACCCGTCAAAAATATAACGCTTGCCTCGAGGTCATTTCTTTGGAATGCTGACTGGTGATGTATGTCTAACTCCTCTTACAAAAGCCATGCTCCATTTTTGCGAAATGTACGAATTCGTACCTCGATCCTGAGGTAATACTTAGTCTGGAATTATACTCACCAATTAATGTATGTCTGTAAATCTAATATCTAATATTGAATTCTAGAAGCTTCTATGCAAATTTCAAAGAAGGAAGTTTTAAACAGTGGCAACTACATTTTTTCGACCTTTTGCAATAGCTAATTTTTAGCATGAATATGCTTTAGCCGGGACCTAACTGCCGAAAAACGTTATAGGAGATTGGAACGAAAGTAGCGCGATACCGATAAACATGCATTGCTAGGGAGTGATGTCCGCTAGCGACCTAGTATAACACACACTCATAATAGTAAGACGAGAAAATTCAGTAATGCGAATGTTTTATGTTCCAGGCTAAACCATCTTCATGTTTTGTCATTTTGCCGAAGGCTCTAAGTAGAACTCACGCGAGGCGCGACGCGAAGTTTTTGTTATAAGTACGCGAACAAAAACGTTTGGCGCCACATTAGGGAACTCAATTTCCTAGACCCGCGCGGTTCATATCACGCTTATCGGCCAAAATAATTTACTCGTACCTAAACAAATCATTGGCTCAAGAGATCATTTAGCTGATCAAGTCGATTATCACGTTCATTGATACCAACCCAGCAGTCCCAACTACCTCTTGTAATATATATCAGCATCATAGGATTGGAATGAGGAACTGAAGCGCCAAATTACTCTTTGAATTAACAATGGCACAGGATACAATGTCCAGGTATCACTCAGACACATTTAAGTCGTTTTTCTACCCGAGAACACAACTTCCATTATGCAGCCGTGTGATCAGGGGATAATACGAACCCTGAAAGCATAATATCGACAAGAAATGAGAAGTCGAATCTTTCAAATTCTGGATGACGGGCTCCGTAGTAGAACTCAAACTCTTCACTCCAACGACAAAGCCATGAAAACCTCTCCAATAGACTCACCTCAGTTGGCTGCCGAAGCTTGGGCTACGGATACAGAAAAAAACACCACAAACTGTTTTAAAAAGGAAGGGGTTTTTTTTTTTTTTTAGAAAAGAGCTCATCTGAGTACAGTTCTATTGAACTGCCGCATGCAATGACTAATATCCCGCCTGAGGTATACTTACGAAGAATAGATGGGTCCAAAAGAAAACATCAAAACTTCGTATAAGCCTACAGGATAAGAAAATATGTGCACAGATTGACGGCGAGAAAAGAGAGAAAACGGAGAAGATGAGAACAATGATGATGGAGGACGTGAGACACCACCTACCCACAAGAAAATTATGGGAAAGATCAAGGAACTGTAAAGAGGTGTGCATCATTATGGTGAGAATATTGACGTAGAATAAAGTACGAGGATTAAGTGCATACTATACCAATTAATCGCAAACAATAAATTAAGATTAATGATTTAAAAAAGCAAATTGCATAAGTACACTGCCTGACAACAAAATGGCTGCATCACAAAGATGGCCAAAATTGCACAATTTTTAATGTTTCTCCAATACATTTAAAGCCAGATAAATTGTCAAAAACCAATTTTATGGCAAAAATACTCATGCTGAATCAAATTTGGCGATTCAAAATGATATTGGATTTTTAGATTTTTTTTACACTTTTTACAGATTTTTCCGCAAATATTAATGACATTTAAGAAGTCAGAAGGGATAGTTTTGTACAAATGTTTTTAACGTTCTATTTAATCGTTGATAATTTTGTTTTGACTGATATCCGGCTAAAAAGTATAAATTTAACAATTTTTGGCAGTTTTTAGCCATTTTTTTGTGATTTGTTTAGCAAATTTTTTGAAATTTGACCAATTTAATGTGCTCAAAAAGTGCTGGCCATTGAATTCATCCTTTCATTTGAAAAGCTTGATTTTTTAGCGCAAGAACGGGATTTTCATCTCAATCCTAAGGAGATTTATCGTCTGGAATGACACATATTCTATACATATGAAAAAGTGCAAACTTCAGGTATCGTATCAGAATGCCTCCAAACGGATTTCAATGAAGACATTTTTTTTAAATTTTGATTTTAAAATTTCCCGAGCCAGTGCAATAGCTTCATTTTCTACAAAAGTTCGCTAAAAGTGCTAAAATTTAAAAAAATTACATTTTGAACCTAAATGACGCCGCGAAATTCATTATTAAACCTAAATATGATGTATGAAACATTTGCATGATCTAATGTTCATAACGCACAAAAGTGTCTTCGGATTTCCACTTATCGTGGAAAAATGACAAACACTATGAAGAATAATTTCATACATTCAATAATAAAACTCCCAAAGAAAATTCAAGTACCGTCATGATAAGGATACTTAGAGATGAGGAATGTTCGTCTTTGACCACTCAGCCTTAATAGGTACGCTCTTGCGGGTCACGCTTATTTCACCCTCGCCCGGCATTCCCTTTTGTTTCGCTCGAAAATATCGTCCTCCGGAAAGTTATCAAAAGAGATTATAAACAACAACGGGGGAAAAAAGCGAGAGGAAAAATAGGTAATTTAGTGTTGAGGAACCGGAGAGAGGGGGAGAAGGATTGTCCCGTTTTATCGCGAAAGTGGGGTCAGGAAAATAAAATGCCACCGCTACGCTCGAATCCTCGGACGGTAAACCTTTCAGGCGCCTCCTGCTAACCTCCGGCTATAAAATATGAATAAAACCGTCTTTGTCGCAGCAAATTTATCCGTAAGGTCTTATTTTGGGGGTGCCCCCTCACCCCTCTCCTCTCCTCACCAGCTTCCTCAGTGACCCAAGTAGATTTTCTTCATTTTTTAGTCTTTCTTTTTTTTTCGGAAGCGGAATTTAATATTCCCCAAGCGGCTCTGAGAGCGATTGCTGCCTAAATTGGAGGAGATAAATTCAAGCGTCACGTGGGGATAGCGGTGCTGCTTCATAATATTATACGTTGAACTTGAGACAAGTGACGCGGGAGTTCGTTTTTATGGACCAAGAGACCGAGCTGTTGTAAAAGATACAACGACCGAGGTACATTCTGTCAGAAACTTCTAATTTCCATGGCTTTTTTCTAAGAATCATTTCCCATTGAATGTAAATGTACTAATGCAACGGTTCCCAACTTTTTTTCTTCTGCGTACCCCTTAAACCATATTTTACAGACATAGTACCCCCAAAATTGTAATACGGTTTCCAAGCGAGCCACTGTACTATAACAGAATGATAGAGGGTGTAATAAACATAATAAAGAGGGTGTAGAATGTTTAGATGAAGTGTTATTAAAATATACATATTGAAGAACCAGAATACATATATAATAGTGTCAGATTGCATATAGAAGTTTCTCTTATTTGATCATTGGGTTTGTTTTGTTGCACATAACATTTTGGAATCTATCAGCACTTTCTTGAGTCTGGACCCGCATCAAGTTTATTACAGTATTTGCTTTTAATAAAAGCAAATGAAGAAATAGTTCTTTTAACAAACTCCGTATTAGTGAAAGGCTTGGAGTGCTTCATTTGATAGTGGCTCACAATCCATCCCTATAATCACTAATGCGCGTGTATAAGGCGACTACTGTACTGCACGGCCCGAAGCGATGTAGAACCTACTTATCACCAGAGCATGAACTTTTTAATATCATATCCGCCACTACGGATTATTTTTCGCGTACCCTCAGCTAGGTCACTGCGTACCCTTAGGGGTTACGCGTACCTCAGTTTGGGAACCACTGTACTAATGCACTAATCCAAAAATCAGTTTAGCTTGAGGTGCTGCATTTTTTCTCTCGATTTACAGAATCTATCTATCTATCTTGAAACACAACCCTACAAATTTTGAAAATAAATCGAAAGGGTTATTTCCGCTAGTAATAAGAGTAAAACTATCATTTACATGCCTTCTCAAAAAGTCCATTGTCACTAGCAACTCGAGTTCAAGGAGCCCCTTGTAATCGACTTGCTAGTGACGAAGGAATCCTATGAAAGATATATATAAATGATAATTATAAAAATTCGGAGGTTAACATAAAAATCCTATTCGTGGGATTGCTAATTTTCATCTTCGGCAATAGAAAATAAAAATGAAAAAAGGTTTAAAAAAAGTGTCGCTTTTAAAATTATTTCAACACTCATCTTGTGAACGACACCAACTATTTTGAATAATTATGATAATACATAGGTATAAGATAATGGTGTCAGTTACTCCCTTATAAATGATATACAAAATCCTAAATGCTATTAATTATTATAAGGAAGTCTGATGACATTTAAATATCGTTAAAATGTGGTACATCGGCGGTATTATGATTCAAGTGTTTTACAAGTCTTAATGCTGCAAATTATTACACAATGGTATATTATTTCTGTGTTAGGTAGCCCTTCAACGCAGGACATTGGTATACAATTATTAAACCCCGCGTGTAATATATGATCAGAACAAGGCGCATCGTACCTCCCAAAAGGGTCACCACCTTTACAGTTCCAAGACCCCGCAATTTTTCGCTTTACGGTAAATGTTGAGAAAAAAGGTCGATAGGTAAGGAAAGAGTATAGCTTCAAAGGCCGCTCTACTGATCTTTTCCGAGGAGTTCCAAAGGAGCTCCATCTAAATAACAGCACCGTGAGTCGATTCAGACGTTCCGAAGCTGATCTGAGTCCCACCATACGTTGTAACTGTATTCCAGATATCCGTAAATCTTCTGGGGTAAAAATGGCGAGACCCCAGATGGTCTCCTATGGAAATTCCTCACTCGTGGTATCATAAATTATTGATGAAATAACAGTCTGATCAATTTTAACTTTTGAGGAGATTTGATCTTCATTCAACTATCCAGTTCAACGCTGGAAATGTAAAATCGCTATTGTAGGAATGTAAAAACGCATAAAATGCATTTTGGTTGATGTAGGTAAACGAGAAATGAGAAGAAATAATAAGAATACGGTAAAGCCTGATTCGGATTGGATGGATGGGACTTTAAAAGCGGTTTAACGAGGGGAATAAAAACAACCTCTTCCGACGAACCTTCGCAAAATTTCTTAGCTTTCTATAATGCTTATTAAACAGTTATCTATCAGTTAGTGATCTTGATCTGATTGATGTATTGATTAAATTTACACCTGGTTAGGAACAACTTCAGCCTAAAAATTACCTACTCATTGGTGGTATCGATTATATCCATTTTTGTATCATACAAACATCCGAGTCCAGTTATTCAGAATATGTTTGAGTGGTGCGGGAAACTCACTGTCTGTGCTTCCTTGTACAGTAGTACGTTTTACCGCACCCTGAATAATTAAGTACAAAATAAGACGATGATTTATAGGTTGGAAAGTGCGTTTTAATCCAAACCATATTTCATTGAGGGGAGGTGAGTGTCTGTTTTACAAACAAAAGGGGTCTGACCGTTTCCGGTATGTGCAACTCCCCGGATGATAATTTCGGATAACGATCTCGAAATGCTCCCCCTTTGGAGAGGAAAAACCAAAACCAAATTGCCCTCGACGGACGATTTTGCTCCGTGAGACCGTGAAGTCGTAAAAACCGAATGGTAGTTAGGCCACGGGGAAAAACCTCTTGGGCGGGAGAACCTGAGTGAGATGAGGCGTGGAGCTGGTGGAACGCACGGGCGAAAAGCGACAGCTGCAGTCGAATGAATCACTTGGAAGGGCAGACTGCGGATTGGCAAAACGTGGACAGATAAAAGGAGCACGCAAGATGCATATTTACAGTCGCAGCACGACCGAGTCACAACAACGTGAAGTTATTAAACTCCTTCGACCAACATAAGCTATACCAGCGTCTATCTGATGTTTTGGCTGTCCAAGGTACTGCCATGGAATAACAGTAGCTACCATGAAGAGATTTTTGTAAACGAAGTTTCATAGAAAAATAACCTATCCCAATGGTTTCAACATCTCATATTAAATGAATTTCAAAAAATGTACTTCGGAACTCATTCCCCATTTTTAAACGATTTCTGGATTCCAACCGAGTCAAAACAACGTGAAGTTATTAAACTCCTTCAACCAACATAAGCTATACCAGCGTCTATCTGATGTTTTGGCTTTCCAAGGTACTGCCATTGAATAACAGTAGCTACCATGACGAGATTTTTGTAAAACGAAGTTTCATAGAAAAATAATCTATGCCAATGGTTACAACATCTCATAATAAATGAATTTCCAAAAATGTTCTTCGGAACTCATTCTCAATTTTTAAACAATTTCTGGATTCCAACCGAGTCACAACAACGTGAAGTTATTAAACTCCTTCAACCAACATAAGCTATAACAGCGTCTATCTGATGTTTTGGCTTTCCAAGGTACTGCCATTGAATAACAGTAGCTACCATGACGAGATTTTTGTAAAACGAAGTTTCATAGAAAAATAATCTATGCCAATGGTTACAACATCTCATAATAAATGAATTTCCAAAAATGTACTTCATAGGAACTCGCTCTGAAGCATTTTGAAACGATTTCTGGATTCCAACTCTTTTTGGACGTGTCATTCCAGACATACCAACATATAGATGGGTGTGACACTTGATACAAAGCTCAGATGGAGAGTACAGGCGAAAAATATAACGGTGCAAATTATTAAACAATTTATGTATTCTAAAGCTCTTCTACTCGGATCCTATCTTGTCTGTAATCATTAAACGAAATTATTAACGAATAATTAAACGACATCATTACATCATTACATTACCTAAATATAACTGATTAGGCGTATATAGACGCCTATTGACGAGACATTTGTTAAGTTCAAACAAATTCCAGACATATCTTTCCTTAAAATTGAGATAAAGAACCTTTATATCGCAGATAATCAAGCTTGCCAGCTTTGGATTCAACGGTGGCGTTTTTCTAGCACAAAAAGTACAAAAACTTCAAAAATTTGCATTTAAAAATATAAAAAACGGGTAAAGTCATGATCTTTTGTTCAGGTTAAAAGGTATTTAGGTAAAAGGTTTGTTCCCAATAAATTTGAACGTGAGAAATATTCGTGAACTCAGATTTCAATAAGATTTGCTCAAAATCCCAACCCGACCCAACATTTGTTTACTGTTAAAATTGTTACTAGAAAACTGTAAAATAAAACATTTTAGGGTTCAAATCAAAATAGAAAGTCGACGCAAGAGAAAGATGAAAATTTGCGCTTTATATAATGTGTTATATTATCTAAACTAACTTACTAAAATTAACCTTACTAAAATTTACAAGTATGTAAAAACTAGTTCGAAATAAAGAGATTTATGCAACTACCAACTCGAAAATTCCTTAAAATCCAAAAATTGAATGCCTACTTCCATAAGAGTTAGAAAAAAAAATCATTTCTTAAAGAATTGAATACATCTGAATTAACTTTAAGAGATTGGTAATAACACCTAAACTAACCTTACATTACAAAAATTATTTTTCTTGCAAAGAGTAGAATAGATCCAAATTAATTATTATGATTCAAATTATTATGTAATTAATACAATTATAATGAATTTGATGATGAATAAATTACAATAATAATTTTTCTTACAACTATCTATGTAATGGTCTCTTCGACTTTTTATATGAGCCTTTGTATTTGTGATTTACAACTACTGTACCATCACTTCTCCATTACCTCCGTATTATAAATGAATGCTAAGACCCCAATAAAAACTAATAGCGTATGGTTCAATTTTCAATACTTGCCGCATAACTGTTATATGTAAATAATGGCCTCTTCAGTGCGACTTGGCGCCGAGTGTGTTTCGCCGTTGGAATTTTACCTCAACATTCATCCGGCTTATCTTTCAGTTCACGTGCCCTTGAAGGGCGATCTCCCGCCAACTCCTGCTCTCCTCTCAAGGTTGAGGGCCTACACTATGAATAAGGCAGAATGCGGATAGGGGAAGAATCCCTGCATTTTTCAACGCCCCAACGGATCTTCGGTCAACGGAGTTATTGGTGAATTTAACTTCCTAAAAGGTAAAGATAACCTCAACAACCCAATTCCCATGATTCCATTTCAGATCATGAATCATGAATCGAAAGGATAAATATATGGGGAACATTACAGTACGAAAGGCGCTAGTAGGTGCAGAGACATATCACCGCCTCGTTGCCGGGTAAGTTTGGCAGCATTCAACTAGACAATACAGGCTCATCGCTGGCAGTGACGAATAGCTCTTCCTGGTAAAAGAGCAATTGGTCTCGGAGTCATCCAATATCTCTGCGGTCGTCACAGCGTGACCCCCCGCGTTTCCTATCGCAACGCTTCAAAGAGGTATTTGAACTCCACTCTTCCAATTATATTGCTTTCGCTCCACCGGGGTTTCACCAATAATTCAGGTGCGGTAAAGTTCACGCTAAGGAAATGCAAGTTCCTTGAAGAAATCATGTAGAACACAATCACGTTTGTGGGTTCCAAATCGTGCGATTTCATTTTCACGATAGATTTCAATTTCCCAGGTCAGATAAGCTGTTGCACGGAAAAGGTTGAAAAGAATATGTGACGCTCATGTGCACTCAAAAATGTAAAAGTTATCTGCAGACATTATTTGGGCGTTCTGCAAAAACCAGCAGGATAATGAAACCAACAAGAGTCAAGAGTCAAAACAGCAATAAAGTATTTTCCTTTAAATGCGGACGAATAAAAGAGAAACTTACAGGTTTCGTCGCAACCGCAAGCTCTGTCAAACAACTTTTACATTGTTTTTTTTTTTTCTCCTAATTTAATCGTGGGGTGGTGGACGAATGGGAAAATAGATCTGGTAATCGTGACGGAGATGAAGGAAAAGGATCATCGTGTCAATGGGTCTGAATTGAACTTTTAGAGAAGAGCCAATGTAGATAAAATAATAGTAGCTGGAGTCTCTATTCTGATGAATCAGTGGCGTTGGAAGAATGATAGAACAATGGAGGGAGTGAATGGTCAAGAGAAGGTAGAGGGTTTTTAAGAGGTGCAATTATGTTAGAAGAAATCTGATAGTTTATTGATTTTGCTAACGCCTCTTGATAGACAATTCTTTTGACAGTCTACGAGTATGTGACTACTAACCGAGACCTTTGAAAAAGTTTCCCATTGAATAGGTCAGGGCGGTATTAAAGTCTGGATACCAGACAGGGTCCCCTGTATTGCCTTTCAAATTCCATGAGCTCATCCTCTCGAACTTGACTTACATTGGCGGGCGGTTGGATTCCAGTTTGAAGTGGTCAGGAATTCACCATCATCCCTCCTGCCCGACTGAGCCTGACGAATGGCGAACCGGTTCATGACTTCCCCTCAATATACCAATCAGGTTCTATTTAAAGTAAGGTAGAGAACTTGGGAGTCATTCAAAACCAAGACACCCACTAAGTTATTACAAAGGAACTGCACGAGGCAAGGAACAAGTCAAACCAGCTCCGAATAATAACAATAATATTTAAAGGTAGGAGAAAGTCCTTATACATCCCCCCACCCATTTTACATGTTTTATTAAATACCGTAATAATAAGTCGATTAGAAAATAAATTATCCTCAGCGATTAAGCTGATCAATGCGCTTCTATACATTTTAGCTGTATTCTAGGTGTTCCAATGGTGCTCCATTCGCGATGTTGTCTTGTGTCTTCGGGCCCATATGGTCCAAAATTTCCCACGCTCATTGCTTCACTAAACTAAACTTGACAATGCTACTGACAAGCGCATTGTACGTAGATACTAATAATAATTAAGTGAACATGACGTATCTCAACCATGAAGACCGAAATGGAGCCGTGATTGAAATGAAACTAAGCATGATGTGTTTAGTATAGCTACAGACACGAGCTTGAATAATAGGGTGGTAGGACGGTTGGTACGTAGGATCAACCTACTACCTACTTATCTAGTTATTAACACTATTCGGCCAATTTTTGAAACTCCAATTAGTTAATTGCCATTAGTTGGAATCTCGACCACACAAGAGTAGATCCAAGTACTTTATACCTACTGCCTACAGTAAAATAATCTTTCCTCCTAGACTTTTTTGTTTATTGAACTTTTCCCGTCGTCACTCCTTTTATCATTAGAATATTCGTCCCTGATTGGCTGTTGACATAGTTCCATATGTAAATTCGCCCCATTGAGTGTGTAGGTCAGTGGTCCAGATACTCACATCGCTAGTATCTCAATATTGAAAAACTGCATTACAACAATATACATACCGACCTTCATCTTTCGATACCTACATCCACTACATAGACACTACAATATTGTTGGAACTTGAGTCACCTGGTTGTCACCATTGAGTTTAATAGTAGAGAGTTTTTGTTCTTCCCGTAAGATTTTCTCCCGTTGACGTGTAGAGCAGCGTCTAGAGCAAGCAGCTGGAGATGCTAGCTCTTCACGTGATTTTTACGCGTATTTCTACACGTATACGTGAAAAACCAAACGCTAACGTCACGTTAACGTCTCTATAAGTGTTTCAGAAGCTGTTTCGTATTCTTTTCGTACAACCAATTCTTATTTAAATAATTAATTGCTTTATAATTATTTATAAATACATAATTATAAATACATTTATTGCTTAGGTACCTTAAATGGCTGAATTTTGTAGCGGAGCACTTCACTATAACCCCTCGACTTCTTGACCAACCAACGTGTTGTTAGCAACCACACTGTAGTTACCTTTGCTGATAACTGCGTAACTGCGGTTACCTTGGTCACACTTTGGTTACCGGCAACTGTTGTTACCTTTGCGTCAGGCTATGATGACTACCCGTATCCCGTAGGCCGAAATTCCAACGAATGCATTTTCCCGTGTACGTGAAGATAGGCCTTTTTCCCGTACACGCGAAGTTCTACACGTTGACGTGAAGATTCGCGCATGTGCAGTTGGTATTTCAGTCTTTTCACGTACACGGGTAGAGAATTACGGGAAGAACAAAAACTCTCTAGTTTAGATTGTTTGCTTTGAAAAATCCTGTTTTTATGCATAAACCGTTAATTAATAGGTACAATAATTAATATTGGGAATTGCTCTTTTTCTACATTTTGGAGACCACTCCGGGATAATGACGCTTCGAAAAACCTCAGCTATATATCGAACGATTAGTAGTCGTCAAAGTTAGTGTAGCAGACTCGGATAATGATGGCCAGTACCAGGCGTCCAAGCACTTGAGAAGTGGCGGAATATTTGGTTCACCGTAGAGATCAGCTCAGTAACCTAATGGAACCATCACATGCTTATTTCTGAGAACCTCAGCCAACAAGGTACCATTCGGTCAACCTAGATATCAAAAGGAGGATTGCAGCAGTTGAAAGCCTTTTCTTAAATAACTATGCAGCAACAACTTAGTTAGGGTCTTGGCTAGAGAAAAGAGTCTGAACTGGGCAGACGAGAGTTTGCGACTATTTGCATAAACGTAGATGCGTCTCTACTACCGTATGATAGAATGGATGATTTTCTCCCCAAAAATAGTGTTTTGGGATGGGGGAGGAGTGTTGAATCAATATTGAAAAGCAGTGGAAAATCATGCCACCAATTTTGGGCCCACCGGTATCTTAATTAATTTCATCTTGGTTGAGGCTGTGAAACTAAAGGATCTTCTTTTCGGTTGTGTTCAATACAAATTCGAGAAGATGGCCACGCTTGTTATAATGGTAACGCTTCGATTTGGTTTCTGGTTGTCAATGCGGTTTGTAATTAAAACTGTCATTGCTATTGTATTTTTCTACTGAGTTGTCATTGTCTCCATTTTGTACTAGACGGAGGCTGGTAGACAAATAACCGAAAAGAACCAAACTAAACTTTATACGACAAGAAAATAGCGTAAGTCGTCTAAAATTCATGAATGCTAAACCAAATCCGCAATACATTTGTTCTAATTAAATAAAGAAGCTTCAGTTGACGGCGAACGATCATACAACTCCGCAATAGCAATTTTATCACTTTTTGAGATTACGTTGAAAACAACGCGTCTGCTACCAAGGTTTGGGTAGACTCGGAAGCAAAACTAAAAAGAATATATAACATTATTTTTACATAGAATGCAAAGGAAGTAAAAACAGGTCTATCCAGGCAATATGTGGAATCAATATAAAAATCATTCCGTTCATTGAGCTAAAATGTAGTCAAATTTCAAACTAACCACTGAAAATCGCAATCCAATAAATATTCTAACATAAGTAGTGTTTAATGGCAAAAATATCAAAGCGGGAAAAATACAAGAAATTTCGGCTTATGAGGTTATGCTGCTCAAAACATTTTTTTAGTAAGCTCCTTTACTTGCTTATCTGAAGGCGTTCCGATTTTGAATCAGATGATCTATGGAGGTCGATTATAGAATCATCTGATCCGAGAGATTTATATTTTACTGAGCTGATTTGAGGAATCTATTTTTCTCTTAGTTCTACTGAGATCACCATATTTTTCGTCGGCTGATCGGTAAGGCTCAATACACAATTATTTTTACTCAGCATTCCTAGCAGTCTGAAGGGTCCATTCTCAATATCTGTGCCGTAGGTTCAACTGAAATAAACTTGCAGTGCTCACTCAGCTGACACAGGGATTTTCCTAGTTAGTACCAAACAGCAGTAGCACACAGACCATTTCATCAAGGCAGTAGATTTCGGGCCTGTGGGGGTAGCGTCGAAAACCATTCATGTAAGCCTTCCATTAACTAGAAATAACAAATGAATAATAAATAACAAGAAGGGAGAAGTAAGATAAGTACTTATAAAAAAGTACCAGAAGCCTGTTTGAAAAAGTGATCCAACATTTGCACTCTGCGATCCAGCGGATCACGCTGCACGACTTTTAGCCTCACTAGATGCATGGAGAGAGGGCCTTTCTTTCGAGATCGTAGCGCATTTTGAAATAAAATTAACAGTAACAGTATACCCATGCTATACAGGTAGGCACAAGAATATATATAGCAGTAGGAGTTCCTTAAAACTAATTTTATTGGGTTGAAAGCAGATGTCAAACCAGCGAATACCAATAAAGCTCCATTTAAGGTGTTTAATCACCGAGATACTTTGAGTACAGATATAAGAGCGAAGGCGATGCTCCGATTTCAACGCTTCTTCGGTGTCACACGTATAGATGCCGCTAGAATCATATTTTATATTATGTCTCGTATCGTATATCGTTTATCATTTTTTATTTTTGTATGAATGAGTCCTACCATGTGCCGGCACACTTCATCATAAAATGACGAAGTGGTGAGTCTTCTTTACTTTTTCTCGAGACATTGAAGACAGCTTATTGTAAAGCATCGAGGAGAGAAAGGAGTGGGATTAATTACTAAAATGAAGTTTTAATAAATGAAGACGATTTACTTTTGGCTAGAGACTTTGGATGTCTAACCACAATCTGCATCTACCAGGATGCAGTAGAAATAGGCTACTGCAATTCAATATTTCATATTATAGGTTGAATAGAGAAGTATTTGGCATTGTGGTTTTCAGTCGATAGAAGGGAAAAAATATGTCCTAGAGTGTGGCACTTTGCGGAGGTGAGGGATTGACATACAGAAAGTTTCGTTTCTGTATCCTACCGTCCAACCGTGAGGAGCGAACGGGGGTGACCCAGCTCAAGTTAGGACTTCAAAGAAAAAGAGCTCTGAGCTATACTGAACGGAAACTAGAGCTTCCGGATTCAATAAACGAGATAAAAGCCTCTTGTTTTAGCTGAACTGAAAATTGAGTTATCTGATCAGTTGCGATGAGAAAATTGTCTACCGAGCATGTTCACGCATTTTTATCAAAAAATGAACTGGAGCGAAAAGAATCAATAATTAGAATTTATAAGTTACATTTGGAATCCGTGCTGTCTCCAAATTATACAGCCTATCAGCGATTCTTGCAGAGACTGCAGATCAACTGGTCGTCGTTGAGGCTAAGTTAGTCAATAGTTAATTATGGTTTCTCTCAAATGTCTTCAGGTTTAGTAGATACCGAAGAGTCTACGTATTTGTAACCAAAACAATAAGTTGTATGTTTAACCGTAAATCCATAAATTTTCTAATTTTGTATAATATTATGAATTTAGCGGGTTAATTAGGTCCTGAATAACTACCTACAGAATCCTCCATACCCAGACCCTATTCTAATAGTCATGTGATATTGTAACTATTGCTTTGTACGTCAGTTGATCAGTGACATTGATCATGATGAAATTCTGATATTATCACGAAGATTTCAGAGCATTTGAATGAATAAAGGTACGTGCGCATGTGATGAACGTAAAATTCTTGCATCGAGCATTTCTCCTTCAATTTTACCGATTTTTACACAATTAACCTGTCATAGTAAAGAAACACTGGCATTTGCTACTAATCGCCGAGCTTTCGGTTTACATTAAGCCACCATCAGGGCCAACATCAATGAAATGAAAACCTTCTCTAGGATCAGCACAGCTACTTTTAGCAGTACATTAACAACAGAATTCCAATAATAGGCAATGAACTAGAAAATTCAAATGTTTTGAGACAAATTTCATGTTTTTGTTTCAGCCTTTTTACGTTAAAATTGCCTATTATTGTTATTAAGATGTTGATGTTATTTCCGTGTTGAGCCTAAAAAAGCTTTATTTCATTTTAGGCCCTGATGATGGTTTTAAATAAACCGATAAGCTAGGCGTTAAGAAGTAAATTTCAGTTCAGATCCCCATCCTAAAAATGACTTCAAAAGATTTCTATGGATCCTTTTGTATCGCCGGAAGGCTCTTACAAATAAACAATTTCATTTCATTTCATTCCATTTCAGATTTCTATGGATCGATAAACATCGCTCCAGCACAGCAATAATGATATGACAGCCCACAAACAACATGCTCTCGATAGAAAAATGCTGCAAATAATTACACAAAAGTTGATTATTTCATTGCCTCTCCACTTCAGATTTACGTAGCTACTCCAACATGCATCATGCATTTATGCGATTTCATCAAACTTGGACAATATTTTTTGTTTAATTACATATTAAGTGTGACAGCGATCATCATAAAAGAAGGGGGTGACTGGAAAGAAAGAAATAAAAAGTCGATTTTGCAGAAGAAAAAAAAATCGACTCTCTAAAAAGAATAAATTTTTCCGCTACCTTAGTAAATTCTGAAGCAAACCCACCACCCGTGTATTACGAAGCTTCTTTTAAAAAAATTTAACTTTGCGAAAGACCTACCTTGTCAATTAGCTCAAAACAAACCTTGAAAAATGAAAACCTCCTCCCTCGACTTTTCTTACAAAAAAGTCAAAGAAAAAACTTGTTTACTTTATATTCATCGCATTATTTTCCAGGTGAGCACATGGGGTAGCCGAGTATTATAGGGGAAGTCCGTTCATGTACGGTGGTAAGGGTGGTGGGGAGGGGTGGTTGAAGTCACCATGGAAACACCACGTGGGGTAGGTAAGGAGGGGTATCATGGAGGGGAGGTAATAGGGGGGTTAGGGCCAGTTCCCCGTCGCTCTTCAGGATCGGGATTTCAGTCTGTTTTCTGCACCGCTGCCGCCAACAGTCAAACGAACCAACAAGCCGGACCACAACCCACAGCTCTGCGTCTCTCGCAACAATAAAACTACCCCGTTTCAACCCTTGACAAAAAGAACAAAATCGACAAAAAATCCAACTTCTAAGGAGTTTATCAAAATTTCAAGTTTTCACGAGTGTTCGGCCATTTTTTTATTTTCCGGGGTTTTTTCCATTTGAAAATTCTGTGGTTATTTCGCAGCTGAATGGTGTGTTGAAAAAGTGAGTGTGTCACCGAGGATACCCTGATCTTCTTGCTTGGATATAAAATTAGAACGTCGCATAAATGGTTAACGTTGCAGTGAATCTACCCTCAAAGGTGAGTTAACTCGTAAACGCTCCAGGTGACGGTTTTTTGATTTTTTGGACAGCTTAATAAAAATATGTTATCCTTGCCCTCCCAATATTTACGCATTATTCCTACAGCAGTACATTTCAGGAAATCGATCGGCCATCATGATTGGATTGTGATGCTACAATGGTCATCATTGTCAAACTGACACCCTTACGACAACTGCCAGAGGAAAATTTACTCGGTAATTGGGATCATTGGTGAATTCAATATTTCAAACCATTTAAGGTTAACTGTCTATCAGTCACTGGGACACATTCTTAATTAGAACATACATTATCGATAAGTAAATTTCATTAGGCCTTTGAAAATAATATTGCATTAAGAAAACCGAGGTGGCTTGAAGCATGAAACGAGGATAGAAATATTCATAACTGAAATAACTACGGAGAGACAGAGATGGTGAAAGAGAGAGAGAGAGAGAGAGACGATTTATACAAAAGTAATAACTTGATATATTTTCCTTCAGTAACCAAGTCTAACCGAGTACAATCGACAGCACTAAATTGTACCCACCAAATTTTATTTAATAATGATAATACCATTCGGCCTGTTCAATAGAGATTGAATTTGAACTTCAGCAGAATTAAGTTTCAGAAAATGATGCGTTTGACAGAAATATTCGTTTGTAAGGTTTGCCAATTACAGCTGCGCTTGTCTCCACTTTCATTCCATAGAATTTCATCTAACTCACTGCTAATCCAACGGGAGCCTACGCATTACCCAAAAAGAACAATAGGATCAATAAACGGTTTTTCTGGATAACATTTCAAAGTTATCACGTTATCCATCATACCTAATGAAAGAAGGAAAATTTATTTTAAAATAAGTGGTTAAACTATTTCAAACCACTTTTATAGAATGGAACTTTTATCTACAATGGAGTAAAATGAATCAAATATCATGGATGCCCTAGAAAATTGAAAAGCTGATTGTGAGGGAGGGTGTTCACGGGAAAATCTTGAAGCTGGTAACAACATTGTTGCAGCCGAATTGATATCGCAACTTAAACGTGGAATAGAGCTCTTTCATGCTCAGTTTTTTATATCATCAGTCAATTTGCAACTATGCGTTAAATACAGTTTATCAACACACTGTAAGAGCTTTCTATTGGAAGCAATCGACACATTGTTTAGCGAACTCAATCAAATTTTGCAGAATTACACTTATCACAGGTACCTAAGCATTCGGCAACCAATATTTGATTCGGATCGGCTTAATGTAGGTATGTATGTAACCCTCAAGCGAAAATCAACGCTCGTCCCAGACCAAATCTCTCTATGCAGTCCCACCTGGTGAGCTCCTGAACACGAATGCCCAATGGTCGAGTTCGAGTCTGGAGCGTATACATCCAGGGTAGTATATGTTTCATCCAGGGGTGGTAGAGTTACCATGGTATATAGAGGGTGCCCTGGGAAATAACGAATGCGCTCTGCATAGCGGAGAGTCAGTAGATATCGCCTAATCTTTAGTAGCTGGCTATACCCGAGCACCAGAAGGGAGGCTGTCGGGGTAGTTCGAAAGGCCTCAATGGCCAAACGGAGACCCTCGTTTTATATAGGACTCGTTTAATATCCAGCTTACGCAGCAAGGATTTTTTTGTTGATCCATAAATTGCAGACCCATAATCAATTCTTGATTGCACCAAAGCATGGAAAATAATCAAGAGGACTTCCTGCTGGGCGCCCCAATAATAGTTTGATAGGACCTTGAGCAACTGTACACCCTGCATAGTAGCCTGGCGCAAGTACTCAATACGCTGGGTCCACCGCAGCTGGCGGTCAACTAAGAGTCTAAGGAAACGTGTGTGTTTGTGGAGTAAAGTATTGTGACTCCACCAATTGTGAGTCGATACATATCGTGTGCTTTTCCCTTCCTGCAAAATTGGATGGAGGTAGTTTTCGCAGGTGAAAAACTCAAACCTCGCATCGTTGCAATGTGTCACTCACATTTCTCAGATCGTCGCCTCGCAGGAGGACAGCTAAGTCATTCACATACAGTAAGGGACGATTATCCTCTGGAATGCTATCAGCAAGGCCATTTATAGCGACCATAAACGGGGTGCAACTAAGCGCTTTGAAGGATGCCATTCTCCTGAGGGTGGAGTTTGGAGGAGACATTTCCAAGGCGCACCCTGAATTTTCGGTGGGAAAGAAAGCTGCGGAGGAAGCCCAGCATGGGCCCTCCCACTCCCCACTGCTGCAGCCTTTGCAAGATGTTATGACGCCAAGTGGTGTCATAGGCTTTAACAAGATCAAAGAACACACCAGTGGTATGCTCCCTGACCAAAAAGGCGTCCTGGATATAACTCTCAAAAGCTTCTACTGGGCATATATATATAAATGTTCCAGTTCATATCGTGGAGTATTCTGCTATATACATAAGGAATCGTTTCAGAATGCTTCAATACGGATGTCCATTGAGAAAATTTTTGAAAATTTACATTTAAATTTTTTTTAAACCATTACAATAGTTTCATTTTCGACGAAAATGTTTTAAAGCGTTAAAATTCAGACATTTTTTAAGAATGCCGTAAAACGGAATTTCATGAATCAATTTTGGAAAAATATTATTTTAAATTTCTTGAAGCCATTGCGAAATATGGGTTCACAGTAACAATAAAAGGTAAATTACCTATTCTCCACATATGTGGAGCGTGCAAACAGCAGAAGGAACAAATATAATAATTCAAGATGACTGACAATTAACACTAATTAATGCTGAACTTTCCTTCAATGAAAACTGTGAAGGTAATCAATTTAGACCAATGGCACTGGGGATTAAATTATTCCGTAGCCCTCTTGCCTTGCCAATCATGTGATCTTGGTCCAGTTCATCAATCATACAACGTGAAAAACTAACGACGTCGTTGCATTTATTTATTTCATAAATCGCTCGGGGCAGGTTATTAACCGGCAGGATGACGAACTAGCAAGAGGGTCATAGAAGCAAGCGAAGGAAATTAAGTCAGAGGTAACAAGAAAATTGGCGCTAATCGGGTTGGCGTGAGACACGGATCACCAGGTTCTGGAGAAATTTCAGTGGCAAAAGCATTAATCAACCTGTAGTATGAAGGGAAGCTGAAGAATTCTTATTACCTTGGTATTCTTGTGATCTATTAACACCAAAGACTTCACAGAACGCCTTAAAGTTCCATGTACAAAGCGACAAGACGTTGGGAACATAATTGCGAGAGCACTTTACATTCATGAGGTTATTGAATTGTATAGAATGTTGGAAATATAGAACTTACTAGTTTAACTTATTATTTATTTAAATTGATGATGAACACATTTTGGCATACAATGGGAATCTCGAAATAAGATACTAAAAAATCGTTGACCTAAAATAGATGAGGTTGAATAACATTAGGAGTCAATTTTGAATTTTAATCAGAACGCGATTTGAGGACGGTATTTAACCACCTCGGTGTTTTATACCTTGATAGAGGAATAAAAACATGACTATCGAGAAAAACGCAATAACAAAAATAAAAAAAATATAAATGACCCCCAAATGAAAATTTTAAATTTCCCTGACTCTTCCTTGGCCGAACTTTAGATTTTTCTGACAAAAATAGACATTTAAAATCAAAAAATTATTTTTTCCCGTCATTTTAATGTATAAATCCACATAATTTGATGCTTCTCAACGAAACTCATGTAATTTAAAAAATAAAAAACACCATAAACCTGCATACTGGTGGTAATAATGAAGGTGAAGCATGGGAAAAAAGATGCACTTTTATGAAAGTAATTGCATTTGGGAAAGAATATTCATTAATAATATTTTAAAATAACAGTTAGACATTGATCCACAAGAAATGAAATGTTTTGCGTATGCACTTAAGGTAACTAAATTATTCCAAATAAATCCAGGTAAAAATTCGAGAAAAAAACTGAGAGAAATAGGAAATAAATTACAATATTTTTAAAAACCCAGATTTGTTAATTCGATTTAAATAATAACGAATGCTAAACAGCCAAAAGGCCTTATCGAAACACTGTATTCTGCATGACTAGAACTTTTAATAAATTTGGTTGATATGTGTGTTGGTCATTCCAGACCACCCTGATATCCCTGAATGTTATTCCAAATTTTCGTCAGACAGAAAAAAATAGTTAGCTTGCAATACTCTGTTGATTTTTCTCACGTACGGTTTACGACTAGGTGATGTTGTAACCAGGGGAGTCAAAGACATACATATACTTACTTCTACATGTAGGTACCACTTTTGATAATTTAATTATTTGTCATGCGCATACCTACCTATGAAATAACATTTATGATAAAATACGATGTTGAAGTTTGATTAGTTGGTGAAGTTGTAGTTAAAACATACCTAAAACGCTGCAAATTATTACACAAAGTTCTGATTAAAATTTCCCTGACATTAGATGGTTTACTGCCGAATTTCCTGACATTTCTCGACGTAAACAATACCCTGAAATTTCCAGGTTTTCCCCAACTTTTCCAGTTCGGGGCCACCCTGCTCTCAAGTATTGGTCAAAGGATTTATAACAAAGAGCTCCATGAAATAGAGTGGACAGTTTTACTAAATTTAATTCTAATTAAAAATAATGAGCGATTATTAACTTCCGATGGAAGATGAAAGATGAATGGCTCCTATGAAATGCTGAAAATGCATCATTCAGCTGCTAAAGTTTTCTGAGTAATAAAAATTGAAACCTACTCTTTCAAAACCTCGACCTTACTGACCTTGTCGTTCTACGAACCCTAAATCCTTCAGCTCAGCACATCATCTTTATGATAACCTCTCGTTCATATCGAGTTGACATCATGATAATAAATGACAGTTTTAATTACACCCACTTCCTCCAACAGATAAATCACGAGTACACTGTGACGTATTCATTGGCTTGTCGCGACTGAATTATATTCCTAGACAGGTGATATGGGGTCGTCTCCGTATTCATAGATCGTTCATACATACAGGGTGTCTACAGCAAGGATGGGCAAAAATCAAGAGGTAGATTCTACAACTAATTTGCAACAACCTTTATCTCTTAGGATTTTTCTTTTTTTCACCCGCTTAAAATCCCACTTTTTTTAAGAACTCCATTATAACCAAGTTTTAATAACTCACGGTTTTTTTTTTTTTTTTTTTTTTTTTTTAAATTCTCAATTTGATGATTTTAATGGTAAAACTAGTTAGTTGAAATGTAAAATTCGGTTATAACGGAATTGGCGAGATCTGTGTTACCATTCGATTCAGCGAGAAAAAATACGTGGAAACCGGCCCCAAACTCAAATTTTCTTAGAGGGCCATTTTTTTAACAAAACCCTCAATTTCTTAGAAAAAACCATGTTTTTCAACATCATTATCGGTTATCGAGAGCTAAATTAACACATTAATATGTCGTGTATCTAACTTAATGGGATTTCCTAACTAGTAAGACGTGTAGTGAGTTAGTGTTGGAAAGTTTAGATTTACCAATTTTAAGCCAGTTATCAACTTAGCAGTGGAAGAGAACACGTGCAAACAAAATAAAGACTACATCTTTATTCTTTGCATTGACTATCAGTATATTACAGTATTGGCTGTAGGTTATTAAAAGTAGTCCTAAATACTCGCAGGTTTATCTGTTTTGCTGGTTCAAGTTCAGGCAGAAGTTGCATTCGCAATCGATCAGAGTTGAACTAATGAGTAGGTCAAATCAATGCGATGGTGGAAAGAGACCTTTAGGTTCGTTTGCCCTTTTTTAAAGTTCGAGGCCTCCGAGTCCTCCGCCCTTTTTATTATAGCCCTTCTTACTACCAAACTTCGAAACCCTAGAAAGGTTAAAATCTAATCGTTATGTTATTGTAATGGTTGAAAAAGAAAAACGATGGAAAAGTATTGAAAATGAAGGAATAATCATGGAATTAAGTAATACATATAGATACATTCAACTTACAAGATCTCTTTTAGATTCCTAAGCATTTAAAAAAAATCACAATCAGCGATACCACCTAAGCAGCGGAAACTTGACAATATAAATCACAGAAGGGGACACTCAGTTTTACAATGTTTAACCAATGGAAACGTCAGCCGAAATGTGAGAGGAGTATAGACGCCTTACGTAGTAACATATACGATGGCTGTTGGATGGACTCTTGTCAATCGTCCCTTGGCGTTGACTTTTACAGGGGAACTTTAAGCAGTTAACCTGTTCATTCTACGCAAATTGTATGAAACTCGAACTGCGCCAAATACGTTCAGCGTTTTTCCTCTAATAACTAATTTCACTATACTCTGCGCTATTGCTAATTATACGCTGTTAAATATTAATAATACATATGAGCAGCTTCTAATACAGATACTTCAGTGTTACAGCTCGAGATTAAAAAGAAAACAAACAAGTTCATCATGCAAGTATAATATTATGATTTCGAGTTTGATACAAATCAAAATAACTTCAGGCAAGCTGTAAAAGAACTGTAATTGTTCTCATTGGATTTGTGCTTACTAGCCACCGCATCATCCCATGTATATCCTCCTCTCAATGCGACGTTTATCAGTAGGTGGGTACCCATTCATTTAGCGGGGAAACCGGGGGTTCTAACGGTTAATTATGCTGGGAGACCTAACCGGCCGATTAGGGGCTTATTTACTCAGAAAAACACAGTCCGAGAAGCGCTTGAGAGGAGATGAAACGTGATGATTGCGGACTCAAAAAAACGCCGGGTTATGTTAAACAGATGCAGGCAGGACCAGTTTACCTGGCGCCTGCCCGCTGGATAATGGGTCTTTATCGGCTAGTGGCTTCGGGTGACGTGCGACCCCACAATTTTTTAACGAATTTCTGAATAAACGCCCTTTTTCAAAAGAAAGAAACAGAAAAGTTTATACGATTACTTATTACATGATTAATGAAGTGACCTCACACATCCACTACTAAGGTAGAACAGCTATTTGTCACCAAGTCCAATCGAGAGCTACATTGACCCATAATTTTGAAGTCCGCAGCGCGATTGCAGTACATCTTACTTGAATCAATAACAAATTGGATACATTGATGAAATTTATAGGTAACTGCTATATATGAAACATGCAAGAAGCTATCCCATATTTCTCACAGGTGTAGTAAGAAATAACGGTGACTGAAACAAATCTGGAAAAGGTACAAATATCCAGCTACAAATCCATATTCCAGCTACATATGTATTAAGCGATCAGACACCGATTTCGTTTCCAGTCTACTTCAAATCAGCGGTCTGCCTACTTATCGTGCGGTCAACTATAACAAAGACTTGTCTCGTGCCTGCATTGTGGTTTCGTGAAGTGAGTAAGCACTCAAAACCTCCTTCTTTGCTCAAGAGTAGCGATATCTATGGAATTGGTGGTCTGATGTTAGTTCTGTTCCGCTTCCACCTAAGGTCGAAACCGCAATGTTATCGGAGCATAGCTTAGAGCAACCAAGACACCCAAGGTTTTCAACACAATAGTTATCGATTCCTGAAATCTTGTGATCTCCAGACCGGATCCGAAACCCAAACAACCACCTTTGTGCAGCCATTTGGTATATTTTGACATTGAAGATACACACAATCAATAGAGGATTGGTGAAAAGTGAAAGATTCTGCAGATCCCTTGATGTTCTTCTTTGAGAACATGAAGGACTCATATCTGGGGCATTTTCGACAAACCTTTGGAGAATTTGAAATCGAAGTGAAATTTTCGAGGGTAAGCTTTTCAATAGAATTATTTGACAGAATAGATAGATCGCATGTCGTAACCGTGAAGGGACGGTTAACAAACCCGTTGACTTATTTCATAATTAAATTTGAATTGAGCAGGAACTCCTGGCTATCTCTTAATGACCAATTACATAATTAATTTAGGATTACTGGCTGTGTTATCTATTTGCCGCTGGGAGGCTTGACATTGATAGAAGAGGGTGGAAACACTTAATTAAAATGTTTCGAGAGACTGACCACAAGTGCACATGAAAGCGGGAAATCTCGAATCCTCGTCAGACGAAAACGAGCATCGGTGCGTGGCCGCACTATGTACTTGCGGTCCCCTCAAACTCGGGACATAATCTGCCCATCTGGTCCATTACAACCCCTTGGTCCTTCACCGAGTTAGGATAATACTGATCCCGACTCCACCCTTTTGCAAGAACACTGAAGGCCCCGTTTCCCCATCGGCTTCGTCTTTTATACCAACAATAGCCGGCAAATTGAATAAAAGAAACCTCTAAGAAAGTTGGCTGATGAGGTATAGAATCCTTTATTTATTCTGAGAGCGGACCCAAAAAAAACCAGCCCTTCCCGAAGACTGGAATTCATCCTGAAGGGAAAAGGCGAAATTAGGAAATTCTGTTTGCCAATTCCAAAAAGGATAAATAAATCTACATTAAACAATTTTTATAAACGTCCGGCAAATATAATTTTACCTCGAAATAACGTTTCAACTTTTGAAACTGATGATCTCTCTTTCCAGTACCTAATCTATCGAAATATAGGTAAGTTGGATTTCACCGTGTAAGATCAGTGTCATTTTGCGGATGAATCTATTGCAAGGATTACAAATTCTCATTAGTCTCTTTTTGTGGTAGGGAGGGGGGGCGCAACAATACATTCTATTCGCAGTATGTTAGTAAAAGTGTTTTGGAATCAACAAAACCTCGCCTATTCCTTCCGAATAAACTTCCGAATGAACTAAACGAAATATATAGTATAAACATACTAATGTATGCATCTAAGTAGTAGGAATTTCCAACATACATAATGAATAGTCACATTAAAAATTAATATGATGTAAGTGAATAAAATATCTCAAACCGTTCATTAAACTAAACGAGAAACTAATTTTCTCCGCTGCTTATCAAGGAAAAACATTGAATCATGGACATGTTTTTGTGTTACAAAAAACTGACTCACTCTTGTTTCTTTATAGCTAAGTAAGCGTGAACACTTTCGTTCACATGTTCGCACGAAACTTATCTATCTTTTGTTTATCCGTATCCGTTTATCTCGTTACACTTTTCAAGACGTGACGCAAATTTCACGTTTGCTTGACTCCCAGGCAAACAAACAGGATATGCTAAAATCAGCAACGACCTGCAAATGTCGGCGAAAATGCTACCCTGCTACTGAACGAAAATGAAAATAAATTATAAAGGAGCCAGTTGATATTTTGCGGTAAAGTTATTGGCCTATGACATACCTACTCGTACATCGATCAAAAAAAAAAAAAAAAAAAAAAAAAGGAAAATAATACAATTCCGATTAATCAAATATGCAATTTGTTCATTAGCGACTAGGTAATGCGAATAACCAGCGATTTCCTATGATCAGATCATTTATTAGAAGTTATTGTTTATTACTAATAATGACCTAAACGTCAGAATCGATCTAACTCGTATTTCATGGAAACAGAAGTTTTCATTAACTTCAATTTCATCGTTGAAATGGGGTCCAGAACTTTGTGATGGGAGATTTAGTTTGTTGGAAAAATTATGTGATTTATAGCAAATAAAATGCGAAAGAAAAATTATAAATATGGTTTACTGTTCAACAATAAATGAGCCCCAGTTTTCTGGAGAACTTCCAACAAGTATATAACACTTTAAATTGAAGTTTGCACCCTATTACTTCCAGAAAATGAAAAATATGTCAAACTTCAGAATTTGAGGGGAAAAACCCTATTCAACATTAAAATTGAACGAGTGATGGTTCGGTGACACAGGAGATTGGTAACGGTACTTTGTCAACTTGGTTTCGAACTTTTAATAGTCCTCGTATTATTAACTGTTCTACCAAACTTGTCGAGTGCGGTTTATCAAAAATAGCTCCCAAAATATCGAGATGGAAGAAAGCGAAGGAGCGTGTAATTCATATACACTTCACACCGTCGCGTGCGCCAGTTGATCCCCACATAAGTGATAGGGGAGGGAAGTCGTTCACACGAACCCCGCGCTTATTCAACGTTTGGCTTCCTGAAGAGCTTAGTTCATTCTTACTGAACGATTGTTATAATCAGAAAAAGCTTAATGAGGGAAGCGATCAACGGTTGAATGCTCCATTGTTGATTCGTTCCTTTCCACAATCATCACGTACAAACATCGAAAAAATTTGGTGGAGATATACAAGCGAAAAAGAGAATTAGCAAACGTTCAATTTCAAGATACTTACGATTGATTTCTTTGTGAATTTGACACATCCGTTAAATCGCAGAATATTTGTGGAACTTTGAAACTTACTAATTAACTAGATAGGTACTGATTAAGTCACTGATTGAGGACGTTTCTTCACAGCCATGTTCATATTACGTGATTTAGTACACAAGAAGGATGAATGAAAGAACGTTTGAGGGTTTGAACCATCAATATGGTTTGAAACTCCCTCTTTCTAATAAAACATCAAAACTAATTTAAGAACTTATGAAGCCTTTTGGACAATACAATTCAAGGAATTAATAGAGCTAGTGGGTGGGGAGTGAATATTGTTTATGAAGAGGTAGGAGAAATGGCGCTGGCCAGGCATTTCGCTGCTCTGGAACGTTGAGTGTCCGTATCTGGATTTTGAAACGCGATCCCCCGCCCACTTGTCCGAGGATCTCTAGTCACTCGTTCCCGCTGAGCTCGAGAACCATCCCAGGCATCTTACCGAGGGACTTTGTAGCGAAGGGAAGGCAAAACAAGTACTCATCCCATCACCATAATCCCCCGCTAATGGAAACTGAAGGTGCGTAACGCTTCGTCGCCTCACCTCGTCATCGAATAAAGCGGTTTTAAAAGTGGTATTTCCTCGAAGGGTGATAGGATAATACTCCCTGAATTTCAATGAGAAACCCAATTAGATCATCACGGAAACTAATTGAAACTCACAGCTATCATGATGAATCGCGAGCGAGACTGATTGAATGAGTAGGTGCCATAATGGAATTAACATGCGTTGAAATAAGGCAACAATATTTAAAAAATAATCATATATCTCAATGCAATGTACAATTAATGAGACAAGTTAGAGAGGGAAGAAAGGAATTATGTTTGCATTGGGAGCCGTCACAGTGCTTGGGTCAGGGTCGATAGGGGTGACTTGGCTATTGACCGGGCATACGTACAGGTAATGAAATAAATATATCATGACTACTTTAGATAACTCTTATACCAAAAACAGAAATTAATAGAAGCAAAGTACATGGATATTATGAACCCTACGCCCTAATGAAAGAAACCTGTGTGGTAAGGAATTTCATCAGTGTCAGTGATTAGTGACAGTTTAGTGATTGATTCATAGTTTTTCGTGTATATTCAAACTAGTATTATGTTTATTTACTTCAAGTAACAGGCACACCACTTCAAGAGTTATGCGCAGCACGTAAAAAGACCTTATTTCTCTTGCTTTTCTTTAGTTGCCTACAACCGCAGTCGTGACTAGTACAATTTTTTTCCGCTTATTTTTCTGAGTTTTTTATTATAATAACTTATTCATTAATAATATATTTCTCATTTTTGACCAGCATTAATGAGATTGAAGGTGCGGGGACGAATCGCATAGCAAAAAGGAGTGACTCAAGGCATCAACAAGGAGAAAGTCATGTAAAACACCATGTCCCTAAGGTTCACAGCCCCCTAGCGTTCTTAACAACAGACTTTGTTAGTTCGAAGCCCCATTTTCTATTTTTCTTCAGCTACCTTCTAAATTATTTAATTTTGGAAAAAAAATTATGAGAAGGAAGGTCCTTCTTAGGAGTTGAATTATAAAAGAACGCAATTATTTTCTAAAAATTGTGCACCGCCTGTCTCTTGAGAATTACCTATACATCCATACGAACGAATAAATTATCTGAATCTTCAAATCGGGCAGCACAGAGAGGTGCTTTTGTTTGCCTTTCTTTAAACATTGTTTAGGTGTAGCTTGCAGAAGTAACGTAAAAGAAACCTCTAGATATATCATTTTTACATTAAAAAAAAAAAAAAAGATTTGGAAAAGAGTATTAGGGAAGTAAAGTAAAGTAATAGGGTAGTAAAGGTATTACTGTGAGAAACTATCCGATCAAAGCAAATATATTCATGAAAATTAATGAGAGAGATGCACGTGGGTCACTTCAAAAAGTTCTCGAAAAACGTATCCCAGAAATTATCAAGCAAAGAAGGTGCATGTGACGCATCAAAAAACTTCTGAGGGAAGAAATTGTTGGCATGGGGCCTATGAAAAAAGGATGCACGAGGGGGTGGTAGGTGAACTTTGATGAAAGACACGTGGATCATATGAGGCGTAGCGGAGGGAGACGGGATCGTATCATGGCAGGGGCAAATCCTGGTAGAATTGCCTCTCATTCGAACCACCCCGAAACTCCCTTACCAGAAATCTCTTGATTTTTTTTTCCATCCCTTCCACAACCAGACTTGAAGCGAGGGTTCTAACTCGGAAAGTCTATATTTCCCCATTAGTCGACTTTAATGCTCGGAAAATTCCCTTGGAGCTGCAAATTCGATTAAGAGCGATTTCATACTCCCTTTGCCCGCCCCGGGCATTAGTGTATTCCCCTGGGCGCAAGGTATGAACAACGTAGAAACCGACCGACACTGTACACAGAAAGTGACAGTATTTTATCAACAAATCAATTTCTACACGTTTTTCTTTCTTTTTTTTTTTTGAGAGTTTATATACACATTTTTACGTAACCCTTCATCTTAGTTCTGATACAGAAAACGGTTACGGCTACGGCGATTCCGTACGTTTGCTGCAATTTTTAAGCCCATTGAAACCACAAAATTATTATCTTCTTCTAAGCACTACACAGAGAACCTATTGGTTATGTAGTTACTGTTTATTATTGTTACGGTAAATGACAACATGATTGGGACACTTGTCCAGTGCATTGACGTATACAAATCATTGAATACCATAAAACGTGATGAGTTGATTTTTTCAAGCACCTACCTAGAATACGTTTATACGGAGACCTTTTTGCTAAAAATTGTAATCCAACAACACAACGAAAAAATTACACGTAACAACGACACATGACAAAAACCTTGATGATAACTAAAAACTTCAATAATACGGTTCTAACGAGCACAGTGTTACCCTGTTATATTACAGTGAATCAAAAATGTAGCCTCGTGAAACCTCTTTTACTAACAACTACGACAGCAAGGTGGAAAAATGTTCATTCGGGGGCCTGAATAAAAAAACATCCAAGAGCTTGGATGTAAAAAGTGCCACATTCCATCGAAGAAAAACCTCTTCAATTCAACATAAATGATGCAAAATTTTTAGCTGAGCCCAGCAGTCTATAATATTGTTTGTTGATGCCGAAAAAGGCTGCTAACTCTACCGAAAGGGAATGTTACGCAACTGGAAGAGTTGGAACAATCGGACAAAACAGCGCGCTCTAATCCCCCAACGAGTTGGTAAAATAAACACCACGGGTGGTATTGGCAAACGAAATGTTAAGGGTTAATGATCTGTCATGAAGTAGAATGATTTAGATGGATCAAACACACAGTTATGCTATGCTTAAAGAATAAAAAAAAGGCAGCTGAAAAGTCGATGAACAAAACTGGGTAGAAACACTGTGAACATCCAGAAAATCAAAAGATAAATGGTTGCGATGCGATTATTAATTTGAAATTAAGGTATAAATGACGAAAAATGTTAATTTAGGTTATTAACGAAGTAAGTAACTGAAGTTCACCACGATTTTAAGTTGAAAACTAAATATATTATCCGACACCAGAGAATACAGAAACGTAATCTAGGTTGGACAGGAATATTGGATCCACGCTGTCAAAAGTTAAGATAAATATTTCAACTTTATCGTGGCGCTATGGAACACGAAAGCCGGTTCGGCTCGCTAAACCCCAATTTCGCATTTATTTTTATTTTACATCCTACAATCCTTGGAACGTCTCTTTCTCGGCATGCTTCCACAGTAAAACGCGAAAAACAAGCTTTATTATGCTGATTCCGTATTCGAATTTGAAAGTCAAATGAAGGCGTTAGTGCACGTGGTTGTGAATTCGTCTTAGCAATAATGCGCAGATTTTCAATTCTTCAGTTTTCAGATCGGTTAGCAATATTTTGTTTTCTATGAAGGGATCTTCTGTTAAAGGAAATATACGTTGTATTATTTTCATGTGGGATTCAATATGAGCTACTGAAGCGCCTCGGACGTTTAATGATGAATAGTTGAGGGAGATACCAGATGTAATACAATCTAAACCCTGTTATTGTGGATACATTTGTTCATGTATCCATCATGTATCATGTATCCATTAGTAGAAATGTGTATCACTGCGTGATTTAGCATTTTAAATTTCAGGTGAAACATGAAGAAGGTTCACAATTTAATATTTTCTTCCACATCGCTGCATCACGACGCGCGAAACTCGAAAAACACCCGTATAATATCCATATTACTCGAAGAATGAGGATATACGTATATATGAGCCTCGGACTAGGTTTAATCATTGGTGACTGTTTACATATCCACACTATTGATGATAAGAACCTTAGGGAAAAAATCACCGTTACGAAAAAAATTGAATGTTTACTTATGGAAATATTCATTGACCAAATCAAATCTCATCTCATTCAATCTCAGTCTCATACCAAATCTCATCTTTCGGAAGAGCATCTTTCCAATTCGCCTTCATTTTTCACTTGGTTAATGAAACACCAACCACCACCACCAGCCAACATTGTAACTCTTTATTTTTATGGAATTAAACAACGTTCTTACGTTTTTATTGAAATGGGTTTCCTTCCACAACTTCGTCACGAGTGATTAAGCCAGCCTGGTAACTACCGAGTCACGTTATTATAAGAGTCATCGGAGATTTTTATACTTCATCATTGACTTTGCGTGTACAGCTCAGCTGCTTTTATTTTCAGAAAAGTTTAGGGAACGTAACAGTTCTGCCTAAACTGAGACCTTTCCAACGTAGTGAATTGTTTCAGTCGGATGAAAACTGACGTAGTTACATATCACTAGGAACAGCTATGTTGAAAGCAGAAATTAATAGAAAATGATTCCGGTATTGGCGTCACGAATTACAGACTGACCCTCCAACCCAAAAACATATCCATATTAATATGAATGTTCCAGAGAATTATAAGAGTACAAAACAATTTTATTTAGCCATGACAAAGCTACCAAAAAATGACACTAACAAGCAAGACTAGACAGCGACACTCAAGTAGCACCTTCACTTTGATAAGCATCCCGGACTCGAATAGCATTTTTTGTAGCACTTACTGAAACTTGGTACCAAGAATACAACTACCGTTTCATTTTTAAAAATGAAACGTCTATTTTATGATATCGTTATAACGAACGCGTAATCAAAATATTCTTTGAGGACCTAAGTCCTGCTTTACAATTTTATATACACGTCATAGGTATGTTCAATGGTTTTTTGGATTGGAGCAGTAGGCTTTAAGCAGAATGATCTGAAGGGTCCAGTTTTGTTTTCCTTTTCTTCTCCCACAAAGGACCCTCCTACCGTGTAGACCATTTTATTAAGCTTCATCAATATTGATTATCTTAGATCAATCTCGAAAATAATCATTGATAAGTTAGTACGAGCACTATTGAGTTAAAAGAATTGAGTTTAGTCGAAAAATGCAACACACATCTCATGCTAACTACTAAAATTGAACGCATAGTTCAATTCGGTGTGGTGCATAACTCCCTCGATGAGGCTATGTCACGACTTTATTGAGCTCACGAAGTTCCTACTGAGACCATTACAATAGTCGGAATGGAACGGGGACCCTACACTTTTCAAAATGGAAAACCTTTTATTCGCAGTAAAGAGATAAAAGCCAGATATTAGCCCTCGCCTTGGGTGAAGATACAAAATGAAATTGGCTCGTCGCGACTGTGGTCACGCAAGGGGCGAACCCTATGGTTTCCGCAGAAAATTACCAACTTCTGCAGAGAATGGGAGGTACCTCCTACCCAACATTTTTCATTACTTTCCGTTCATATAAAATTCTATAAGCGTGAAGAATACACAAATATGCACCTGGTGGGAGAACCTCCACTTTTTCCTCGCCTTGTCTTCGATACATTAAAAGAGCAGTGACAACAGAAATAAAATAATCCGCTATGTTCACCTGTTTACTTTAGTGTAAAGGCGCCTAGTTGTTGAATGGTTCTGACGTTATATTCTTAAATAAATGGATATTATTATAAATTTATTAAATTGTAAACATATATCACACCTATTCATGCCTATCATATTAAGCAAACAAACCAGTCTGCCAGGATTCATTACACAGGCAACAAAGGGGAAAAAATACCGAAGTGCCAAATTAAAAGTTGGGAAATAGAGACGAAATGGCCACCAAATTGTTAATTTGTTATTTTTTAAGTAAACTTTCAGAAATACTACGTATAACACAATCAAGTTTTGGAACCTTCAACATTTATTACGCGTATTATCGTCAAGGGTATTGCCAATGTCAGTCACCTTCTGAATAACCTTATGCATCGATTTTCTAACAAAGTAGAAGATCAAACATGATAAAGTTCGCTCTGTGGGCGTGCTTCACATTAGAGTATATAATATGAAAGATGAATGGCAGTAAAGAGGATCACTCCGACAATGGAGTGTCTCCTGTCAAAGTTTTAAGGAGGAGAAATCCCTGTGTGTCACTGGAGTTGAAAGCTGTCTTCTCAACAACCCTTTATCCATTTTGATTTCTGTGAAATTCAGTCACACCTTATGAAACGCACATTGTGAATCGGAACGGTCTCAGATTTCAATTCATAGATGTCACTGAGTAAATACAGAACGATATGGTGTGGCTTGATCGTATGGTATAGTTGATAATAGTTTACATCGAGGGTTTCATTTTAGACTCATATTGGTATAGTGGTTAGAAATTAAAAGGATGAATATGATCGTCAAATGGGTTAAAAATAAGAATGAAATGTGAAGATTTACAAGATCTAAAGCTCGAGAAGTGAGCTTACTTCCTTACCTTTTTAACCGACTTCAACTACAAAGGAGGTTCTCTATTTCATTCGTGTAGGGACGACTTTTCTTCAATTTCAAGACACTTTCAGGGGTAGATGAACTGAAGATGCCCCACTTTAAACAAATAAAATATTATTGTTATTATTGTTTTATCTAAACTTTCACATTTCACACTATTCCCCTGATCGTATTAATCTCAGTTAGGGAAAACAAACGGAAACAGTCGATAACTCGGGATTTAAACGCGAAAAATCGCGGCATCGAACGGTCAGTTCTCGATTATTTCAAGCGGCGATTGAAGAGACCCCTACATCTAAAGAAAAAAATCCCTGATAGCTGAATATAATTCACAACTAAAGAAAAAAGGAGTTGCCACACTCCTTTCCAAAGATAGAAATTGTCAAACCCGCGCTTCTTCATGGTTCAACAGCTTCACTCTCTGAGATAGGAATAAGATATCGCGATTCTGGCTTCACCATCTTGTTCAGTGCTGAAAAATCTTTAAAATAAATACCTATAACTCGGCAAAAATGAAAAAAGAAAAAAAATATACATAATAAAATAAAATAAATAGATGAAGAATTTACTCAATACTCACCCCTTTGGGTAGTCCAATTTTTTTTTTTTTTTTTTCTCATTTTTATTTTTGCTTGAAACTTAGTATTAGACACCCCAAAAACTCCTTCCAAGTTTCACTTCAATATCTAAAAGATTGGGGGGAAAAGTTAAGGAGGAGGTTACTTTTGAATCCTATTTCCAGTTGGGTATAACTCAAAATCAAATTTCCAAGCCAATTGAATCCAAATTCCAGTTGGATACAACTCAATCAATACTTTTTTGAGCCCATGGAGACTTTTGATTGGGGCTTCGAAAGCTTTCTTGTGAGTATAGTGTCATATGAATACTATGAAAGAAAATTGCGGGATCGTTTGAGCATTCTTCACACTCTTTTTCATCCAACGAACGTATATTTTGAAGTTCCAGAGGAACTACCACAAAGAATATTTGGGGTCGAAAATAATGTTTCTATTATATTTTGTGGTGAGGGACGTTACTCAGGTAAAGTTTGCACCTGGATGGGGTTCGAACTCTTGTGGATGAGAGGAACATCAACGGACAGACATCTAGGGATCACGATGGGTAATGATAGCTGGCAGCACCTGGACTTGTCTTTTTTTTTCAAAATGGTTCATTTGTTAAGGACTATCTTCTTAGTTTCTTACTATCCCGATAATGACCCTCTGCCATTCAAGTTGGTACATAAAAATAAACAACACTCTTATTCATCATGATAACATCTACATTTTTTGTTGCAATGCTGTAACTGTACTGCAAAACCTAGAGAATTTTTTTAATTTTTCCCCGAATCGTTTGGTAAGGGGTATTTTGAAGATTGATGGTCTTATTGATTTTATTATACTCTCTGCTAGACCTCGGCAAGACGTTCAAAATAAATAATCGAATAGGCATTCAAAATATAACATCAACATTTGTTTTCCTCGCAATGCAGTGTCCGCAGTGAAAGACTTACATCAGAATACACATCAACAGTTACATCAAAATCAATAGTAGCCGACAAAATCAACATTTCTCGTCGCAATGCTGTATTTCTCAGCCTAACAGCAAACCGTGACCTGCAGCAATTTAACAAGTACTTTGCCACAAGGTCTCACTGCCCTACAAATCGTACCGCCTAAATAAATCGATTGAAGAAAAGTAGCAAGTATACCAACGTCGCGAAGATGGAACACACTAGCTATATATTTATAGACTTAACAAGTTGTAATATTCCTGTAAAGATACCAAATGCTTCTCCACGAACGTCCTTGCGAGCAACTAACTACCTCTTGTCACGCTGAAACGACCTACTTATTCGTAGAGTTTCGTGTACATCCTGAAGAGCTGGAGGAAAGTGTATTATACATAACACGTCCAACCCATTCGAACAGCAACTGAAGATAAATACCTGCATTACATTATTCTCCCAATGTATTATGAAGGATCAAAGCAAGTGTTTTCCTATCTCAAACCGAATTGTTATCGTCAATGGGGAATTTTCGTGGTTATTTTTTATTTGCTCAATAACGAGCATTTGACCGAGAGCTTTTCGAAAAGGTGCCGTATGATAGATATCTGACCTGTAAAACTGCTCATGAAATTCATTGGCCCAATGGCACACTCCCCGAGCCTGAGGGTGGAGGGGGGTTCAACCCCCTTTACCTTCTACCTCTCGTCTAGTCTTCCTACCCGTTTACTGGGCCAAACTAAACTCTTTTGAGTTGAAAACTGCTACTTGAAGGGTTCAATTGCGCTGGATCCGAATTTGAAGTCAAAAGTGAAAAAGTCCTGCAGATGAAAAATCCTCATTTCTGAACTTAGTTACGGGCGAGGGACTGATAGATAGTGCGAAAAAAACCCATTCACAAATCTTAAATTTTTGCCTCACTCCAAAAATTCGAAAATAATGAATCCATCATAATTGTACGTCAACGTATAATTATGTTATCAACTATGTAAATGGCAGGATCATACTCGTAAACGAGAAAACGAGGTAACCAAATTCTCGATTTCATCTCTACTACACTAGGCTCCTTGATCACAATACTTGGTATCGTCACGAGGATATCGTGAGTATATAAGTCATCTAGTTACCATTGTTCTCGGTGAAAAAACATGTGGTACGAAGAGTCACACCGCTCAATCCATTTTGGAAAGATAAAAAAAACCCATAAAATTGTAAAAATTGTAATTATAAAAACCATTAGTATAGATTGATCAGCAACAGATTGAACAGCTATTGAGAAACAGATATATGAAAATCACCAAATCGCCATCAATTCTGAAAGTCCCCTCTTTTCTCAAGTTGAATTTTGAAAAACACATGAAAATTGCAGGTTTAAACAACATTTTGGGGTTTCAGGATTGGAGATAGGAA